>PVKB01000435.1:0-506699 GCA_004027205.1 Ctenodactylus gundi
GGCGGGGTGGGACTCTTCGGGTCCTGGCGTGCCACAGGGCTGCGTCCAGAATCTGCGGAGAAGGGAGGACGCCAGGGTCTGTTCTTTGGGCCCGGCTTGGAGGGGGTGGGGTTTGCGCAGCTGGGCTGGGCACCCAGCTGGCATCGGGTCTACAGAGCTGGATCGCCCAGGGAGGAGGCGAGAGAGAGTGGCCGGGAATCCGGGAAGTGGAGTTTTTTTGGTCGGGATTTAGAGGGAAGGGCGGGTACCCGAGCTGAGGCTCCCACCTCCCTTGGAAGCCTTTTGCTCCGGCCTGAGAGGGTGGGCGGTGTACCCGTTGGGAGAGTGCGGCGGCATCTTACACTGGCCGGGGTTGGGGCTGAAGCCTGGGTGGAGGATGAGCCACTGTGATTCCCTCGCTGAGCATGATGTGCGTGTTTGCTTCGCTGGCGTTGTACTGGTTAGGAATATCTTGCCCCCGAGTCCAGCTGTTTCATGGGAGAATAGGCCATCTGTTATGTCTCTACCTGTCCCCCTCCTCAGCTCCTGCCTCCGATCCTCTGAAGAGACTAAGATTACGTCTGTGTGTCGCCTTCCTTGCGCAGCAGACATTTAGAAAGGCCCCTAAAACGGTGATTAGGCGAAACGTAACTAGAAAAAGTACGCTGTGTTCTCTCACCTAATGTCCCTGCCAGCTTCACGTCATTAACATGCAGAATCCCTGCACAGACAACCCTATTCAAATCAAAACAGCCTCTCAGCCAGGAGCAGTTAAGAAAATGTCAGGAAATCATGGGAGTAAGTTGCCAGGATCTGTACAATAGCTGATTGAGGGGCTGAATTTGGGGAGGTTCAGAGATCACACCCAGGAAATGAGACGAGACAAATTTAGGATGCCCTTGTGCCGGGAAAAAGTCTTGAGAGGCTAAGAGTGTGGGTGTATTTTCTCAATGCCGGTTCATGGAGAACAGCTTGACCGCTGTAGATAGCAGGTGTCCACCAGAGCCCCAGTGTGATCGGCAACCTAAATGGCAATTGATTATATGTAGAAAGACACTTTGCCTGCTCACACTCAGTGCTAGTGAATGGAACTGGACCAACATTCATGCCTCTCCACACTGCAAAGTTCTTGAAGTGCCCTTTTGGTAGGAAGGGAGGAATTTGCAGAAGCATCCACTTCCAAGCTTCCTGCTTTCTTGGCTGCAGAGATGCTGAGTGGGATTTGAGAAGAGAGGGAAGTTGGTGGAGGCCATTTATTTCAGATTGGAGTTACTAAACGAGAAGGTTAGTCTCTTCCAGAATTGTGAACCATGCAAGGTAGTGAAACTTTCTGGAGTCAGAATCTCTAACCTCTGGCATGCAGTGAGAGCAGTTTTGGTTGTTTTTGTTGGGGAGGGAGGGATCAGGAGGTGGAGAGATGAAAGGGTTATCTGTTTGACACTTGGGCTGTATTCTAAGTAGGCCTGTGAATTATGCACAAGTATGTTGGCTTTGTAGGGACAAATATATTCATTCCTTATGGGCAAGATCAGAGACCTTCTGAATACTTGGTGTAAAGAGTGTATAATAAGGTGGTGACATTCTTAGCAGTTTCCCCCCAACTAGAAGTGACATCTAAGCCAAATATTCTTGGTGAGGCATTCTGTGGCCTTACTGTGTAAAATTTTAAAATTGTTTAGATGACGACTTGTAAGTACTGGAAGTTTCTCGCTTCTGTTTTTTAACTTTTTTTCTCTTTTTTTCTCCCACTTCTTCTTAATCTCTAATATATGGATGGAGACAAAAGTGCTTGCAGTTCATCTGGGTCTCACATACTTGGCAGGTGTTACCACGTAGTTCATGATAAGAACATACCAGATTCAAGTTCTTGAGAATGTTGACTGATTTAGGGTTCGAGTTATGCTGGGGTAGGTTTGACCTCATGGACATGTAATTTTGAAGAAGAAATACCTGTGATCGTGAAGTTAGTCTGTGACTGTAAAGAGTCCATTGAACAACATGTGTCAAAATTTGTGTCCTGGTTAAGCTATTGGTGTCTTAGGCCTGCCTTGATCATTGCCTTTGGTTATTGTTTTAAAAGTCTGTGACAAGGCCTAGGTATTCAGTTAAAGCCTTGCTAGATTTCTCACTATTTTAGTTAATTTGAAAGGAAGAAGGTATTGTAATCCTATTACTTGCTTTCCTGGCCCTTACTGGTTCCTCTAATTATATTAACATTCATGACCAGAAGCACAAAAGGTGATTATGGCTGTCTTTCCTTTTCCTGAATTTTTGTTCAGGCAGGCCTATACCTTTCAGCCGTGCCCTGGAGGACTTATTTTCCTGCCCCCTAGATTTTCTACGTGTTTTCTGACCTTCCATAATTTCAGCTGCCCACCATCAGCATCCTGTACCAGTGATGTGTTTATTACCACTGATGAGCCTACATTAACGCATCATCACCCAAAATTTATACCTGATACTAGGGTTCACTGTTGCATTGTGTGAATTTGGACATACATATGATGTGTATAACGTATGCCCACCATGTTGGCCCCATTCACAATAATTTCACTATCCTGATAATCCAGTGTGTTTTGACTGTTCATTCCTCCCTTCACTCTAACCCTAGAAAACCACCTATCTTTCTTTAGCCATAATTTTGCTTTTTCCCGAATGTTACGTTATTGGAATCATATAATATGCAGCCTTTTTAGGCTGGCTTATTTCATATAGTAATATGCTGCCAAGATTTGTGTATATTTTTTCATGGCTTCTTTCCTTTTAGTGCTAAATATTTCATTGTTTGGATGTAACCATTCACCCATTTATCTATAAAATGCATCTTAATTGCTTTTAGGCTTTGCCAGTTATGAGTAAAGGTGCTGTATACATCCACTTGCAGGTTTCTGTATGGACAAATGACTTGAGTTTGTTGGGTAAATATCTAGGATCATGATTGCTGAGTTGCATGATAAGGGTGTGCTTAGTTTTGTAGGAAATTGCCAACCTGTCTTCCAGAGTGACTGGACCATTTTGCTTTCCCATGAGCAAATAATGAGTGAGAGTTGCCATTGCTCCACATCCTCACCAGCATCTGTTGCCATGTTCTGGATTTCAGCCATTTCAGATAGATAGGCAGTACTGGCTCATTGTTGTGCCTCCTTTTTTCAACCAGGTCTAAAGGTCAGTTCTAGGCCATGGTGTCTTCTGTATACAAGTTTAATTTTGATTAAACTTCCCATTTCAGAAAGAAGTGGTTTTTCATGGGTATCTGTTCCCTGTTTCTGTGTAATAGAGGTAAATGTCACCTGTGGGGGAAGAATCAACTGTAAAAGTCTGTCTTTCATGCCCATGAGGGCTGGGCTCATTGAGACTTAGAACTTGCCTCCGGTGCATTTTAGTTGGAGCTCAGGGAGAATAGGATGATGTAAGTGATTATCCTGTTTTACCCATTAAATCAGTGGTGGAACTAGGCTACCGAAGATAGATCACAATTTCTTCCTTTTCAAGTCAGGGAAATAAAAAAACAAATGCTTATTCACCCTTTTGAGTAGCTCTTGTATGTTAGACCAGATTTATCTGGCATATCCTGTGAGCGAGAATGAAATTGTGAATTATCTGGCTCATTGCAGCCAGGATGGTCAAGTGGTGGTGGGCCTGCAAAGGAGAGGAAGTACAGTTATGGGCAATAATTTGCTATCTGCAAAATTTGCCCCTACTTGGTGGTATGCTTAATGTGTAAGCAGGACTCAGCTGATTTTTTCGGTTCTGTGTCTTTTCTACACAGGTTGAGATCTCTGTATGTGTTTGGTTTGGAAATAAAGGCCTCTAGCAAATCTCTAGTATTTTAGTGTGTTTTTCTGACTATAAAATTAATTTTTTATTATTGAAGCTTAGGAAAATACAGAAATACAAAAGTGATTTTGAAGTGGTAACAGAAAAACATGTTGGCTTAGCATGATTAGAAAATGAAACATCAGCAATAGAATGGTTTCTTTAACCAATAAAAGGTAGGCTATGTGTTTATTGTTGTATATTTTGGATTATTCTGGAAGCATATTTTCCATTTTTCTGTTTTTAAAACTTCACCTTGGCAAACACTCTGGAGCTGTCAAATTGGCCTTGTCCTTGTAAAGAGGCGTGGTGTCCTTTTATTCTGTGTAGAAAAAAATATTTTTAGAATCTTATGGAAACACTCAACTTTAGACACAACTTTGAGGAAACTGTGACCTCACTGTTAGGCCTGTTACTGGAATCTTCTCATATATTCTGTATTTAACATTTTTCACATTTGTGGCTGCCTTCTGTGTGTTCTTGCAATCTATTCACTTAATTTATAAACAAGCCTTAAGGAGAGTATGAGGGTCTTTTACAGAGTTCTCCTTATGTATTTGATGAAAATAGGAAAGTTAGAGAGCCCACAGTGTCTGCTTCATAGTGACTTTTGTTCAGGACTCTAGAGACGGATCTGAAGCAGTCATCATTTGCTTGGAAACATTCATTGGCTCCCCCCATCCTCTGGATCATGATTGTTTGTCAGACTCTGCATGATCAGCCCTTACTTGCCTCACAGCCACACCCTACCAGTACACCTAGCCCAGGTCTGCATTCTTGTAAATTCTCACTCTGTTGAACTACCAGCTCTGAGAACTTCAGTGGCTTCTTCTGTCGTCCTAGGTAGGTACTCCATCCCTTCAGTGCCCTTCCCTACTTCTTTCCCTCCCTTCTACCTTGTCAATTCAAGTGGACAGCACTGCCTCCTTCATCCAGCTCCTGTCCATTGAGCCTGGACCTGCCTCTTCTTCAGCCATACCCTGGGTTATGTGCCTTCTCAGTTAGTTGCATAGAACCCACTTGTCACTTTCCTTCATCACACAGATGTTCCTCAGTAGATGTGAAAATTCCTCTGGGGACATGATTTGCCTTGTTCATTACATTCCTCAGTGTCTGGCATGTGGGAGATGCCTGGAGAGTTGAATTGGTTCCAGAAGCATTGAGGATATATGTGTACTTTTTTTTTCTGGATGTGGTACATACTTTCATCTGCACCTCATTTTAGAGAGCTGCTCTTCTGCCATAAAAGCAAACATCTTCACCTTAGTTCATTAAATAGACGGGCTGGATGAATGGATACATTATTTATTTTAGAACCACTGCAATCTGTGTGCCCTAATTCCTTGACCAAGACATAGGTGGTGATGTAGGCTACTTTGTGGCATACACTTGGACGTTCCTGATAGATTTTATCTGAAAGGAGAAAAAGTGTCTTCCGTTTCCCTTTCCAGAGGGTTCTGAGAAAGGTCTAGAAAAAAAAAAAGCCCCATTGGAACTGTTCATGTTTAGATTCTTTCTTTGATGGTGACAGATGATTGCAGATATTTTCTGGCTTTATTTAATGTTGAAATACCCCATGACCACATCTAGGAAACAGTGTGGGCTGTCATAGGTGAATTCCTTAAATGCACGTAAATGTGACCTGAGGACTGAGTCTGGAACCATCTCAAAATAGGGTGGGGAGACTTGAATCCTTATAGATGCTCACACGTTACTTGGAGAGGGAAGGTGGGGTGTTGATAGTCTTTGCTTTCTGTGTCCCCCATTTAAATCATGCCTTGCGGCGATAATTGCATTTACACTTAGAAATGCTAATCCTTGCTTTAAAATGCAGCAAAGCTGAACAAGGAGTAATGGAAATTTTTTCCTCCAGTGAGTAGGTGTTGCCTTTTGTTTTCAATCACAGTGTAGTTGCTTTCAGATACATTGAATTATTAGCAAAGCTAGCGAAGTAAATGCTCACAGATTCAGTATGCTCCTGCTTGTTGGTGGGTGTAGTTTTCTTGACAGAGAAACTAATGCTTTGGAAAATATTTCTAATCACCAGGATCTTGGAGTAGTCTTAATTTATGGTCTTCCTACTTCCTGAGATTGTCCGTTCTTTTGTGGGTATCACATTCATGGATGTGAAGTTTATCCCAATCCACATCCCAGTAAATTGGAAATGTCAGTTTGTGTAAATTTTCTGTTAGGGACAGGATTGGGTATATGGGGTGCAAATTAGTGATTGAAATTCGCTATGATACTCACTTGCTTAACTCTGGGAAACTCTGATTTTTTTTTTCTTTTATACGTTTTTGCTTTCTCCATGAGACATGCAATGTTGTGCAGTAAATGTGGCCTTAAATAACCAAGATTCAGTTTTCAGGTGCGTATACATGACCTACCGTGTGCCAGATACTCAAAAGTATCAAAGTAATGTAAGGTTTCCTCCAGCAGCCCAGCACAAGTGGCACCTGGTTTTCAACATAGCCCTGGCTGGGTGCTGCAGGCAGTTCCGCAGAATGGTGAATAGTCCTTTTCTTTTCAGCCCACAGTATGGGAGAGAACACCACATGAAGCTGAAGGCAGGAGAAATTGTAGAGATTCCTGGGGATGGCAGTGTTCTCTTTTGCCTTCCAAAATGAAGTTCCTCCATCTCTGTGTTTACCTTTAAGGAAAACAATGTGTCATATTCACTCACAGTTTAATTAGCTTGTAGTTTGTTTTGTGAGACCAAGATGGGGCGAGGTATTGCTCAATTTTTCTGTGCTGAGGAGGCACAAGGAGGCTTTTGTTTGTTTTTAATTTTCATTTTTATATGGTGATGATTGAACAGAAATGTCATTGATGTTTTCATTTTTATAATTTGCTTCTGTTGGTAGATTGAAATTATCTAGGTGGTTTTTCCTTTATTGTTAAACTCTGGGGCCCACCTACATTCCTTTCATGAAATATTGCTAGATGAATGGCATTTCCCATGCTTCTGATCCAAAACTATCTGAAAGCAAAGACTTCTTACAGTAAAATTAATTAGAGGTACTATTTTATGGGCAGTTTTAAATCCCACCTTGTTAAAAAGGCAGTGCTGATAGATGGGCTAATCTTCCGTGCATCTGTTCCAAACCAATCAGCCTTAGCAGGTGCCAGGTGTGTGTCCAAGTGATCTACTTAATACCCACGAGGGCATCTCAGGGCACCGAGGATCAAATGAGGCCACTTGGTCCAAAGGATCAGAGGGGAGATGTTCAGCCAGACATAGGTCATAATTCAAAAAAAGTTTTCCATGCAAGGAGTGAGGAAATGAGAGAATGAAAACAGCCTGGATAAGGGATGAGCCCAAGAGCTTTCTTAGAAATCTAGTTCCCTGGACACGACACTTCACATGTGGCTTTCAAGAGGGAACAGTTTGAATCTTTTGTGCCGCCTCCCTTTTGAGACTGAATCAGAGAGGCTAAGTGGGATAGATTGGGAGAAACATAATTGATAATAACTCATGAAGTTACTTTCCAAGGAAAGTACTTTCCAGTACTTTCTTTCCAAGAAAATTACTTTTCAGTTGTGGTAATTTATTTTTCCCAATCATTCTGATAGTCCAAGTTAAATGGTAATTTTTATGATGTTGACTTTTAATGGAGGGGAGGAGGTTCTTAAGTTGATGGGTCTTAGTTTATTCATACTTTGCAAATTGTTATTGTGAAATGTATATATAACTGACCATTTAAATCATTTTAAGTGTGTAATTTAGTGGCATTAAGTACATTAACAGTGTTTTCAGTCATCACCATTATCCATTTCCAAAACTGTTTTGTTTTGTTTTGTTTTTTTGGTGAGGAATCATCCTAAAAGAGGCATTATATGCTCATTAAGTGGCCACCCTGTATTTACCCACCCTGGTAACCTCTATTACTAATGAAAAATTATTTACTTATTTATTTTTTGCAGTACTGGGGATTGACTTTAGAGCTGTGAGCATGTTAGGCAAGTACTCTACAACTCTAGCCATAACATTTTTATTTTTTAAAAGCAAAACCTTACTCTTGTCGACAGAAGCAGCTGGGTGTTTCTTTCTCATCCTGGCATTGAAGTTGCAGGTTGGGAAGTGTTTTAAGATGAATGTGGCCCATGTCCAGTTCCAACTTTAATACTTAGGTCTGTGTTGCCTATCAGCTATCCTACATCTGGTTCTTCTCATGCCACAAACATGCACAGTGCCACACCCAGGGCTGGGCACCTAGTACCCTAATTCATATGGAGGATAAGCACCCAGCTATGGAGAACACTGGATTTAGAATTACTAGCAGGGAAGGGCTGTTCTTCAGGAAAAGGGACTTTGCCCTGACACCTCGTGGATGGTGGTTGTTTTTCTTAATGAAGTGTATTTAATTGTCTTAGTAGCATTTTGAACAGACCATAACTTAAGAAAAATTTAAGAAAAAAGCTGGAAGTATTTTTCTGTACCAGGATTGTCCCATTTCAAGATCTTCTAGTGTTGCCAAGATGACAGTTAATAGAGATTTGCATGCATCTCTCTTTTAATCCTTGCCACCTTCCTATGTGATCCGTACTATTACCCTTGCCGTAGTCTTGCAGAGTTAGGCCCAGGAAGGCTACATACATTATCTGAGCCCCCACAGTTACCTGGTGGGTCTGGAATTTCATCCTCAGCCTGACTATTGCTTAAGCCCAAGGCAACACAACCTCTAGGGCGGGGGTATTCGTCAATTTGAGTATAATTATTATGTATCATAAATGCATTATAATAAAAAGAACTTGGGGAAAAATTAATTTAGGGACAATTTTATCTCATCTGGTTGTGAGGCGTTTTCCTGTTAGTGGTTTCTACACAGTTCTATTTCTTGGTTAGGACAGTCAGTAATTGCTGCCCTGTTACCACAGCAAATTCCCAAGATGCTGGGCCTAAGTGATTGTTGCCAGCATAGCCAACTCCTTGTCTTGAGAAAGTAGCAGCCATAGAGAGGGTGCCTTGGATGTCCGGGATGGTCCTTAGTAGATCTACTCTCCAGGACTGGGCTGTGGTTATTCCATTCCTGAGCCTGTCCTTTAATATGTCAGTACATTGTCACCTCTGTTGATAGCATAGCCATCTGGAGAACACCTCCTCCCATTCCAGTCTTGAGTCAGTTTCTTCCTTCGTTACTTATGTTACAGACACTACTCAAAAATAGTTTGGTAACATGGTACAAATGGATTCAACACATACATTGAGCACCTGCTGTATGCCAGGCCATGTGTCACACATGAGAACTGGGATGTGATTGTGCTGGAGGAGTTGGTGAAGGGTTCTGACTCAATCCAGGAATGGGTCCATAGTACAACAGCTTGCTCTGGAAGGAAGGGATTTTTTAGCCAAGATTTGAAAGATAAATTGAAGCCAACCCAGAAGAGGCTAAAATGTTGGAGCAAGAGAAGGTCTTCTTCCCGTATCTAGTCAGAACTTGGGTTGTCACAGAAAAAGGAAGCTTGGGAGGAGACCATGGCCCAGGCAGGGACGTCTGTAAGCTCTGCTCCTGTCCTCCTACTGAAGGGTAGGAAGGGCGAAGGGCACGAGAACTGCCCTTTCACAAATGCAGTCTGGCTACTTAGTGCTGATACTTTTTTTTTTCTGAATTATTTGAAAGCAGGTATTTTGTCATTTATCGCCTATAAAATAGTCTGACTGCCTTATTCCATGTGAATGATTGAATATTACAATCATACTATGTGCTCTGTAGTGTTCTGAACACTTTGTTTAGGGAGCCAATAGAGTCCTCACAACATCTCTTTGTGATCTCCATGGTACAGGTGGGAAAAAAAATGTGTCATCTTAGGGATCCTCAGAAATCATGGCAAGCATCTGTCACAGCCGAGTCTGCATGGTGACTTGCACCTATAATACCCTGCTATTTCTAGGGTCATTTGTATTTTTCTGCAACCTTCACACTGTTGCTGTTCAGTTAAGTTAATGAAACTTATTTTTGGAGGTACCCATGTTTTAACTCTTTCAAACTCTTTAATGTAGTAGAATGTTCTTGCTGTAGAGTGTGCAAACTTTGTACAGATTTGTTGAATAGTGCCTAGGGAATTTAAAAATGGATTTGGTGGTGTAGCCGCCCCCTAGCTCAGGAGGTATGCTATCTTAGCACTCTCTCTGACTGATGCTTCTATGTGCCCATTTCTGATCATTCTCCCCAAGAAAATCACCCTGTTTTGACTTTATTCAGTATGGACTCATTTTGTACTTGAACTCCATATAATTGGAGTTACCGAGTATTTTGTGTGCCCAATTACCATGCTACATATATATTAGTATTCTATGACATGAGTGTCTGAAATTGTTTCCAGTGTAGTATTTGCTGCCTGGGTAGCCCTGCCTCCTCTCTTTCCTTCAGTGTTGTTTGCTGGGCTTTGGGGCTCAGCAGGGGTCATATAGGCACTATAGCTCTTAGGTTCCAGTCAGTTGAAGTGTAGCTATTTTCATTTATTTAGTCTTTTGGCCTTGGTGTAAAATACCTGTCTGTAGAGTTGTTAACTGTCTTGCTTCTACCCCACTGTGTTTTTGAGGGCCAGATGAGATGATACATGTGAAGGAAGGATTTTGTTAATTTGTAGATTATTCCTGTAGATAATGGTATTAAAGATTACTGGTATCAAATTCATCCTCTTACTGTATTGCCCAGAATACATCTAGATAATTCTACAAAGTGATGGCAGAAAAGCAATCTCTTGCATGCCAAGAGAGGAAGTTTGAGGCAGCAGCATCAAGATGCCCATTGACCTGAAGCTGGAGAATATCGCAGCCCAGTTTCTTAGGACCTGCATTTCTCTGGCACTTCGGGATTTCTGGGAACTTAGATGATTTTTTACCACTTGGTGAGCCAGGACTAAATCAGCCTGTGTGGTCCTGTTAAAGTAACAGGACAACAGGAGGCAAACATACTTCCTGAGAGATGTTTTTCCTCTGTAGGTTGGTTTTAAGGCTTCTTCCAAGAGCCAGTGTGTACCTTTTCTCTCTTTCTGAGTTTAGTGCTATGCCAGGCAGAAGACTGTCAGAGCCAGCTCTTCTGAAGTATGACTTTGACCCTGTTTTGTTAGGGTCTGGATTCCAGAAGGTGGACTTTGATGGGCAACGCCCAAGCACAACTTCTGCTTAGCTACTGGTTTAAAGAATAGTAACCAAAACTTCAGTGTCTTTGAAACTGACTTAATTTGTGAGCTTACAGTCCCCAAACGATGAAAGGACAGCCCTAGGTTACATGCCGGAATCAGATCTGTGGGAGGTAGTTTTCTGTTTGCAGAGTCCCCTTCAAATGACCTGTTTTCTTTATGTTGCCTCTCATAGTGGTATTGGTAGGTTGAGACCTTTGTAAGGTAGAGGAATGCACTTTTCACCAGAATTTAAAGTTAATGTTATTGGCCTGACTTGGAGGCCTTGGGGATGGTGCAAGAGGGCAAGGGACATACCTTGTCTCATTCAGAGATTCTACTTACACTTTATGAACCCAGGAAGGTCTTAGGCTCTTACATTGTTCACCAGGGGTGTAAGGTTCTAGCTGAGACTGTTGGAACCTTTTGGTTTTCTGTCTTCCTCTTTCCTGGCCTGCTTATCTGAATACCTTCCCATTGAACTCTCTCTATAAGGAAGATTAAGACTAATGACAGTAATCCCCTATTTGGTTGGCTGTTACTTGGCCCAGAGTCTTATAACTCTGGGTCATTGTTACCTGCTGGGTAATGTGAAAAGGGAATTGGAATTCATTTGTTAGCCTGCAGTGAAATCCAGTAAGTTTTATTGCTTTCTATAGCACAGTGAATTCTTTCCACAGATCTCAAAGTTCCCTGTAGATTGTACAGCTTTTGTTCTTATTCCCTTGATTTAATATGTCCTCAGTTAGCATCTTTTATAATACCAGGCTTGCCCAATCATAGCCCACAAGCTGCATGAAACTCAGGATGGCTTTAAATGTGGCCTCACAAACATTGACAAACTTTCTCATAACATCATGACATCTTTTTGTGTTTTTTAAAATGTAAGTTCATTATGTTAACTATTAGATATATTATGTGCAGCTCATGACAGCTCCTTTCACTCACAGTGGCCCAGAGAAGCCATGAAGTTGGACACTTATGTTTAGACCATCTGTGTGAGTTATTCCTCTTTTCAATTTTATTAGCTCCTTTTTTGACTTTCCACTGCAGGGTTTTTTGGGGGAGAACTTGATATGATGGGGAAAGACTTGGAATCAGATAGCGTTGCCACAGCTAGAAAATAAAAAACAGCATGCACAGTCATATTGAAGTTTCCAAAAATCAATGTTTTCAGTACATGTATATTCAAATGTTGCATAGAGCATCCACATACTAATTTTTAAGATCATTTATCTAAACGTCAAATTTAGACATCTGGCATCTGGCAGTCCTCAGTCTGGAAGATTTGTGTTAAAAATCTCACTTCTTTTCCTTGCTAGCTGGACCCTGAAGTGACTCGGCTGACCTTTATTCCACCTGGCGGCCTTCTTTAACCCAGGATCGGTTTTGTTGTTGTTGTTGTTGTTGTTGTTGTTGTTGTTGTTTTTAGCCCTATGGGTTTGTGGATAAATGACATGACTTTTGAAAGCCTCCAGGATTCATTCAGCATTACACTTCCTTTTTTTCTCTTTATCCAATGAGTGTGAATTTGTTTCTTGCCTGTTTTCTTCCTGTGTAAACTCAGGACCGCGTTGCTTCCTGGGAAGAGCCAGCCCTGCATTCATTCCTCAGAGAGTTCCTGAGTGTCCTTGGGATGCTACCTCCTCTGACTCAACTCCCCCTGGCTTGCTTCTCATTTTCTGCCCCTCTACCACCAACTTTCTCATTTCTCCTTTTCTGGAGAGGCTTTGGCTGTAGGTTTCAGGTGACTTCCTTTACTTGGCCACATGCTAGCAACTCTCTCGTTTCATTTCTCTTTTCCTTCTGAGGCTGCAGTGGTACTTGGAGATTTGGGCCTCTTGACACCTCACTGTGGAACCAGGCATTAATCAGATATGCGTTTGAGACCTCTTTTTTCTTCTCAGTTTACTGAGATTTGCTTAGAATTTGGAGGTTGCAGTGGGCAGCCTGCATTTGGCCCGCAGACCAGTGGTTTGGCTTCTGAATTTTGAGAACTCTTTGAAGAGAGAAGGAAGGGACTCTACTTTGGTATGGATGTCACATGTACTGCTTCTACCTGTCCAGCTTCACATACTTTCCCCCAGTCTGATTGCAGTATAATTTGAGACCCCTGCAGTGTACTTCAATAATAACTTAGGAGGCCAATGTACACTAAGTTGATTTAGCCCTTGAAACAAACCTGTAGGACACAGTTTTATTGCTGCTTTGCAGATCAAGGGAGCCTAGGTGCAAAGAAATTAATTTGCAGGGTCATTCTGCTTGCTAGTAGGTGCCAGGGTCAGGATTTGACAGCCTGGTTTTGGAGGGTGTATTCTTAATCGCACAGTTGTATTTCTGTGACCACTTGCAGCTGTGAGAATCTAAGTAATTCATTGTAGGAGTTCACAGTACAGTGGAGGGGCTTTCAGTTTCATTATTTTGAAAATTTATTTAAATTTTTACCCTTTACTCTGGGCAGTTGTTTTAATTTTTGACTAGTGAATCTTCACAGAATTCTCCTGTCCTCTGCACTTGTTTTCAAAAGTATGTTCATGTGGGGTTCTTTATTAATTTGTGCAGATAATAAAATGTCTGTCTGCTTATTTAACTTAACAGTTTGTAGGCACCTACTAATTGTCTTCTCTAAGTTTGAGATTCTCTAGTGCAGGAATAGGGCGGGGCATGAATAAATAGATAAGTGCCCTGCCCATCCACAACCCAGGAAGACTTTGTGCCTGCTGTGAAGGGTTACAGGGGGGCTGTTGAAGAGACATTTGAAAGCTGTGGCCATACTGCATGCAGGAAGATAGCCAGTTTATTATCCAAGATTCACATGGGAAAGAAGAGTTGCTCAGAAGGTCTTGAGGATTGGGAGGTAGGCAGTGAACATCCCAGGGCTTGCCCAGGGTAGCAGGACACCACTCTACTCTGGGCCTCCTCTGAAGAATAAAGGTGGGGTGGGTGTTAGTTGAGTCCCATGAGCTAGAGTTACTCAGATAAAGCTGGAGCCTGTTCAAGGTGGGGAAGGGAGAGAAACAGCCTCAATACAATGCTCCTCCTCCTCCTACTGCCTCTCATTGGTAGAATATACTTAGGGGTTAGCTGGCTGTGGGAGCTGCGAATTGTAGTACATAAAGGTTCCCCTCACTCCACTCCAATCTCACAGACATGGGGAAGGCATTAGAAGTGTCTTGGGCCTGATGGACTTGTGACAGGCTTGGGGAGAAATGAAACGGAATGGCTGTGTTCGGCCTGGGCAGTGACTGAGTGCTTTGCAGAGGGCTGAATGTTGGAGGACTCACAGCTGTGAGTAAAAGGCATTCAGAGAGAAGAAGCTGCACTGACAAAGGCATGGTGGCGTGAAAAATAGATGCCGGGTGGAACACCCCATGCAGCCAGATGGCTGGAGTGATACTGAGGTCTTTTCTGGCTGTCAAGGAGCGCCTGCAGAAGCCCTGCCCCAAGAATGCTCTGTCACGCATCCATGTTGTCATTTAGGGCTGATGTGCATCTTCCTACAGATCGCGCCTCCCGGAAAGCTGGCTGTACATCTGAATAGCTTCCAGGCTTGTTGTTCCTCGCCTGGTACGTGCCATTTAGCCACCCGTGAGTGACCTGGAATATGCCAGCAGCGCTGGAAAGGGGTTCATGGCCAAGAAAACTTTAAGTTACGATGAGTGAGCGGGGCCTGGGTTCTTTAATGCCCCAGGATTCTGATTCGCTGTTGGTGCCCTGGCAGAAGTGCTGGCACAAGTTAGTGACTTTGAGGCCTTGTCTTTTAACCCTGAATTCCTAGCACTTCCTCATGCTGTTGTCATATGTTTCTCACATTCCCTTGCTGTGAAGTTTGATCTTGTGATGATAATAGGTTTAATTTAGCATAGGCACTTTCAAGCATACACAAAAGCAAAGCGATTCTATCAAGCTGCACCCTCTCCAGTTATTAAGATATTGTCAAGCCTGAAATATTTTCACCCGTAAGTATAATAGTTGAGTTTGTGTTTATGATAAGGACAACCACCATACCACTATCACATCTAACTAATTCAGCGGTGTTTGTCCTAGTAACTTTGTACTTGAAGGAAGACAGCTTGGGCTTTTGTAGGCTCAGCTCCTAGCTTCCCTTTCTGCTGTAAGCCTTTACCTCTGTGCCGTGAGGCTGCTGGCCCAGCCCTCTCTCTCCTTTCTCCCATTGATAGCCAACTTTCGGGCCTTATCCCTGCTCTCATTTTCTGGTAGCAAGCCCAGAGGCACCAAGTTGATTTTGTCCTCAGCAAGGTATGCAGGCTTCTGTTTAGTTGTGGGGCACAGGCAGCGTGAATTTCAGGTAACCACCTATATGTGTGGAGCTGGAAATGGGGCTTTCATGGCTGTTCTCTATGGATATGTGAAATGAGGCAATCTTGCCTGGATGCTTTTCCTGAGAAATGTCTGATGAGCATCCTGTGGGGATTGGGGACCCAGAAAGGTAGACTGGCATCGATGGCTTCCAGGAAGGCTGGCATAATCTTCGGTGTGAAGCCATCAAGTGCTGGAAGGTACCAGACAGGAAACTGTGGGTAGTGTGTGCAGACTTTTAAGTCTCTTGGACAGGTTGAAAAGCAAAGCGAGCAGTCTTTCATCTGCAGCTCAGTGGCATCCTTAGAGTGTTTTCAGTTGAATTATTTCTGCCAAGTCTCCCAGCAAGTTTGTGAGGGTAGGTAGAGAGTGCCTCATGGTCTAGACATAGGATCGGGGCCTCAGGTGAAGGGTTATTAAAGTACTGGCCAGAGAACAGTGCTGATAAGTGGGACAGGTGAGATTTCAGGGTAGACAGTCTACACTCAGGCTGTGATTCCTTCTCTTCTGTTAGCTTCTCATCAGAGAAATAAAAGAAGGGGAGAGGTGTTTCTAGTAGTTGGCTATGTTCTTTCTCTGTTAGCTCCTTGTTCAGGAAGGGAAGAGGGAGAAAAAGAGAGAATGTGTGCAAGCAAGCCAGCTGGCAGTTGAGCACTTAGAGACAAAGGAGATTGAATTTCAAATTTTCTAGATCATTCCAAAGTTGCTTTTCACCCAGCAACCAAATTTGGGCACTGCTAGTTAACATTTGTGTTAATTCTCTCCTCAGGCTTGAAATAATGTTATTCTTAAAATTAATCATTTGTTTATTGCTGCTGGGATCAATCCAGGGCTCCAAGTTTAAGCTAATGAGCTACGCCCCCCTTTCTCTTTCTCATTTAAGTGAATTTTTAAAATAGGAAAGGCATCTCATGGCGTCCTTTCCCCTCTAACACAGAAGTAGTAGTTCTTTGTGCTGTACTTTCTCCCCACTTATATATTATATATACTCTGGAGTTTTTTCCGTATCTGTACACTGTCACCTCAGTTCTTTGAAGCAGGCACTATTATTTTCATTTTTCAAATGAAAGAAGCTAGGGCTTAGAGTTGATTGACTTGACCAGATTCACACCATCTCAGAGTGGCAGAGCCAAAATTTACACCCAGCTAAGGTGTCGCAGGAGGAATTCTTTCACTTTATATTACCTTTCTGGAAAGTGACGTTGGTAGGTCAAATGCCATATGCAGAAATACAGGGAACAGATGCTGCCAGAGTACCCTGTGGCAGGGACTGCCCTAATCGACACTTCCGTTAGCAGGATGTGAGAGGGGATGCTTGTGGCCCCTGCACTGTTGTCAAAGGGCTTTGCCAAACTTGGTTTTGCCAGTCGGGTAGATGAACGACTGCTGTTGGTATTCTCTCTGAGTTCCTCTTGAGGGAGTGGATTAGACTTTCCTGTGCATGTGGAGCTGTTAGTATTTCTTTTTTCTGTAAGTGCCTAGCTCATATCCTTACTTTGTCTCCTGAGATGCTGGTCTTTGTCTTACTCATTTTTCTCAGCACTCTTTACATATTACAGTGATGTGTCCTTTGTTCCAATTTTGAATTTCAGAAACATTTCTTTCTTATTTGTCATTTGACTTGGATTTTAGTGGATTTTTTTTTCTCCCAAAGAACTTTTTCTATGCTTTTCTTTGGAGGAAGGAGGAGCTGGGAACTGGACCTATGGTTTTCACACTGATCTGCATCCCTAGCCCTTTTTATTTATTTTATCTTTGTTTTGAAGTGGTTTGCTTAATTACTAAGTTGCCCTGGTGGGACTTTAACTTGTTACCCTCCTGTCTCAGTTTCCAAGAATGCTTGTAATTAAGATAGGAGTGACCACACCTGGCTCTTTTGTGATTTCTTAATGTCATGTGTAAGCTGCAAAAAACATAGCTATACGGTAAAAATTCACTATGAATTTACTTTTTTGGAGAGGAAAAAAGTAGAGCAGATGACTAGTGTTTTTATTTAAAGAAATTCAGAAAAAAACCATAGAAGTAATGGTGATATTCTTTTATATTGCCTTAAACTTCTTGAACTCACGCCCAGACATTAAAGAAACATTTTCTAGTGTTTTTCCCTTGTATCTTTCTCCACAGTAGTACTTTATATTTCATGTAAGATCTTTAATTAGCATAAATATTCTGCTATTAGTTGATCAGTTACCAGGTTTTTTGCATTGTGAATTCTATTACTGTAGCCTTTTTCTCTCTTCAGAATTTTCTCAGGAGGAGCCAAATTTAATTGGCATTATTTCTCCCTCCTGGTCAGTTTCAGGCTGTGTTTATCTGGTGGTTTTATTTTACTCGGCAGTATTTTCCATTTCCTCTGCTTAAAGATACGTTTAAATTTCATTTTCTTCCACACTAGCCGGTTTTCTTAAATATTTCACAGATGTTCTGTGTGTCACCTGCTATATGAATGCTGGAGACAGTCCCTTTTACAGCTATTGTTGTAGCAAGAATGATAAAAATCATACTGCTGATTTCACAGTTGTAGAACTAAAATTGTGATACTACTTCAAAAGATAGGCATGTGGTTCAAAGAGGACATGAGAGGAACTGAGCTTTTGTGAGGTAAGAGTGGGGAGAGCTGTGAAGTGACGTGCCAGTGGCCACCATCTAAATGTGGCTTAAACAAAAACTATATCACATAGAGTACAGGTCAAAGAATGTTCTGAGCTCAGGGAACAGGTTATGCAAAAAAACTTAAAAGCGACAAAAGATTAGTAAGTTTGAGCAACTGAAAAAGTGAGGGTGGTCAGAGTGCAATTATGTCGCCTCTGGAAGGACCTGGAAGTGGTGGGTCAGTTCTGACAGTTTGTCTTGAATATTGAGTTAGACTTGAATCTACTTAAAGGAGCAGTGTTAGCCTATGTGCCTGTCAGATTAGAAATAAGTTCTTTTATTCCCGGAATTATGCCAATCTTGAACTTTCCTCACCAGAATGCTTGTAGCCACCTCTGGAAAAATGACACTTTAATGCTCTTTTGTTAGTTTTTCATTAGAATATATTTTTCTAGTAGGCTTCGTGTTTTAAAATTCATTTGTGGCAAAGTGATTCATTACTTGTTAAGCAAACCTTCACACTTGTCTGAGACAGTAAGGAAGGAACCAGAGGCTTATGTGTTTGACTGTCACCTGTCCTTTGTGGGATTCATTGGGATCTTAGTAATGTGTTAGAGAGTCTCATCATGTGCACCTCCAGCCAGTCGCAGAGCGACCTCCTGCCTTCATTGGAGCCGACGGTTTTTGTGTTGTGGTGATCTCTGAAATGGCTCCATGCACATCTTGAATCTGGCTGTGTTGAGACTGGAAAGGAAGACTGGAAGGGAAAGGAATCAGTTGGAACTGCAAATGAATTAGGCCAGAGGCTGTGTCAGAGAGGAGGTTAAGGTAAACAGGGAAGAACAGTTAGTATTCCTCTTAGGCAGGGGTCAAATTCTGTCATGCTTGGATCTGTCACCTGGGGAGGTAAGTAGAGAAGAACGAGGTTATCCAGGAGTCAGGACAGGCTTGTTTACTGAGGAAGTTTGTAACTACAGCTTCTGTGTTTCCTATCTAGGGCTGTTAGAGATCTGTGGGTGGTGGTGGGTTTGAATGTGTTGATGAAGACAAGCAGGAGTGTGTCCCTGGCGTTTTTCCCAGGATGCATCCTGTCTGCTCTCTTTACCCTTTCCAGTCACTGACTATTATTTACTGCCCATCTCTGTTCCCAGTGTTGAGTCCTTGGCTGTTACTTTTCAGTGATAATAGGAGACTCAGGCGTTAGAAATATATAATTAATTCATAGTATGTTAAAATAGCAAGTTTATGTTTTAAGACAGGTTATTTTTAAAAAGTGGATTCAGACCCTATTAACCTGAAGAGCACACATCTTTTGGTTCTGACCCCAGTTTGTCGCCTTTGAGGTTAACGGATCTTAATGGTTTCGTTTGCGTTTTCTTGTTTGTCTAGGTAAATTTTATGCAAATATATGCTTATGTTGTCCTTTTGAAAGGTAACTAGAAATGAGTACATTGTATCCTATACTTTGCTTTTTTCCATTAAAAAAAAAACTTTCTATGAATTCATCCCCATCAGTGGGCATAGAAGTGGCTTTTTTTTTTCCTCTCAAAGACTCATGGTGAAATAATTTGTAAACTGGAAGAGCTGTGTTTAGCTCTTGCGGATCACTTCTAGTTCCCTGCTTGCTACAAGCGAAGCTTCAGTAATCACTCCTTTATAATTTTTTTTCGATGTATTATCTGTTGGACGATCTGGGAGTAGAATAACTGGTTGGAAGAGTATGTACTTTTAGTTTACATTCATTAGAGCAGAATTAAGTCATCTTTTCATTATCGTTAACCTGCAGTCCTTTTTATTCTCTTGACTTTTCTTTGTCTGATGGGATGAAACATCTTGTATTCTTTGCTCTGAAGGGATTGCCTTTACTTAGAAGAAACTGCCATGCTGTTTACATTTTTTCTCCCTGAAACTTAGTCTACCTACTTATCACTGAGAATTCCTCTTTAGCCTAAATAACTTGGAATAAGGGACAGAACAAAGATCATGTGGCTTTTATCACCAAACATCCCTCTTAGGAAAAGTTTGCGTATTTGTATTCGTAGATACTGGGAGTTTAAAACTGTGTTTTTGAGCCCTAATGGAGACTGGCCACTGTTAGTGACACACTCTTAAGTCATAGGGAAAGACTGAGAGATTTGTTCAAAGTTTGGGACTTGCTTTTAAACTCAGATGACTCATTAAACTTTATCTAGTATATACTTTGTACAGTTTCTTAGAACAGGCTCTACCCTGATCACTGTCAGTTCACATGATAAGAATCCTAGTTTGTTCTCAAATATATTTTAGGGAGTTTAGGGCAAAGAGGATTTGCTCATTAATATATAACCAGTAGAGTTTACACCTATTTTTATAAGTCAAACCTATCAAGAATACAAGCTGTTAATTAACTCATACTTACATAATAGGTTCAGTTGTAGAATTGGAAAAAGTCTAGATTTCTAAATAGAGAGCCTCAGAAGGGAGATGATAGCTCCTGTGAAAGGTGTTGGCCGTGTTCAGGCATCACTTGTGATTGTAGCTCATCAGATTCAGCTGAGCACAGGTCCTGCTTTGTGATCCCTCATCCTTTGCAAGATTATTAACTGTTGTTTCACATGGAAATCAGACAGAAACTGCTGAGTTGATTTCCCTTTTTTTGTTTCTGCCCTCCTACTTCCAAAATCACATTTTATTCATTGCTGTGGTTTCACCTTTTGGGGAACTGCTAGGCCTTTTGTTGCAGAGACACAGTATTTAACCGAAAGACTAAAATTGTGAGGCCACTAGTGGGATGGATGGAGTAATGGAGCCTTGAGAGACCCAGGTGGGCAGAGGCTCAGCCAGTTACTTACTTAATTTGTTATGACTCTTCATTGTCAGCAATCTTGGGATTTGGCTCATTGTACTTCGTGTGTAAGAATACATTCTCCTCTTTTCCCCACTGAAATAAGTTCTTGCTCTAAAAGGTAGATAAGTGCAATGAACACCCTACTGTCCACCTAAATTCACAGATTTTTAATATATCATATCCCTCTTACACTCTGTCCTTTTGCCATCTGAAAATAGGTCTCAGATACCAAGGCATGTCATTCCTGCATATAGTATACGTCTTCCAGGGAGAAGGCTGAGAGGTAGGGACGTTTTTGAGGCTTCATCTACTCTGTCTCACAGTGTCTTCTTTATGGGGACTCAGAGAAGAAATTTTCCCAGGTCTTAACACTAGGAAATTTTACTTTTCTTCTTCCTTTTGAGGCAACAGAAATGTTGGGAGGATACTTAGTCATTTTTCACATTGCCCTGGAACTGCTGATTCATACCTGTGTAACTTTAATTTTTGGCTTTATATGGTTAATGGGCCCTCTTTCTCCCCTGTTTAAGTCTTCTGGTTAGGCCAAAAAAAAAAAAAAAAAAGTCTTAGTGATTTTCAAAATGTTTTAAAAACTAGATCAGAATGAATCTGAAATTGCAGTAGACTCGACTGATGTCTGAGAGAGAAAGAGATCCTACTTGTGTCACCTTCTTATACCCCTTCTGGGACACCACCTCAGGTGGAATTTCCTCCATGTAAAGCCTCAGGACTTTCTTTTTACTTTTGACTATGGTGCCTTGATGTTCGTCCCCAAACCACTTTTACTACTTTCTGGACGCATCACACTCCAGCTCACACCCACTGCTCAGGGTGGGCCCTAGACCTCATTTCTTGCAATAACCTGCCTACTCTGGCATGGTGTGTGTGTGTTTCGGTTGGGGGGTGGGGTTGGGGGGCTCTGATGGGGTGAGCAGTGAGCATGGCTTTTTGGTTACCCTTCTGAGAAAACAGGAAAGACAGTAGATACAGACAGGAAGGGCTAGTGGAATTCAGAGGAGGACAATGGGTTTTATGGTGGAAGATAGTGTAGAGGCTGTCAGAAGGAAAGTGCAGCCAGAGGAGCCTTGTGAGACCTGTTGGACAAGATTGGAGTCCCCAGACTGGGGAAAGAAGGGGTAAGGGAGTGTGGCAGGGGTCAGGGAAACACTGATCTGCGCTGTGCCAGGTTCTAGGAAGGGAGCCATCTCCTTCGATCGTGTCAGAGCTGACTGTTTTGCGAGGGGATGTAGCTCAGTGCAGAGGCCCTATGTTCAGTCCCCATTAACGCCCTCCTCCCCCAACACAGAGTAGTTCTAACATTCGAGGCATCCACCCCTACCAGTTTTCGCTCTGAGGTTATCCTGCTCCTGAGTTTGAGCTCTTTAACTTCAGTTGTACATTGTGCACTCCTCAGTGTTTTCCTTTCTGTGAGATTCAGCTGTCATTGTTCTCTTCTTTGAGATTGAGTCTTGTGATGGTGGAGCACCAGAATAACCATTTAAACTCTTGGGCTGTGAAACGCCCTTAGTGTAAGTACAGTTGGTGTCTTCAGAACCTGTGAATGGGGAAAGTGGAATCCATTCGGTATCATCACTGCTTGCTGTGCTTTGAATTTTAAAAGAAAGGCTATATGGATTGGTAGAGTTTGTGGTGTGAAGGATTCTCTATGTATTAAAAGCAAGACATCTTTTAAAGTATATTTAAAGAAATGGAGTAAAATTTTTGATTGATTCAGAGTCTGTCCAATTCATTCCATCTTACAGATGTGACAGGCTTTTTTGTAGTAGGATTCTGACTTTGATTTGTAAATGAAATGAAATTATGAAATTTTTTATCAAAGTGTAAGCATATGGGGTTTTGATATGGAAAATTTGTAAGACCATTGAATGATTTTTATCCTTCAGCCTAAGACCACCAGGAATACATCTGTTGATAAACAAGTTAGGTTTATCGCTTGTTGCAGGAAGGAGAACACGTGGTAGAGAAGAAAAGAGCAGCAGCAAAAACTCTCAGAGTCAGACCCTGTCTCAAAATAAAACGACAACGAATAGGGAATAGAGCTTAGTCACAGTGTTTGCCAAGCATAAGAGAGTCCCTGTGTTTAACTGCTGCAAAAGAAAACAAAATTGTGGCCATCCTTTATATTAGCCAATTGAGGAGGCATTTAGTATTTTGTGGGTTTTGTACTGATCTTGCTTTGGCCCTGTTGGTCTCAGAATACCTTGTTAAATACAGATGTTTTATGAGATTGTTTATGTCCCACAGGAGAACCATGTGACTTAGCTTGTGTTAGTTCTGTTTGTAATAGCACTGAGGTCTGTCTAGCTGGGAGCATCAGGTCAGATGTTTGGTTGTTTTTCAAAGAAAATTTATAGACTCTTGTTATTCATAACTCTGTACCTTATGGGTGTTCTTAAAATAGGATTGACTTTTGGTAGCTATGTATTCTTTATACTAAATGACTGTGCTGAACAGAAAGTATATTTAGAACATTACCTTCTAGATGGTGGAGTTCAGGCTTCTTAAGTGACTGGGGTTGCCTTGCATGGACTGGAGTTAGTGGTATTAGATAATCTCTGTGAAATCACATGGACATTTGACAATTGCTTAATCGCATTTGACCCTTCTCTCCTTACCAGTTGAATTAGGGTAATATATAATAGTGACCCACATTTCTTAATGGCCCCTAGTGATGTAATTGTTGGACACTACAGTGAGATACCTGCTAATTTATGGTGCCCCTGCTTCTGAAAAGGACTCACGGAGGTGGAGGCGATGTACCTTCCCTTCTAGCCCCATGCCACTTAGCCTTTCTTTCATTGCATGACCTAAACAGATAGTTGCAGGCATTAAATAGCTCTACAAAGAAAACACTTCTGAAAGGGGACTCTTCACGAAGGGAATCTTACTGGGGTGCCTCCTGGAGGTGCTGGCGTATCTCATGACTGCTCTGTCCTTGGCTGAACTCACGGTCCAGTTGATAGTGAAGAATCAGGAACTTCTGTACACATTCGGGTCCTTTTAGACCTCTCATCCTTCTCACACAGTCTGGGAATAGGACTTGATCAACACTTTTTTTTTCTCATAGAGCATTTAGCCTTTTAATTTTTGGCATTCTCCTTTTTGCTTCATGAATGCCTGTACCATAGAATGAGTCCTTACGCCTGAGCTGCAGCTATGTGTGACTTCTCATCAATTTTCACGGTACAGAGTGTGAAATTGGTGAAAGATACACGGTGAGATTTACCTTGTGCTATCCAGCTTGGCAATACTGAAAAAAGAGAGGTGCTGGGTTATTTCACAGTTGAAACAATATTAGCAGGTAAGGGACAGAAGGAATGGCCGGGACTAGAAATGTACCTGTTGCTTCTACAAAATGCAGTGTTAAGTCCCGTGGGAATTTTTAAGTTGGGGAAGATGCAGGTCTTTAAAACATCCAGTTTTGTCCATTTGTTGAGGTTCATTTTCTCTGTCTGGGAATTTTTTTTTTTGTAAAAACTTTCTTTCATATAGACTTTCAAACTTTTCTCAGTTATACTGTGTTGTTGCGATTGCAAGGATTTCTTTTTAGTTTACTTTTCCACTCTATTTAGGAGTTGTTCGGTGTTTTGAATATGTTACTTGCTTTGTGATTGCCTTAATTATTATTTATTATAGTATTTTTTTCACTTTCCAAGTGGAAAGTGTCTAGAATGACAGCTTTGTGTTCTCTTTCTTTGTAGTGTCTTCCAGTCTCTCACCATAGAATTGGGTCCTACTCTTCTTTAACCTGACACATTCCGCTGTTTTTACCTGTCTGAGAGTTGAATGCTCTGCTATCCCTCGTATTCAGTCCATGGGCATTTGTGGGACTTGGGTCAGTCTGTCCTTCCTTCAGGTGTCCACATCAATTTCTTGTACTTTTGCAAAGATACATGTGTTTTTATAGAATAGGATTCTCAGACTCATCCATACCGAATGAACGTGACAGCTTTATGCTGTTTCCCACTTACTGACCTCGGAATTTAACCCTAATGTGAGAAGCACTTCCGCTGTGTTTCCTTGTTGATTGCTTTAGTAAAGGGCCGTGTAGAATGTTAATGGGACAGGTGTCCTCTCATTTTCAGCGTTTATGGGAGTGCGCCAGTAAACTTGTTGTCTGACAGAAGCTTTCGGTATATGCTTGGCTGTGGAATGTTTGCTTTGTTTTGTTTTCTATTATGATTGAACGACATGTTGTCAAATGTTTTGCACCTGTTTATTTAAAGTTCAAACTAATGCAGGTGACTGAGATGTTTATTTAAAAATTCTCGGTGTAATGAAATATAATCATAGGTTATATAATGTTGAATTACCTACTCAATCCAGGTAATTCTACCAGTTTATAACGTATTTATTAAATGACAGATATAATATACTTATTATATATACTAGTTTATAATATACTTATGTTATTATATTTTATAATACTGGGAATTGAGCCCATAACCTTTGTACTGAGCTCCATTCCCAGCCGCTAGCCCTCAATCTTCTCTTTTTTTAGGAGAGAGGGTCCTGGGACACCCCCCCCCCCCCCCCCCAGTCCACATTTATTTTTGATTTTGAGACAGGGTTACCCAGGCTGAGGTTGAACTTGCTGTCTTCCTACCTCAGCCTCCCAGAGTGCTGAGATTACAGGCATATACCACCAGGTTCAGCTTTATTTTTGCTTTGACTCATTGGTGTATTGATGTTAATTCTCCTGAGTGTGTGTGTGTGTGTTTGTGTTGCTAGGAGTCAAACCCAGAACTTCTCAAATGCTAAGCACATATTCTGCCACTGAGCTATAGTGCCCAGTGTAGCCCCTTTCACCTAAAATTTTATTCAAGGTTTTTGTTACATAACACTGGCTTTTGGCTTTGGCTTTTTTTTTTTTTTTTTTTTTTTTTTTTTTTTTTTTTTTTTTTTTTTTTTTTTTTTTTTTTTTTTTTTTTTTTTTTTTTTTTTTTTTTTTTTTTGTAGTTTGAAAGCAGGGCTTCTTTTAGGTATCTCAGGTTTTTTCCCCCACTTTTAACACATATAGTTTATAATCTTAAGTTTGGTGGAATTTGCCTGTTTAAAAAAAAAAATTTCTGTATCTGGTGTTCTTTTAGGTAAGAAGGATTTTCCTAGAAATGTCAGAATTATTCCTAGTAGGAACATAGTGGTGGTAAATAATCTTTTGGTGAATCGTCTTGTTTTTAAATACATCAGTGATGATTATTTTTGAAGTGACATGGGGTTATGCCTGTGTACATGTTGGAGTATATTTGCCATTTTAGTAACATCTGCATTTCTGGGTATTACGATGTGGACATGTTAGTCACGAGGGAGACATTGTATTTCCCAGCCCATACATGTGACTAACATGATAGGGATTTTGAAAATTATTAATTTTTTAGCAATCATTTTTCAGAGTTATTTCATTTAATCTTTTGGAAGGAGTGTATATTTTGATTATATTGAAATAACAGAGTCTTTTGTATAAAATCAGGCACATCAAGATTGCCATGTGGTACATTTGGTGTGGATGGGGCTTTTGGTTTGTTCCCTTTGGCCTGAGTATAGGTCTTAAACATCAAACCAAGTACCAGGGTCTCTGCGTTAATGTAATCTGTTGTTTCTGAAAAACTATCATATCCAAAATCACACACTAATAATAATATCAGTGTTTGAAGAAATAGGATTAGGCAGATAGATCAGAGCCTTGAAGTATGGATGTTGTATCTAGAGAAATGTTTTTTGATTCTTTGAGAGGTACAACTTGAACTTAAAGAATAGTTTTCAGCAGCTCAGTGATTTTAAAATGAAAAGCTCTTCTGGAAGTACCCACTGTAGCCAGGAACTTGGCTTTCTAAGATATAAAGATATAAGGTATGGGTCCCTGAAGTACACCTGAACAAGAACCTGTGTGAGCTGCTGTGCTCTTCTGACAGTTCTTCCTCCCTGCCCACATGCTGTCTCACCCTCAGCAAGTTTGTCCATCCTGGAACTTCCCTGTCTTGGTCACTGTGTAGCCTGTCAGTGGCCATTTTAGATGAGCAGATTTCTGCTGCCAGACTTTTTGTTTTTTATTTCCTGATGACACATAATTATTTACTTTAGAAAATTTGGAAAACAGGTTTGCTGTACAGAGATTGGATTATCAGTGCCATTCTTCAGAACCACCTTTGTTTCTGCTTATGTACTTGTAGACATTCCTAGTGAATCTGAGGGATGATGTGAATCTTTTAAGCAAATTTATGATCGTCTTGTGTTTCTCAGCCTGTTTTTCTTTTCCTGCTGCACACATAAGGGGACAGTTTTCACTTATTCTTTTACTTTGCTACTAAGGATTGAATGTAGAGCCTTAGAACTCTGCTACATCCCTAGCCTTTTTTTTTCTTTTTTTTTTTTTTTTGATACACTAAATTACTAAGTCCTGGTCTTGAACTCCTGATCTCCTTGCCTCAGCTTTTTAAAAGTGCTGGAATTATAGATGTGCATCACCACATCCAGCCTCACTTATTCTTAACTTCGGTTCCATATTGTTCTATTGTCAGTATAAACTGTCATTTATTACTGCCTATATTAGTTTCCTGTTGCTGCTGTAACATATTACTCAAAATTAAGTGACCTAAAATAGCACTGATGTATTAAAGTTCTCAAGGTTATAATCATCATGGGACTCACTGGGCTAACCAAAATCAGTGTGACAGGGCTGCATTCCTTGCTGTATAGCAATCCATTTCCTTATCTTGTCCAATTTAGAGGTTGCCTGCATTCCTTGGCTTGTGACCTCTTTCTTCATCTCAAAGGTAGCAGTGGCAGGTGAAGATTTTCTTATGTGGCATCACTCTGACCTCTTCTCTGACTCCACTTTCCATTTTAAGGACCTCTCTGGTTATACTTGGACCACCCAGAGAACCCAGGATAATCTCCTATTTAAAGGTTAGTAGATTAGCAAACTTAATTCCCTTTGTTCCCTTAGTCACACTTTGCCATACAGGTAGCATCTTCGTTTCTGGCACTAGGACATGAACCTTTTAGGTAAGGTGGAGGCATGATTCTGCCTATGCTGTTGTCCTATTCTTAAAGCACTGATTTTTGGTTTCAGAAGATTGATATTTTATAGTCATCTACTGAGTTCTGTCAAAGTGACCATTTTAATATGTTGGGTAAAAATGTCCAAATTACTAGAACTCCAGTCTTGTTCAGATAGAATAACAGAACACAAGATTAATGTCAATCAAGGGTGTATTTTTAGAACTTGGAGAGCACTTAATTTGTCCCTTTTTTGCATTTCAGTGTAAGGTCATATCCTTGATTGTAGTTTTATTATATAACCTGTGTCTTTTGGCATGTATGTTTTATTGGGATGTATTTTCTGGGTAAATGTGTAAGGGAATGAATGTCTACATTTATTATAAATATCCACTTTGCCATTAGCCACTTTTCTTTGTCAGTATTATATATCAAGGGTCTTTTCTGAATTATTGACTGTAGTTAATGATGCAGCATTTTGGATGCAGAGTGCTCTTTTGTGCCAGTATTTTAATACCACCTCAACACATCATTAAATTGAGGAACTTTTTTTTCTGATGGTAGTGGCGATTGAGATAGTGGCTCTTCACATTGAGCTAAGTCCTCAGCTCGTATTTTTATGTTTTATTTTGATTCTGAGATAGGTCTTGCTAAGTCACTATGTTGCCCAGACTGGCCTTGAACTTGCAGTCTCCTGCCTCAGCCTCCCAGAATGCTGGAATTATAGGCCTGTGCCACCATTCTTGGCTTGAGCATTCATTCCTGTATAAAACACTTAAGATGTACTTGGTCTGACTTGCCAATTATAAAGACTAAGTATGCCCTGTTCTTTTATTCCTTGTAACTACCAGCTTGTTACAAAATCTTCACAAATTCAGATAAATGTCATTGCCAGAAACTTTGGAAATACTGTGGAATTCTGCAGTATTTAGAATGAAGTGACATGAAAATAAGTTCCAAAGTCCCCTACCCACGGGTCCAGGTCAGTCTTACAACAAAGATGTTCTGGAGGTGAAGGTGGGGTGTTTCATTTCCCCTGGCTTCCCTAAGGAGGTGGTGAGACTGGATGGCCTTACAACCACAGAAATTGATTCTCTGTCAGTTCTAGAAGCTGGAGTCGGGCATGGAGAGATTGAGGAAGGCCCTGTTTCTTCACAGTCGGGGGTGGGGGGTGGGGGCATCCCTCCATGCCTCACTGTTTCTGGCTGCCCCAGGCAGTCTCCTGCCTGCAGCTGCAGCACTCCAGGCTTTGCCTTTGTAGTCAAGGTGCTGTTTTCTTCCTGTGTGTTTCTGTTTTTCCTTCTTATAAGGACACCACTCTTGCTGGCTTAGGGCCTACCCTAATGATCTCATCTTAACTTGATTACATCTGCAAAGGCCTTTTTCCAAATAAGGTCATACTCACAGGTAGCTAGAGTTAGGACTTCAACCTATTTTGGGGGGGCACAATTCACCTCAAATAAAAAGTTGGGTATAGAAAAGTAGTAATGAGGGCATAGGTCATAGAATGTAGCACAGCTGGTAGGTTGGAGCAACAAACGCTTCAAACACATCAGCAAAACCTGTGAACGGTCACACGAAATGGAAATGTGATGATAAAGCTGCAGAGAGCCTAGTGTCTATTCAGACCGAGCTCTGCCACCAAATAAACACAGGTCAGCTTGCCTGATTTCTTGCCAAATGCTTGCAGCTCTTGGTTTTCAGTCTGTTTGGATTTCGGAATTATGTTTGAAGCATTGAGGACCTGTGACAAATTGTCACCTTAATTTTCATGGTATAGTAGCAAGCTTTCTGGGAAGTTCTGCTAGGGAAGTTTGTTTCATAAGTACAGTCTCCTGTTGCAGTCTTTTTCTTTTTGTCCCAGGGAAGTTCTCATTTTTTTGACAGGGTGCACACACTCCACCTAGGTATCAGGGTGGTAACATGGTGTGACCACTATATCCTCATGTCCAATCAGATGAAAACTATGTTGAAAGTTAACCCAGGTGTGCGCCACCACACCTGGCTTAAGTGTTGCTGGGGTATTGAACCCTGGGCCTTGTGCTTGCTAGGTAAGTGCTCTAAGTACTGAGCTGTCTCCCCATTCCCCACCCCCGACAGCTAATTGATTTTTTTAAATGAATAGTCTATGATGTTGATGTGTTTGACTTTAGGAACCCATTGCCCATGAAGCGGTCTCTGTGTGTGTGTGCATGTGTACATGTAAACACAAGGCAGATAAGTCATTTTTACAGTATTGTAAAGGATGGAGGAGGCTGTATTCTTCTCCTTGAGGTGTAACCGAGGAATCTCAGCTCCAGAGGCAAAGTCTGTAGATCTTGGGCTCAGCTTTGTTAAGTTTTATAATTATAATTGTTTATGTACAATGTACTTATGGTACAATTGTGTAATCTTTTCTATTTTATGTGAATGTATTTTATTTATATAGTCTTATTGTATCAACTGTCCTTCTGAGATCTTACAAGGCACAACTCCCGCAGGTTTCTACAAGTAATTTACTGTATATTGGAAGGTGCTTTTCAGAGTTGGATCTGCCTATTCTTATTCAGATGAGTATTCATTTCAGGAGTTATACTAGTTAGGGTAAGTTGAAAGGGAGATTCCAGAAGCTGGTGGCTCCGAGTAATAGTCCAAATGTCTGTAGCTTTCCCCACAAGCTTGATTGCTGGCCGGAGTATTTGTGCTTTATTGTTCCACCTTCTTGAGGGGCTTTAACTTTGCTTTTGTGGGAGAAGCTTTCTCCTAAGGTCTAAAAGGTCTGATTCCAGCCTGTAGGAAGGAGGTGTGGATGTGAATAATACTTCCTTTTTAAAGCTGTGACTGCATAGTTGCAGGTCACTTCCAGTGGCCTCCTTTTGTCAGAAATTAGTTCTGTAGCTACCCACGAGGGAAGCTGGGATGTGTAATTAGTTGTGACTAGCCAGAATGCAGGAGATGCCTATTATCAAAAGGAAGAAGAAAAAAGTGATTAGAATTGCGAAACTCTGCATCATGTTACACTGACAATAGCTTAGAGTTGGAGCTCTCAAGTGTGGGGCCATTTTTGGTACTGACATCTGTGAAAGCGAATATGGGGACTTGAAGTCTGTGAAGAACCTGGTATTACTAGACTGTGGCTCCTCCAAGAGCAGTGAGGACACCTGAATTATTTTTTTGTTGTGAGAACTTCACCCAACATTTTAAACTTGAGTTAACTAGCAGAGGAGGGTGTGGAAAAGAGGTACAGAGATTAAGACAGGACTTTTCTGTCATGCTGTTCCCATTTGTTGACCAGCGGTGGAGTGCTTGCCACGTGCTTGGCACAGCGCTAGACTCAAGCTATCGCAATCACTGGCAGACCTGGCTGTTTTTCGTGAACTCAATCTCTGGGAGGAGTGACTGGGGGACAGATAAGTAGATGAGTCCTGGTGGCAGTGTCCACTCTGATGGAAAGAAAGCAGTAGTGGGGCGAGTAGTGAGTGAACATTGGCTGGTATGACATTTGTTGGTTGAGACAGCATCTTTGGGAGATCTGAATGACAGGTGTCAAACCAGCCCACCACGTGGCAGAGAGTCTGGCTAGATACTACCCAGTTGCCATGGCAGAAATCATGAGCCTGGCCTGGGTGGAAACAGGGAATGCTCTATGCCGGGAGTATGGTGGGAGAGACAGTCAAGGCCACGTTGTGGAAGGGCTGATAGATCATAGGAGGAAATCACTAACTTTGAATATGATAGGAAGCTGTTAGAAGCTGGTGGAGGGTTTGAGCAGGCAATAAGGGGTCAGAGTTCAATCTGGGTGTCGAAGAGAACACAGATGGAAAAGGGTCGAAGGAGTTGGTAGGACCAGTCAGGCAGCCTACGCCTATGGGATGTTGGTAGCCTCACCAAAGACAATGAGAAGGTCAGCTAGAGATGTTGTTCGACTAAATGAATGCAAAGGCATTGAGGTCACGGAAAACCAAGGCTCTTTTCATTTTTGCTTGAGCAGCTGGGTGTTTAGGCAAGATGGAAAGGAATCAGATGTTTGTGGCTGCTGTGTTTAAGGTGCCTGCATGGTAGCCAACTGGACATGGTGGGAGAGTTGTTGACTTAGTCTGGAGACCTGAGAGGCTTTTTCTGGCTAAATGGTCTCGTGTTCCTCATGTGTATATAAAAATCACGTTACGCTTCACTGTGAGGCTGGGTTGTAGCTAACCCCTCTACCCTGAGGAGTGAAGGTGATAGCAGATGTGAAGTGTGCTCTCTCCTGTGCCTCCCATTGGCTTCTGAAAGAGACCGAAAGGTGTTTCCTTCAGACACCGAGTGTGACGGAGGTCCCCAGCTCTATCCCTGAATTTGATAACTTGTTAGAAGAGCTGATAGGACTCAGGATCTAGTCATACTCTTGGCTAGTGACAGCAAAGGGGGCAAGTGCATGGGACCAAGTCAGGAGGAAACCAAGCACTACCAGCTCAGACTCTTGCAGTAGTCACATGGTGTGCTCAGTTCTTCCAGGACTGAGTATGGGCCACATGTGTGAGGTGTTGCCTATCAGAGACGCTCCTTTTGAGAGTAATAGCGCAGGTTATTATATTGGAGGCTGGGTATATGGACACTCTTTACTTAGCACATACCAAAATTCTAGACTTTCAGAGGAAAGCAGGTGTTCATTATAATCAATATTGTTAATAAAGTGTAGGTTCAGTACCCATACTGAAGGCCAACCTTGAGAGAAAACTGTTTAGGCCTGTTGGGTTACTCTTGTCTAGCCTTAAGAAGTATGCCTTTTTTGACTTGCAGATTTTTAGGTAAATTTGAAGCTGTATCCCCCACTGGCTTGTTTGTAACAGACCTATTCATGTGCCCTTTTGATTGGTCTTCTCTTCCTCCGGTTTGCATTTGGTCACTGCCTGCACAAGCCAGGGGAGGAGAGTGTGGCGTAGCGGTAAATTACCAGAGCTTGTGGTCATCCCACAGGAGCGCGACAAACAGCTAGTGTGCCTACCATCAGGAAATATGGGTTCTCCTACTGAAAATAATGGTAGCAATAGCAGAAAGTGGCTCTCTTCAATTCTTAAAGATTACCTGTCAGTCACCCATCATTTAGTTAACTTTGGTTTGGGAAAGGAAATTACAGGGTATCTCTTTGTACAAATGAGCTGCTTTGTGATGTTCAGGCTCTGCGTGACAGCACAAATAATGTTGGCTTCAGTTGAAAATCATTGGCTGTTGGCTTTGGAGTGTGATGCTGCAACCCTCAGATGAGTGGCAGGCATTGTTACTGGATTGCTGAATTTGGGCCACAAAAGGATGGGGAATCTGGAGCCATGATGGCAGTTTGAATCCCAGCCTTCGTGCTGGGTAGGCTCTACTCCTCAGGGAAGCTGCTTTTTCTCTCTCTCCTTTCTTCATATCTAATGAAGGCTGATCTGATTTCATGAAGTCAGTCTGTGTTATAAACATCATTGATGCATGGAAGAGCCTGCTTCGGTCCTGTAGTTGAGTTCATTTATGTGCCTCACCATTCAGGTGTTGGGGTGTGTGTGTCAGACCTCAGGTGTGAGTAACCGCTATTTCTTCTGTTACTGTCATGTTTTCAGTACTTAGCCTTTCTTCAGTGCAACTCAATTCCATTTTATGCCTTTCTCCTTCAGGATATTTTGCGACCAAGACAAGACCGTTCTGTGGCCAATTGCTAGATGTATGGATGAGGGATGTCACTATTCTGTAATTGCTAGGCGGGTGATAGGCTTCTCCAGGGCACTCTTAATGTCTGTAGTATTCACTGCCTTGCACTGTAGGAGATGCTCTGTCTGGCATGTTGAATAAACTTCAGCTACTTTTACTGACTGTCACTTTTCTTTGTACATGGTGGCTCTTCTAGTTAGGAAGTAATTGTTAAGGAACAGAAGGGTAGTGCTTTGTAGGACTGGTGTTGCAGTTTCCTCTGCTAGGGTTGGAAGTAGTAAGGACATACTTAGGAATGCACGTTCTGGGGTAGGGAAGCTTTGCATTAGCCTCACAGTCAGTGCTGACCGGCTAGTGCTCAGTCTGGAACAAGGGTCAGTTACAGTCAGTTTACAGTGCAGCTAACTTCCAAGGAGCAGTTGCCTGCCAGAAAGCTTATCTTCGATCAAATTTTTGTTTCGCTTTCCTTATTTTCTTTAAGACTTGTCTTTGGAAATGTGCCTTGTGGGGATGGATGGGAGGAGGTGGATCTCCTGGTCTTTTTTGTCGTAATTTTTGCTGGTCTTCCTGTTGTAGAGGTCGGCTTATCACAGAGCTCCTCCTATTGATTCCTGGGAGAAGGAGGCACTCAGGTCTTTCTCTCTATACAGGTGGTGACTCAGAAGTGACTCATGTTTTCAAGTAGTCAGAGTTGTAGAGAGAGGTCTCATGTTCCTGTTGTCCAGGCTTCAGTGGTTGCCCCAGAGCCAAGGTTAGGAATCTCAGGTGTCACGGGGTAGGTAGAGGTGTAGAGGATTGGCATTGGTGGTTTTCTTGTGGAAAACTTGTCAGTGAACAATATATTTCCCCAGTGGCTTTTAAAACAAGACATGCTTTGGAGGTAGTAATTTTTTTTTTTTTTGAGATAAAGAGGGGGGTCTCACTCTAGTCCAGGCTGTTCTCTCAGTCCTCCTGGCTCAGCCTCCCAATTGCTGGGATTACAGATATGGGCCGCTACTCCAGGTTTATGTGGTTCTGGGGAACTGAACCCCGTGCCTTTCCCTTGCTAGGCAAGCACTTTAACTACTGAGCTATGAGCCCCGCCCCCTCAGCCCCTGAAGGTCGTCATTTGATCAACTTGGAAATTGTGTATTGAAGTTAATCAGTGATGTGAACCACAAACACAGGATGCCAAGTGGGCATTTCCACCTTTGTTTACCTTTAGTTTGTGACACTGGTTCTCACAAATGTGTTTGGTTTGAGACTTTGTTAGGCACTGAGCTGTTTTTTTTATGTGATCTGTTTTTCCTATATTTATATATGAGGGACCTCTGTGCTGCTTTTTTCTTTAAAACATGGAGTCTGTTTCCGATTTTTTGATCTTGACTTTGATCTTGGTTTTCTAGCTAAGCCCAACACGCAGCTAAATGTAGTCACATAAGTGAACACAGTAAAATTTGCCAACAAAGCACCCATCAGCCCCTAGCGTGATGACAGCTAATACATTGTTGTTCCTAAGCCCGGAGTTTCAGAGTGGTTTGTTACTCAGGAACAGATAATTGATGGAGCATGTTCTGGGTAAAAATACTTGGGCAAGGATCTTATTGTCCTTCTTATAGAAGTTTTCTTTAACTTTAATGGAATGTCTTTGTTCTAAGAACCACATTCAGTTTACTTATTCTCATAGCCACAGTTTGGTTGTGTCATGGCGTGATGAATTTCTGAAAGCTGATGGCCTTCGGACTCGAATCACATAACATGTTGTTGCAGTAAGAAATACTACCCAGACAACCAATTTATGTGCAGCAGTCATAAGTCTTAGAGGATTTATAAGTTGGAATCTTGCCTGTTAGCATAGTAGAGTTGAAATTCAAACCCTGAGCTAGCTAGAAAACTAAAATAGAAGTAGAAAACAAAATTTATCAAAGTGACAACTTTTTCATCGCTGTATTCAGTATCTGACATGCACAAGTTAGTGGAGGAAAAGTTTATTCTAGCTCACAGTTTCGAAAGGTCACAGCCCATTCATGGGTGGCTGGCGACAGTGGAAGTATGTGGCAGAGGCGAGGTGTAGGCAGCTCTTCACATCTTTGCACATAGGAAGCCATACAAATATGTGAGACTTCTCGAGAACATTCCAGATCCAAACCACTCTAGGACTTGAATCCCAGTTCAATAGAAAGTATTATCCAAACAACCAACTTATGTGGAGCAGCGATAATAGCGTTTAGAGAACGTGTAAGTTAGAGTCTTGCCTGTAAGTGTAGTAGAGATGAAATTCAAACCCTGGGCTAGATAGAAAGCTGAAATAAAAGTGAAAAACTAAATATATCAAAATGACAAATGTTAAATATGTAGTGATTATGTGAGTTTGCGACTTTTTATAGTACACTAACATTAGGACTTTTCCATATGTTGTTTGACTTGTGTAGATGTGAGCCATGCTGGGTGGGTGGGGGTGTGTGTGTGTGTGTGTGTGTGTGTGTGTGTGTGTGTGTTATACAGAGCCTTCACACTGAACTACATCTCCATATGTTGTTTGACTTCTGTAGATGTGAGCCATCGCGGGTGGGGGGAGGGAGGGTGTGTGTGTGTGTGTGTGTGTGTGTGTGTGTGTGTGTGTGTGTTATACACAGCCTTCACACTGAACTACATCTCCAGACTGCTGTTTTTATTTTCTGTTTTGGAGTAGGGTCTTGCCAAGTTGTTTACATTGCCCAGGCTGAACTTGAATTTGCTATTCTCCTGCCTTACCATCCCAGAGGGCTGGGTTTACAGGCCCACACCTCTGGGCCTGGTTTAGATTTCTAGTATGAACAAAGACAGACTTTTTAGAGATGATTCTTCTCCTTAAAATAGCTTTATTGAGATAAAATTGACATCATAAAACTGACCTATCTAGGGTATATAATTCCATGGTTTTGTGATCAAGATTTTCAAACTTTGGAACATTTTTATTATCCCCAGAAGAATTTTGTACCCACTGGCACTCAGCCTCAACTTCCCGTGCCCAGCCTTCCACAACCACAGACCTTTCTCTTGTGGTCCGTTTGCTGATCCTAGACCCTGAGACCCTGTCCATGCAGGGGTTCATGCCATATGTGGTCTCTTCTCTCCGACTTCCCTCATGTGCTCCATTGCTCGTGAAGTTCACCTGTGCTGCATCAATAGTAGGAGGAAAAGGATTTACCCACTGTGGGTATATAACCATTGTTTGATGTTTTTATTATGCAATATTTTATTCAAATAAAAGAATAAATGGACCATAAGACACAAGAAGTTATGAAGTGTGACGAGGTGAACACCTACATTCTCATCATTCAGTTTACCTAGGATGGTGCTTCTCTTACTGCATTTGTCTGTGAGTTTCACACCTATTCCTGGTCTTCATAGCCTTTATCTCATGAGTAGATCCTAAAGTCTCTCTTATTCTGTTTTAGTTAAATGAAGAAATATAATTTCCTGCAACTGTTTTTCACTCAATACTGTTTTTTTCTAGATTTGTCCACACTGTGTTTAACCATATTTCTTTTGATTTCACTGCTGCTTTTTTAACTGTTGCACTTGAGAATGCAGTGAATACTTTTTGTTTTCTTGTACGTGTGGAAGGCATCTTCTAAGGCATTTACCTAGAGTAGGATTAGTGCATACTCAGAAGAATGTTTAGCTTTTGAAATTATCTTACTATTTTGCACTACCAACTATTTCATGTAAGAATTCTCACTGATTTACACTGTTTGTCAAAACTTAATCTCAGTAATTTCTTAATTTCTACCAGCTAGGATATAAAACAGTAGTGATTTCTAATTTGTATTTTCTTGATTTCTTATGAGGGTGATTATGAGGTTTTCAAATTTGCCATTCAAATTTTTTTTCTAAAATGCTTGCTTCTTTCATTTTTCTAGTGGAGGGCTTATTTCTTTAAAGTTTTTATAATATGTTCTGGATACTAATCATTTATTTGTTGTGTTATGTTGCACATACATTCTCTAGTATAAGGGTTACTTTTACGTTGCACGTACATTCTCCAGTATAAGGGTTACTTTTTCACTCTTTATAATTATAGAGTTTTTGTCACTGATTGCCTTCAAGACTTTTTTGTCTTTGATGTTCACTAGTTTGATAATGGTTTTTTGGTATTTGTCCAGATTGAGGTTCTCTGTGCTTCATGTATCTATGATACTGTTTTGTTTTTCTTTTCTTTTGATTAACTTTGGAAATACCTTTGCCATGTCTTTTCAGGTAAAATTCTTCTATTTCTTTCTTCTGGAGCTCCATTTATAGTAATAATAGACCATTCAGTATATTACCATGTCTCTCTACCTCTCTGTCAGTTTTTATTTCAGTTTGAATAATTTCTGTTGGACGATCTCTTACTTGGTTGACTCTTTTCTAAGCCATGCTGATTGTGCCTTTGCCCCAGGAGAGTGGCTCACCAAGTATTTGCCAGAGGTTTCCTGCTCTGGCTTCTCACCCGTTCCTTCGTATTATTATCCCTTTGGAGGAATTATCTCTGATACCAAGGTGTCTTTTTAATCCCTGTCATATCTCTCTAACTTTTCTGGCTTCCATCTTTGTTGAAATATCCCATATGTCCCATATAGTTTATCTTTGCCACTAGATCCTTTAACTTTTCACATATCAGTCATGATTATTTAAAAATCAGAGTTCCTCTATGTGGATCATTTCTGAGTCTTCTCATTTGTTTTCTTAATTTTTTTTTGTTTTTAGGTATTTGTGACTTTTGTAATTTTTATTGAATGCAGGACATTGTGTGGAAGACCAAAAGAGACTGAGGTAAACAGTGCTTATGTCCAGAAATGAGCATGCCTCCTCTTCCATTAGATTGTTAATGTGGAGTAGAATTAATCTAATCAGTGCTTGGACAGGAGAGAGTTTCCTGCCTTCCCCCGATGAGAGTGAGTGGGCTTGTTACTTAGTCATAAAAGAATTTCCTAGCCCTGCTCATACACAGTCTGGATTGGCTTTTATTGATCACTTCCCATTCTCTCCTTCCCCTAGTGTTAGATAAGTATTTATATACTTTTTATCAGTATGGTTTTGCCTGTTTTGACATCATATAACATGGCCTTTGTGTGTCTTTTCCACATACCATACTGTTTTGAAGGTTTAATCCATGTTTTTGCATGTACCACTACCTCGCTCTTTTTATGACTGAATACTATTTCATTCTATCACTATACTACATTTTTCTTGAATGTGAATGGGCATTTACGTACTTTACAGAGGAGAAAATGGTACCTTGGAGAAATCCCATGAGTCCTGGGGCCCTACAGCTGGAGGTGGGCACAACAGTCAGGTGAATCAGGAAGTCTCCTCCAGAATCTGACACTATATAGGAACTTCTGTCAAAATATGACCTGTTTGTCATTGACCCTTAAATTCTTAAGTCCAGTGTCTGCATCCAGCAACTTTTCTAGAAGTTTCTCAAGGCTCTGTGTCTTAAGCAAGTGACTGATAGGTTCATCTTGAACTAGATGAGAACCAGTTTAGGTGTTGTTGAGTTTACACGGTGAGGGGTATATGTGGAACTATGTTCTCCTCCTGTGCTGTGGCACATAGGCAGAAGGACATATGTGTGTCCATCCAGATTGACAGTGGCAGTGGTAAAAATTTTATCACAGGCTGATAAAACATGGTAAAACATGGGTTCTTTTTAACATCAGGATTTCTGAGAGAACTTGCCTGTTTTGTTTTGTCTTGTCTCTCTGTCTGTCTATCTTGCTTGCTTTGTTTTCCTTTGTTCTCCTTTGCCTTACTTAGGAAATTATAAAACCCAGGGTCTCTTGCGTGCTAGGCAAGGTCTGTGACCCTGAGCTATACTTTTAGCCCATCCAAGTTCTTTTTATTCTGAAAGTCACCTTTTGGTGCTAGCATTTCTCCTGGCTTATGGTTCTTATGATTCTCCTCCTCCTGTGTATGTTAGCGACTTGCTGGCCGTTCTGGCCATACTGGAATAATGAAAATTGCCTTCCTTAACCAGTTGTTTTTACTGGAGGCTGGGTGTGCAATATGTGGAGGAAGCACAGTCTAGCCTATGGCTTTCACAGACCAGATGTGGAATTGTAATTCTTAGGTATGTCTTAGGAATCTTTTCTATTAGCAGAAATGAAGGTAAATATTGTTTTGTTCTGTCTCATTGCCACCCATCCCTCACATTCTAATACTTAAATGCTAAACAGATTTCTGTAGAATAGGACTGTGTTAATAAACCAGTGGTATGTCCGATATTTGAGCTAATCCTGTAAGAGCTATCACCCGTCAATCATGAAGGATTCTTTTAAACTCTGAACATCTCTCTGAACAATTAATCTGTGCCGTGCTGCACCTAGGAAGTGACAGTTTAGACAGAATCAGGCTTTATTTAGTTGCCAGGCTGTGTATCAGATGGTCCCCGCTCTCCTAGCAGTGTGGTTTCAGATGCTATTTCAAACTAGGCCATTAAGACCATTAAAATCTAGGTGGTAGCTACTCAACAGAATAGCAGATATAAGAAGTAAAATAATGCATCCAAAAATGTTTGTAAATTATTACAGTAATGGATCCTGCCTGAATTCTTAAGCATTAAAGCCTCAAGTTTGTTAGTTTTAGGAATCTTTATCCTTAAAGTGGGTTATTAACAGATTGAAAGTTACATTGTTAAGTCAATGCAGATATGTTTTCTTTGTAGTCACTTGAACTTTCTTCTGATTGTATGTTCTTTCTACCGTGGCTATCATGTCTATTTCTGTGTAGTTTCTTGCTTCGGAAAACGGTTCTTTACCTTGCGTTTGGCAGATCATGAACTACATCCTCCTGCATGATGTTGGTTTGGGCCCTTGGGTTTTTTCGTCAGCAGTGAGTACTGTTGTGGAAAGTGCTGGTCTTCTCTTTTGGGCTAACCCTCCAGAATGCCACTGATAACGGAATAGATATGCTGAAAGTGGAATCAGCTATCAAGTGTGTGCACAAGTTCTGGACACAGAGGGTAGAACAAACTATGTTAATCTGCAGAAAGTTATGTTCACATAAAGTGGGCTCACCTAAATGTATGGCAGCTCAGGAGAAAAAAAAATTTTAAAGAATGGTTTTAGTGTTTATTTTTACAAGCAGACTTTGTAAATTTCTCTTGATCTCCTCCCCACCCTCACTTTTTCTTTCTTTTATGTTGGACTATTGGTAGGATGAGAAAGCAGTGGTGGAGAGGTATTTTTTATGGTCTCCCCATCACGTTAATATACAATAAATGATTATTGCCCAATGGGGTCAGTGTGTTAAGCAGCATGTACTAGTAAGTGGAAAGGATTATACCAGTCTTTGTTTTGAAACATTTATTAGGATTATATTGAACATGAAACTATACAATGTTAAATTTCTCCTAGATTTCCCACATATTCAACTCTACAGTCGTTAAAAAAATTAAGAAATAGTTTTGTCTTTCAAAGAATTCCAGATATATTTGTTCATGTTTATTTGAAAGACTACAGAATTAGAGGTAAATCTTAGTTCATTTACTTCTATTCTTTAAATACAACTTCTAATTTAGTTATGTTTAGACATGCTGAGTTCTTTGGGCATTTTATATAAAGAGGAAATAACTCTGATAAAACTTAAGGATGAGATTTCATAAGAAACCTGTTCAGTCTTCCCTGAGACTACCTTTTGTCTGGCTTACCTTTCAGGTCTTACAGATAATGCTTGGGTTGCTGCTTGACCGTTAGTCCTCTGTCTGCTTGATTTCTTTCTGGCTTCTTAAGGCGGAGTATATTGGAAAAGTAATTTTTTTATGGCTTAAAAAATGCCTATGTCAGTACTAGGAATTAAGAACCAAGACTAAGAAAAAAATTAGAATGACACTATACATAGCCCTGGGAGAAACCTGCAAGACTAATCAAATGAGCATTCAGTGCAGCTCTGTGGTACATGGTTCGTTCTGTGCTGATAAAGTTTGCCCTTAAGTTTGTCTGAGGCTATACAGGATCCAACAACTTGACTTTCATCTTCATTTGTGTGTTCGTTCCTAATATGATTTGTGGTGGTTAGATAGCCCCCCAGTCAGAACTTGTAACTGAGGGTGAAACCTTAGCTAAAAAAGGCTTCTGATAAACAGGCTGTTGTTAACCCCCTGTTCAGTTAGTCTTCAACAGACCTGGGCGGGACAGTTCCTCCTGTTCACTCAGGGGTCTCCAGAGTGGCATTCTTTACGAATGAGCTTTGCCTTAAACAGGTGCTCTAAAATAGTGCAGTTTTGTTTGCTAAAGTCCAAGCCTTCCAAGACCCCTGAAACACCTTGTACTTTTAAAAGGAACTACAGATCAGGCCTCATGCTTTGCTACCTGCTTTGTCTGAAAACATTGCCGCTCTTCTTAGGATGAACTTCAGAGGGAACCTGGCCCTATGACATATAGGTCCTCTGAATTGTGAGTCTCTTCAGAAATCAGAGTGTAATTCACGTACTATAAAATTGAACCTTTTAAATAAAAATGTGCAGTCTGGTGCTTTCTAGCATATTTAGAATGCTATGTAAAATATGAACACTATCTAGTTAGTTGTTGGATGTTTTCACCAAGAAACCTTGTTCCCATGAGTGGCTGTTCCTCATTCCTCTCTGGCAACCACTAATCAGTTTTCTATCTAAAAGTTCTTTTTATCTTATACTAGAATTTCTCTGAGTGTTAGTGACTAGATGAAGTGGGGAAAGAGAGTCACACAGATAAACTTCAGGGTTACTTTAGCTTCATGGGTGTGAACCTTTGTGCCAGTAATGCAGGGCAGCCCAGAAGACAGCAAAGAAAAAGGAACACACACTCAACTGCTACCACCTTTCTCATTTCCAGCTGTCATTAACAATCGTCTGTAGAGTTAAATATGTGGTACTGTGTAAGGAGTTGAATCAAGCCTGACAATGCAGTACCCTTCAAATTCCAAGTCCAGCATGCCCAGAAAACTCATTGTAGTTTCTCTTGGCCTTCCTCTTCTGTAACTTTTGAGACTGATCAAAATTTAAATCATGTAAGACTTTGTGAGTCAGAGCTAGTAAAACAGGTAGCTTGGACAGATTGTGGGCTGGGATATATTTGTCAGATATGCCTCAGGTATATACTACGGATTCCTGCCCATTGCAGTAGCAGGTGATCTTGGAGGTTGTGTATTGGGAAAAGAAGTTGGTGTTCTTTAAAGGACTGGGGATGTACCATCCTAGCAGTTTTTCCTAACTGTACTGGAAAGAGGAGGCCACAGGAAGTGCTTGAGAAATAGGCTTGTAAGGGCAATCCCTGAGGGGCCAAGGACTATACACTGATTGCCCTTTGGCTAGCCATTGGACTTCATTAACTGATGGGCATGTTCTTTGATGCTCAGCTCGCCAGGACTACCCCAGAAGGGCTTCTTTAACATCCTGAGGGCTAGACTTTCTCCCAAAGTTTCTGGCTTTATTGGCTTCTGGTTTTTTAGTCAAAGTACTATGTGAGGCTCTTGTTTGTAGAAATATTTGACAAAGCCTGCCATACTTCTTTTGGGCTACTGTGACAGTGAGCTGGCATGTGGTGCATCAGAAACCCTGGCTGTCAGGAAGCAAATGTCAATACTAGATCTCAGCCATCAGACCTGGTTGGTGATTGGGCCTCTTTTTGGTAAAAGGTCATGGTAGTTGAGTGCATGTTCCTTTTTCTTTGCTGTCTTCTTGGCTGTCCTGTATTATTGGGGCAAGTGGCAGGTGCTGGAGGTTTGAAATTCATGGAGTTCTCCATCTCTCTGCTTGCAAGATAAATATAGGAGTGCATTGTTTGGGATAAAGACATCAAATTATAGTCATTTAAAAAGTGCTTTGAATAGAGTTGAGACCATTTCTTTCCAAAAAGATGAATTTCCTTCAAGAACAGTTAGGTTTTTCTGTTATCTATTAAAACATTTTTACAAGGGAGCAAGTGAGATCCTACAGAGGAACATCATCTTTTGTACTGTATGATGCTGAGACACTTTCTGTGTGTTTAATGCCTTTAATTCACTAATGCTTGTTCTTGGCATTTGCACCCTGCTCCCCAAATCTTAGCAGGGAAATAAAGTGAAAAAAGGAAGCTCCTCATCCACCTTCATCCTTTGGCCCTAGATTCCCATTACCTTGAAATAACTGCTGTTGGGCTCTTTGGTGGATTCGCTTTTAGTAACGATTTCCTGAACGCGTCCACATGTGTCTGCATTACTTTTTCAGTGGTGTGCCCATGTCCTTCTAGTCCCATCTGAACGTGGTGACTGCTTTTACTTCAAAGTGAGTCAAACTCTGCTCCAGTTTAAAACCAAAGCCAAAATAACTGCGGCCTCAACATCCTAATGATGAGCCTTTAAGAAGTAGGGACGTGCGCAGTTGTCAATCAGTGCACACACCATGGGATTGTGTGCTTGTTTGCAACCTAAGAAGGAACTTAGGGACAAGGTTATTGATTTGGGAATGCTTAGTAAAAAACCAAAGGGTGATCTTTGCTGCATTGAAGTATACCTTTAAGAAGAAATAGTACATGGGGGCCCTTTGAGGGTAATAGCATTATTCAATGCTGAGTTCCTCTGCTTTGTGCTTCTTGGGGTATGGTCGTTCACAGTTAAAAATGGAGCTCTAATGAAAAGGGCATCTTCTCTAGAAATAAGAACTATATTATGATTAGTACATTTTCTGTGTCTTTACCATGTGTTTTTGTTTTGTTCTTTCAATTTATTTATTTTTTTAACAGCAAGCCAGAGCTGAGCAGGAAGAAGAATTCATCAGTAACACTTTATTCAAGAAGATTCAAGCTTTGCAGAAGGAGAAAGAAACCCTTGCTGTAAATTATGAGAAGGAGGAGGAGTTTCTCACTAATGAGCTCTCCAGGAAGTTGATGCAGGTAAGTTACCATTCGCCCCCTCTCTCTTCCTTGCCTATCTTCCTGTCTGGGAGAACATGAGTGGTAGAACACTTTTCTGGAAACATTTGCTGATGAGGTTGTAGTTAATGTTCTTTGGAGATTAAGGATGGCAGCGCTGTCACCATACACAAAAGTATATCTCTGTAGCACAGCTCCTTGGGAAAGGTAAGGTATTTTGTACCCTGAACATTTCAAAAAATGGCTGATAAGCAAGGGGTGTTAACATGGGTGATGTTGAATGTAGCAGTTTGGAAGTCTGAGCATTAACATCAAGTATGAGATTTATTTCTTTTTTATGTTAAAGAAATCATGAGTACATAAACTTTTTGACAATTATTAGTGGGTCTTTTGCACTAAAATGTGAAAGTGAAATATTCTGTGGGAAAGAAAGTATCCTTTATAGTTAAAATTAGATAGTCACCTGTGTTCCAATGGGTAATAGGTAACTGTACAGATACTGGAGTGCTATTAAAACATAACATTAATAATACGTGGAAGAAATCACACAAAATATTCATAGTGTTTGGTTTTTGAAATTCTGAGCCCATTCTCTAACTACCCCCTTCAAAGCTTACTGAAAAAGTTAAAAGTAAAAAAAAATAAAAATAGAGGAAATAGTTTATGGGTTACTAAATATGAATGTAAAAGTAAATATAATAGAATATGCATTTTTCATTACTTAACACAGCATGTTGAAAAAATAGTTAAAGAATTATCTCAAGAGAAAGATGATTACCAGTTTATCCTTAAATTTCCATGAAAGACATACCCCATGACATCTTTAACCAGTTCATTAATTAGTTTGAAGAATGTGTTTCAGTTAAGTTGTAAAGTGAAGGTATTTCAGGCTTTAAAACATTTCCTAAGTTCTTATCTCCCCACGTAGGTGGTAATATAAGAGAACTGAAAACTTTGGAATAGAGAAGCTTCAGTATTTAAACCATACAATTGTCCAAGAAGTTTTTAATCATTTTACCTTTCTTTTCTCATTTTTCTTCCTAATTACAGGAAAATAGATTGCAGACTTATACCAAACTTGACGTATTTGGTAGCTAGCTATTGTAATGTGAGGAAAGGGTTACCCAGGCCTTAATTCTAACATTTCAACTTTTTGTGGATTTATTTACATTGTGATTTAGAGATGAAAGGAGGGAAAAGGTTAATTCGACTTCTGCTCTATCTCACCTTGACGTTAGGTAACTTACTTGGCACGGTGCCTCTAGAACTGTAGAGATGCAATTAATTTTTTTTAAGTTTAATGTATAATCTGGTCTCCTAATTTTTAATACTGCAAGAAAGATCCTCCTCTGCCCCCAGAACTTACATTGTTTTTTATTATTTGGTGTTAGCGCCAAGAACCCTATAAAGCATTTCAGAACCTAGCTAGATTGTATTTCTTCTCTTTCTCTCTCTCTGTCTCCCCCTCCCATTCCTTTATGAGACAGGGTCTTTGGAACCCAGCCTAGTCCTGAGCTCACTCGGTAGCCCTGTGCTAGCCTCAATCTCGACAGTACTCCTAATTCAGCCTTCTGAGTGCTGGAATTAGAGGCATGTACCACCACATCCAGCTTATTTGGTGCTGGGGAATTGAACATAGAGCCTTGTACCTGCTAGGCAAGTGGCAGGTGCTCTGACCCAGCCCCTGTTCCTTTTCTCTATAAAGGCTCGTTTCTTACATGCGTGGTTATAACATTTATAATTAGCCTCTAATTCACTTAACATAGCCCACCTGCTTTTCAAAGATGTCATTGTTTCTTAAGATAAGGTACTTATAGAAAGGGAAGTCAGCAGTTGTAATATACTAGTCATAAGAAGGCATGCACGTTCTTTAAGTACCCTAAAAATGATCTTTAACTGGGACAATTGTAGTGGTTGTCTTTCTATTGTTTTTGTATCAGAAATTAGTTCCAGTTGGTCAGAAGAAAAAAAAATCAAATATTAAAAGCCTTGACTTTCCCCACTCAGTTATTTTTTCTAAAGAGGTTGAACAAATTATGAATTGAACAACACAATGGTGGGTGCTTTTTTTTTTTTCTTTTATGAAAGTACTGGAGGTCAAACCCAGGGCCTTCACAGTCATTTACATCCCCAGCCCATTTTTGTTTTTGATTTTTGAGACAGAATCTCAATAAGTTGCTAAATTTCCTGGGCTTGGCTTTAACTTCTGATCCTTCTGCCTTTGGCCTCCCAGGGCTACCCCACCGGGCCCAGCCACAGTGGACTGTTTTCGTCAGAAGTAGTACATGATGTGTATCCCTAGACTTCATATGGCCCTGTCTTAGGCTTGCCCTCAGTCAAAACCTAGGGTGAGGTCTAAAGATAGGACTCTGAAGGCATTAGGGAGCTCAAGTTGGATCTGGTTCTTTGGTTATCAAATTGTAGTTTAGATGAATGGATGATTTGCATGTCCTGAGATAATTTCACATGAATCCTAGCTTTTGCTTGTTTGAACATTGTGGTAATGTATACATAACAAAATCTTTGATATGTAGCCTTTGTCAAGGATAGCATTAAGTACATGCATACTGTTGGGCTGCCGTCACCATTGTCCATCTCTAGAACAGTTTTGAAACTCTGTGCCCACTAAACAGTAATCACCTCTTTCTTTGGGTGTTTAGGCCTTTAAAGGATTATTGAGCCAAGGTTGTAATCTTATAGGTCGAGACCTGTAATCTTGCTACCTTGAGAAGCTGAGGCAGGAGGATAGTAAGTTTGAGCCCAGCGTGAGTGACTTAATGAGAGCCTTTCTTAAAATAAAAATAAATAATAAATAAAGGCTGAGATTGGAGCTCAGTGTGAAGGCCCTGGGTTCTGTCGTTAATACTGCAAAAAATAAATAATATAAATTTTAAAAAAGTAAAAGGACATTCATGTCAGCTAACTTGAAGTTGTGCTTTCCAGCAGTTTTTCAAGCTATATGTGTTCTATGGCCTAGTGAATTTAATCTGTAATTTTTGACACCTTTATGTCACAGTGTACCTGTTTGTTTTAACCTAAGAACCTGCTCTTTTTGTTAGGCAATTGGAATGAACTTAGTGCTGTCGGGGAGATGCACTCCATGGCTTTTGATACCCATTCCTCGCCTGGTTTCCCAGGGTACATTCCCTTAATGATTTCCACCAGGCCTTTGTTGAATGCTCACATTTTCTGCCACCCAGCATGGAGGTACTGTTCTCCATCTGGAAGACCTTTAGAGTAATTGATACCAATAGATTTTTCCAACTGTGTAATTAATTTACTGTGGCTTTCTAGGATGTTTGCTTCTGGATAGGACTTTTCTACAAACAGCCTTCTAAGAGAAACCATATTGCAGGTGTTACCAGGAGAAAAATGGGTAAATTGACCTGTTTGCCATGAAGGTATTTAGCATTTTTCACCCAAAGGCCACCGAGAGACTATTTATGGAACAGTTTTTGTTTTGCCAATGTGCGTTGGCTGCTATCTCCAATAGTAATTGAGCGTGGCTTTTATATGCATTTCAAGGGGATTCTTTGATCTTCAACACAAAAATGAGACTATGGACATGGAGTAGCTATTTCCCTTCTTGTCTGCCACGCTCTAACTGGTATACCTTTAAAAACCAGATTGAGGTCACTGAAGTGTTATTAAGAGGAAATTCTTTCCCTTTGGAAGATTAGCTTAAACACCCCCAGACACACCAGTGCTCACAAATAACTTACACAAAAGACAGCATGCAGCTTGTTTCCTTTGGTTTTAGCTTTCTCCAGTAGATAAGGACAGATTATGTCTTCATTTTATGAAAAATCTTATCTGAAAATCATAATCCTGACTCCATACTATTCAAAATTGAATACTCAGTGAAAGAAAGTATCCTTAAATAAAACCCTTTAGTATTTTTGGCAGGTCTACACAAAATGATATCCAAGCTGAATTCTGTTTTGCATTGCCTTGAAGAGCAAGTGTACTGTAACAATTATTTGTAGTTGAGATTTATAAGAAATGAATTAGGAGCAAACATTATCAGAATTTGGTGTGTTACGTATACGTAAAAAAATCTAAAAGGTATCCTCCAATGTTGCTGACACTATGGTTGGATGCTAAGCTTAGTTATGGTACGTTTTTTATATCCCTTTTAATTTTTTTAACAATGCACATTGCTTTTATTAACTAAAATTTTTTTTTCATAAAAAGGGAATTTAAAAGTTGTGGTGTCTAGTTGCTGTTATCTTTTGAAACCTCCTTATATGCCCATCACTTAGAGAGGTCAGAATCCTGGCTGTCATAGCCCCATCTCTTTGTCATAGGTGGTAGGGTACAAAGTACGGAAGGTCTCTGTAGAATCAGGCTTATTCACAGGTGATAGGATATTCTGCACTTCCCATGTTATTGAGAACTTGTGTAATCAGTATGCACTAATGATTAGGTTAACTCTCTGCCTGATTTTTGTGCAACTGACTTTACATGCCTTTTCTTTTAAAAAAAAAAATGTTAAAGATTATTTTTCCTGGTTTTCCTGATTATCAACCACCAGTCATTTTCATAGTGCTAACTGGAGGGTCTGTGGTTGCTGAGATTGAGAATGACCTTCGCCATTGTAAACGGCCTCACTAGCTCTTTTGCATCATGTTCATTTTCTGCCTAGTCACCTTGCTCAGGTTTATTGCTTATACTCCTTAACAAATTGACTGCTGGAAGCTTATCTTTTTTATTTTTAAACACTGGGACAAGATTGGGTTAAAGAGTTCTATGTATTATATATCTTTCAGTCTTTTTCATTTTAATCCAATTTTCATATATCAGACCTGAAAAATAAATTTATAATGGTGTACATTTGATTCATATTTAAAATAGGATTCAGTTAATCCTCAGTAAACAAAGCTCTTGTAGCTTGAGTAGAATCTAATGGAGATTACACCCATCTCCTGCTAGGAGACTGCTTTCTTGTCGGTGGTGGAAATATGAAGCAAAGTTTGCCGGATGGCTTGTTGTCATTATGTACTTGGTCCCTGAGGTTAGAATGCCTCCTGGAATTGGGGTAGTTGAGATTTTCTTAGCATCCGTGGAAAGATGACCTGTAGAAGAGAAGGAAGTTGTGGACAAAGTTACTGCTGAAGCTGTCACTACGCAGATTGATAGCTGAGCAGTTCTGAAGGATGTTATGAAACAGCATTATTTTCCCATCTCTTCTGCAGAAGATTAGAACTAGGAGGACGAATTTCAGTAAGTTCCCATATCTGCCTGTTCACCTAAACAGAAGGCAGTCCTGCTTGAAAAAGTTATTTCTCCTTTCAGTACTATCAGATGGAGTTCTGTTTTCTCTAGACGTTGTTCCCTAACCCCAGAGGGATGTGTCTTTTGAGTAACATAATGTTTCTGCAGTTATCAGAGGCAGATGTAGGTTCCCAGTTCTCTTTAGACATACACACCAGAATCTCAGACTGCTTCCTGTCCCCCAAGTCACTAATTGGTAATGAAATTATTTCATGTGTATAGGCAGCAAAATCACGTGGGGACAAAAAATATATGTGACTCTGTTTTTGTTAATCTCAAGGGTACTGAGGCAGATACTGCCATTGCATGCATTCAGATGAAATGGGCAGGAGGAGGTTCTGAACTACTTTCTTCATTAAGGTGGCTGGACCGTGTCCCTCTTACTCTGTAGTTTTTGGGGCTTTACTGCTGATCAGAGAAATTTGCTGTCACATAATAGCTCTCAGAACAATTGGGGCAGAATTTTTTCATGTTGTGTACACTTCTAATTATCCGAACCTCAGCTTTGTTGGCTAGTTGCTGCCGTTCATGGAGCGGAGAGTCTTGGAGGTTGCCTTCATGGTGTATGTACAAGGATCCACCCGCCTATTTTTACTGCATTTTAAATGCTGCCAACCATCAGTAGCTAAAGTGCCAGTTTGTCACCTGCTGTCTTCACTCTTGTCTTTCCTCTTTAATCATAAACTAAGTATAAAGTAGGAAGAAAGGTGAGACCCTTATTTTAATACCCAGTCACATGACAACCTAGATTGAGTTCTTTGATCTAAGAATTTTGGGGGCTTTCGTTCTAAGGGCATTTGCAGTTCATTTACAAACAGCTGAAAAACGATTTTTAAAAAATCTGGACTCCAGAGCCTACAGGACTTCTGTCTTGCTTGTGAAGCATTGTTTTAAGCTTTCCTCTTAAGTAGATGACTAAAAAGCGTTAATACTTTTAATAGGGAATATGCTATTACTAATCCAGAAAATTTAAACTTATCCCTTTAGGTATTCAGACAAGATAAGATCCCGCCTGCTCAGAGGTGAGGGCCTGACTCTAGTCCATGGAGCTGAGAATGCTGACGAGTAATCAGAATAAAAAATAAATAATATTCTGGAAGGACCTGGTCATTTTTTCTCTTTCCTAATTTATATATAGGTTTTAGTTCAAAAAAACCTCAATGCAGATAAATAAAAGCTGAACAAAATATTTCTATTTTCTTTTCTTCTCGGCTACACCTCTGACTATTTGTTCAGTTTTGATTTTAAGACAGTCTTGGCAGGTCTCTAAGTTACCCAGATTGAGCCTGAACTTTCAGTCCTCCAGCCTCAGCCCCATGTCCCACCAGTCCAGGCTTCAGATTTTCATTAAAAAAGAGGAGGAGGAAGAGGAGGAGGAGGAGGAAGAAGAGGAACAACAACAACAACAACAACAACAACAACAACAACAACAACAACAACAACAACAAGATGCTAAGGAACTCTTGGGCTGAAATCTAGAGTATGAAAGCTGAGAGCGGAAACTCCGTCCCTGAAGCCACTTTTAATTTGAGGGCATGTGCAGTTCACTCTTAATTTTTTGGTCCTTGTGAGGAGCTGAGATTACAGAATTCAAAGACTGGGACTGACTAGGATTGGAGATAGTCATGAGTTACCTTCCTGCTTGAACCTAGAATCGTGAAGAGCTACATGCTCAGAAGGGTGAATCCATTTTATATGAATTAGGTAAATTGGAGACATAAAGTATTGATTCTGGATTAAGGGATACCCAGACCTGTAGTTCCTGACTGAATATAGCAGAACTTTGTGGAGCAAGATACTGTTATCTGAGGCTAGAAAGTTTGTTCTACACATACATTTTCAAATACAACATTCAGCCCACCATCAAAGAGAGCCAGGCACATGAAGCTAGGATATTCCATGATTGCAAATAAGCAGAAACAATAGAACAAAAGTAGACTTTACCTCTGGTAATATGTAGAACTATTAAAACTAGACCACATGTGTTCCCTACAATCAGCAAGATAAAAGTCAAGCTTGTAATCTTTGATAGAAAATTTTTTAAAAGTACTTTTCTTACAGACATTGAAAAATTAAATGAAAACCTTAGGATTGATTGTATGGCATTACATTTAAAACTTAGGTGGTAGGGACAACTGCTTAGAATAACAAGTTTCTGTAGCTAATTGTTGAAGTAGGAAATAATGAGAAATAGCTAAAGCCTTCACAGAAAATAAGTAAATTCTACATTCATGTGGCCTCATTAAAGTTGTACTAAACATTCAAGAATATAGTAGTTCTGATCTTGGGGAAAAGACTGGTTTCTGTATGTATTTTAAGGCCTTAGTAACATTAATGTTCAAATTTAAGCAAGCATATTTTACGAAAGGCAGATTATAGTGAAATCTTACTCATAAGTAAAAATCTTCAATGGAAGTAAAATGAAGCCACTCATACATGTTAAAAGGATAAAGCACCATGAACATATTGGGTTTATACAAGGAATGCAAGATTAGTTTAACAGTGGAAAATCAGTCAGTCTCATTAGCTGCATCTATCAAATGACAATCATGTGTATAGACAGAATTTTTAATAAAATGCAATTCATGATAGAATCTTAATGAAGGACAGATGAGACACTCGTGTATAGACAGAATTTTTTAATAAAATGCAATTCATGGTAGAATCTTAATTAATGAAGGACAGATGAGACCTTAAACCTAATAACATCTTTAAGAAAGGCTTCCCAAGCAATGTGTTTAATTATGACAAGTTAGCACTTTTCTCTTTAAAATCAAGACCAAGACTGTTACATTCACTTATATTCATTTTTGTTGTAGATTCCCAGCCAGTGTGGAAAGACAAGAAAAAGGTAATAATAATAATAATACAATAGGGGTTGAAAGCAGGAACTGTATGACTGCCACATATTTATAATTGTATAATTGGCAACTTGCTAGAATCTTCAGGTAAATAATTCGAATTTAGTTTTTCATGTGAAAAATTGTATTTCCATATATCAGTGGCAACAGTTAAATGTGAACAAAAAAGATAGCGTAAGAATCCAAAGGAAGGTATTAAATGCCACAGGAAACTAGCACTGAAAGTGAATGGGAAGCAGTCAACATTTTAAATCAATTTGATCATAGAGTTAATGTGAGAGTGATGGTTTGGAGAACAAGAAGCCAGCTTTGTGGATTTCTGAGGAAAGAGTATTACAACCATAGAGTACAAGACAGTGCTAAGGTCTTAAGGTAGGGTTGGAACTACTGAGCAGGAAGAACAGCAGAGAACCTTATGTGACGAAGTAGAATTGTGGGGAGAAAAGGAAATGAGGTGAAATTAGAGGTTGTAGGTCTGCGGGCTGGTGGTCAGCGTGCGATCACAGAGTCTTGAGAACCGTTGGCAGAACATTGGCTACTGCCACTGCCTTTGATGTCACCATAGGCTGGGGAGCAGTCAAGTCTTTCCCTTGGGTACTGGGGATTGGACCAGGGCCTTCTCTCTAAGCTACATCCCACCCTATTTTTATTTTTTTTGTTCAAATTTTGAGATAGTATCTCACTAAATTGTGAACTTGCTGGGCTTGAACTTTTGATCCTGTTGCTTCAATCTCCCATAGTGCTGGGATTACACCAGGTAATCCCAGGTCCACCACGTCTGCACCATCAGGTCTGACTCCCATGTGACTTACCATGATTGCTTTTCTGTTGCTATGTTATAAAGAAGTTATGTTGTGGGGCCAGGGTAGAGTAAGGAAGTAAAGTAGGAAAACTGTTCTGTTGTCCTTACCGCGATGGGGGGACACTGGGGATGGTAGCAGTGATAGTGGGATTTTGGGATTCTGGGTGTGTTGGGACGAAACAACCTGTAGAATCTACAGATAGGTTAGAAGTAGCTGTGAGAAAATGCATTAAGGAGGACTTAGGGATTTGGACCAGTGACCAAAAATGTCAATAGTTATTGTCATTTCAGGTGGAAAAGACAGTAAATGAAGTTGGTTGTTGTGGAAACATCGGAAGTTTAGTTGAGATGTCTAGATTTTAAATGGAGAAAAAAGGCACTCAGGCAGAGTGTCTGGCAGATCATCAGCAGAGTGAGATAAGCTTGGAAGTGTTGTCATTAGATTTTATTTATTTCCGTGAGAATTAATGTTCTCAGAGGGTATGCGTAGAAACGAGGACTGAAGATAAACCATAGGAAATCATGTAAGCTCAATGCAAGGAAAAGCCACAGAGTGGGAGAAGATGCGTGCAGCGTAAATGACAGGCACAGAACTATAAATCAGCAAGAAAACAACCCAAAGAAAAAACAGCAGAAGACTTGGATAGACTTTCCATAAGTGGATGGTCAAGTGACCAGTAACCAAGTGAAAAAATGCACAATCTCATTAGTAACTGGGAAAGGTGAATTAACCCACAGAATGCTAGTGGATTCTCAGTGCATTGTTGGAGGACACGGGGTGGGGGGTAAAGATTGCTCAGAACACCTTGGTGTTGCCTTATTAGAGTATTCCTTCCTTATGACCCTGCAGTCCTACTCATAGGTGTATATTGTGTGCCTGTGAGCACTAAATATGTAGGTGTCCTTTGTGCCATCACCTGTGATAATCCAGAAGTGGAAATGACCCAGTGCGCATCATTAGTGGCTTAATAAAGAGTATGAAGTGTGGTATACTCATTCAATTTGAGCCACAATTTGACGGATCGCAAGTTCATTTAGCAGAAGAAGCCAGATTAAAAAATCACAAAACTAATGCTTAAAATTAAATACAGGGCTGGAAGAATGGCTCAGTGATTAAAGTACTTGCCTAGCAAGCACTGTGTCAAGTGTTAAGTACCCGAATTTGATACCCCAGCACCACATAAACCAGGCATGGTGGCACACGCCTGTAATCCCAGCACTCGGAAGGCTGAGGCAAGGAGGATGGCTGTAATTCCAAGGCCAGCTTGGGTGCCATAGTGAGTTCAGGACCAGCCTGGGCTACAAAGGGGACCCTGTATCAAAAAAGAAAAGAAAAGAAGAAAATACATAGGCAATAAAATTTACAGAAAACAAAAAGAAGACAATTATAAGAATAAGATAATCAGTTACCTTTTGGGATTTGGAGGACCTGTAATTAGAAAGAGACATGGTGCTTTGGAGATGCTGGTGATGTTTTATTTCTTGTTTTGGATGATTGTTATTTGAGAGAACTGTATTGTATTGGATATTCTGCAACTTATTTACCAGTCTCATCCTGTTATTGTTGTTGATGTTGTTGTTTTGAGTTGGGAATTGAACCCTGGGCCTTTACATTGAGTTCCATTCCAGCCCTTCTTAAGTTTGTCTTTGAAACATTGTCTTAAGTCGCTGAATTGCCCAGGCGGAGCTCAGATTTGCCCTGCTTCATCCTCCCAGAATGCTAAGGTGACAGGCATGTGTCCCCATGCCTGGCTCATACTGTGTAATTTAACTTTTACATTGTTACTGATTCTAACAGCTTTTTAAGGGCATCTTTTGTTTCTACCTAATTGTTTTCTTCATTCTGAGACTTGATTCTGGGTACACAGTCCATACAAAGTGAGAATATTGTCATGTGTCCAACCAGTATTTACGTGCATAAGGCGTTTTCTCTGTGCTCTGGAGTGGAATCGAATGATTGTTCCTAAACTCCATAGCGTTTGCAGTCCTGTAGGCATGCTTGACAAAGTACGCAGGTGCCCAGAGATGACAGCACACAGCATAGATGAAGGCAAAGGCTTTGGAGCCAGAAATCTCATGGGAACCACCGGTTTTACCCTTTACTTCCAAAGCTTCAGGTGGGTCACCTAACCTCCCTTAAAGTATGACTTCATTCTGTGCAGCATGCAGACGATACTAGTATGATCAAGCACATTTGTGTATATAAAGTGTTCAAGATATGATAAGTGCCTGAAGTGTTGTTAGGAATAACAGATGAAAAAGATGAGAAGTGCCATGAGGTAGACCTCAACATGCATATGAGCAGCAGAACACTCGTGGTAGCTTACGGAGAGGTGTGTGCATTATGCTAGGGCCTGCGGGAAGGTGCTGTGGGCATCTTCTGGACAGTCCCCCGTTGCGGTAATTTCAGGGAAAGGGATCAGGCCCCAGTCACAAGGGCCCGTGAGCAGGGTGTAGAGTTCAGAGTGCAGTAGTTCTGCAACAAAGGGCCCCTGTGGCTAGCAGGCTTGTCACACTTAACTGACCCTTTTCCGTAAGTGTTTGGCCAGCACAGTGAGTTTGATTTTTTGGATTTTTTTTTTTTTTTTTTTTTGAGATAGGGCCTTGCTGTGTAGTCCATGTTGTAGTCCATGTAGTCCAGTCTCATCTTAGGACAGTCCTTCTGCCTCAGCCTCTTGAGTGCTGGGGTTACAGCCATGAACCAACATGCTCAGCTTGGTCTTTCAGTCATTCTTTTGTTCTTTCCTTCCTTCCTTCCTTCCTTCTTTTCTTTTTCTTTCTCTCCTCGTCTTTCCTTTCTAAGAAAAAATCTTTGGAGAAGGACCTGAGCTTTGCCTGTAAGCAAAGTTACAACCACCCCTTGTTTAGACTCTTTTGTTCTTTTTTTTTATTGGTTCCTGAAACCTGAAAGTCTATGTTTATAAACCTTGGGGTTTTCCTTGGACACAATATGACATTAGCACAAGGAAAGCTTGGGAGATTGTATAGGGGAGTGGGTTGCAGAAAGACTCAAATGTTATGCACGTGAGCTTGGACTAGATCTACAGGTAGTAGGGAGCCACTGTTGATCTTTGAGTCAGTCATGAAAGGGCTTTGAGACAGGCTGCTGGCCCTAGGAGATCCAGTGAGAGGCTTAGGGGTAGCCTTATGAAGAATAGAAAACCAGGGTAGGCTGAGTCCTGAGCGTGGAGGGAAGACGCTGTGTTTGACAGCCATTGGGGAGACTGACTGTGATTTGATAACTGAAGATATAGGAGGTGTTGAGCAGGAAGAACATTGCCAGGAACAGCAGGGAGAAGGTGGGAATGAGAGTGGGCCATTGAGGCTTTTGATGGTGATTCACGGAGCTTGAGGGTGGGAGTCAAGAGTTTCTGCTTAGGTTTTTCAGTAGACAGTTGAAATTAAGTTCTTGAGAGACTCTTGGTGTTCTGAGTGATAGTTTTGGACATTCCAAAGCTTATTTAATATCATGATCGTTGTTTTTATATTCCAGTGACTTGATGCAGTTATTGTCTTGTGGTGGCTCTTATTTGGTCCTATGAAGAGAGATAACATGCTGGTTATCTATACACTACAATGTTGGTTTTAGGGCAGTAAGTAGTACATAAAGAAAAGAATTAGTGTTGACAAGTTAAAGCAGAGTTAGAGCATCTCAGATTTATTCTGAAGTTGCTTTGGGAAGGTTCCTTCTTGGAGTAGTGGCCCAAAACCCACCTTACTTGGTAAGAGCGATTCTAAGCGAGCCTAGAGGCACAGACTTGCACTTCACACAGCTGGGGACTTGCCAGACTTCTGCTGCCATGTTGGGTGGGAGGGCCAGCTGAGCAGCCAACCTTATGTACTCCTGCAGTGGCTGCTGGTGGCAGTTCTCTCAGGTGAGTGATTTCAACACCTGTATCTGCTCACGGGAATTTAGCTGATAGTGGGGCCATGTGGTGGCCAGTAGTAGTTCAATCCCTGATGCAAGAAGCTTGGTTCATTGACGTGGCTTAATAAAGAAAATAGAAAAATGATAGTTATTGGATACTGAATGATCTTTAACATTAACATTCTTGAGATCAAATTAATGCTACACTGGCATTTTTTTAACAGGCTAGTTGTTTGCTTCCTTTATGATCAGTGGATAAGACAAGAAATTGCACAGGTTCTGGCACTTAGAGAATTAAAATTATCGTGATTTATGCTTGTGTCTTTCTATGGCTTCTTTAGTTATATGAACATTTCCTACTACCAATTCCCAAGGCACAAACATTTGTTTCTATGACTCTTAATTTCACTGAATGTAACCTGCTAGGGAAATATCCATTATAGTAGGACTCCAGCTCTACAGGGCTTTTTGTTGCTATTCACAATACATGCATGACTAAGGGTCGTAAAACCATTCCATAATCTTTAAGGCATACTTTGTAAAAAAGAAAAAGTATGTATAGAAAATTTTGATTTTGAATCAAAACAATTTACTCTGTCTGAAGAATTTAACCTTAGAGATCTTAGAGATACAGGGCTGATCAAAAAGTAAGAGCATGTATTTAAATAAATAAAATTTATTGCGGTAAAAGACATACTGTCATTAATCCCTCCCACAATACTTCCCCTTGCTTTAAATACACTTATCCCCTCATCTCATCCCTTTCTGAGTCATCTTTGTAAGTCCTCTTTGTGAGGGTTCTTACAAGCTTTGATGCGGTATGTTGCTGCCAAGTACCACCCAGTAGAAAAACAGATTTGTTAGGATGTTACTGCACCAGTCTGGGTCCGGTGGCACAAACCTGCCTGTAATCCCAGCATTCTAGGAGGCTGAGGCAGAAGGATCAAAAGCTCAAGCCCAACCTGGGCATTTTAGCAGTACTGTGTTTCAAAAAACAACAAGAACAACAACAACAAGAACAACAACAAAAAAAAAAAAACCCCAAGCCAAAACAGACAAAAAACTAAAAAGGGCTGGAGATAGAACTCTGTGTGAAGGCCCTGGACTCAATTTCTAGTACAAAAATTTTTTAAATAAAATAATAAAACCACTGCTGTACCATGCTGCTTCTGACTCTTCCCCAAAGTTAAAATGAATTTGAAGAAGTAAACATTTTGAGTTGGTTCAGGACGTTGAGGTAACCACGTCAGTGCAAGTAAAGCTATTCCCAAGGGGTGTTGTGTGTGTTGGCGCCCCACTGGGGCCATGTTTCTTGAATTTACCTGGAACAGGTTGAGTATCCCTTTTCTGAAATAATTGGAACTAAAAGTGTTTTAAATTTTAGACATTTTTGGGCAGTGATTTTCATAGATACCTAATGAGTTATCCTGGGAATGGGACCCAAATCTAAACATGAAATTCATTTGAGTTTTAAACACGCTTCATACATAACCTAAAAAGTAATTTTTTGCATGTGAGGTCAGGTGTGAAATGTTCCACTTGGAGTCTTGAGACAGTGCTCAAATGGTTTCAGATTTTGAATTTCTTGGATTAGTGATGCTCAAGCTGTATGTGTTTAAAACAGATAATTTCTAGATTTTTCTTAGGTAAATAATACGAGGGTGATTCTGAGTATTCCCTCCTTTCAAAGTCTCCCAACATCAGCTTCCCCTTGTTTATCTTAACTCTCATAATTTTGGGAGCTTTGGGTAGTTTTGTGTTTCTATTTCTTCTATTTTTTTTTAATTGGTAGTGTCTTTGTTCCAAGGAAGAAGCATATATTCTTTCTTGTTTTCCCTGCTCAGAAACTCTATGCCCTGATTTTAAATTGCCTGTCACCTGAGAGGTGGCAGAACAAAGCTGGCAGCAGAGCTGTTTGCTTCAGTTTTCTCTTTTGGGGATGATGAAAACTGTGAATCTTAGCAAACAGTCAGGTCTCGGGATGGCTTGCTATTTTCCAAATAGGTTAGTATAACCCAGGGACCTTGCTTGAGTCCTGGTAACGACAGTTTTACTATCCAGTTTTCCTTGGGGCATAATTCTTGAGAGGAAAAAGCCTCCTAAAATTGAGGGCTTTTATAGCCTTTGTTACTAGTTCTGTCTGCAGTCTTAAAGGAAATATCTAATCAGATATTGACAGTTAGAGACCATCTGTCGAAATATAACTGTTTTTCTACAAACCAATGAGAATCTTACTGTTCTCAAATTAGCATTCTGCAACAAAGGCTGCTTGGTGAGTAAGAGATTTTTCAGTGTTACATTGCATTCTTTATTGTTTTAATGTACCTAGTGCAGAAGCAGACTGCTTTGAAAAAAAAAATAAAAAGAAGGAGGTTCCTTTCAGGAAAATGGCAACAATTGAAAGCATATTGGAAGAAAGCAGACCTACTATATTTATAACACCTTTGTGCAAGTGATTTAAAGATTTTAAGACTCAAGTTTATTTTTTTTTAGAACTAGCTGATCTCATTTAAGCTTAGTATTCATAAATGGTTTTAGGATGTGACTAATATCTTAACTATAGGCTTTCTGTGCCATGATCATAGGGCCTGTAAAAAGAAGACACGCAGCAAGTGTTTAATAAAAGTGTTCAATGAAGATGCTTGTGTTTTGATTTTTTCCTCCTTCATAAGCGTTATTTGCTCCATTGGGGTCTTTGGGTCTGGTATGTGGGAACTCCTTGTTCTTTGTCCATTCTTCTTAGGTTTTTAAATTACTGCTTAGTCTTGCAGAACCCAAGTTTTAAAGAGCTAGCTAAAAATAGACTTGTCACTGTAAGCACCTCCTCACATCTGGTCCCACCTACCCCCAAGTCCCTGCAAGTTTGACCAGCTTTTTTTTTTTTTTTTTTTTTTTTTTTTTTTTTTTTTTTTTTTTTTTTTTTTTTTTTTTTTTTTTTTTTTTTTGAGTTGCACGTCAACAGTTAGAGAACAGCATCTGTTTAGTCAACATTTCCAGTGTTGGAAGACTGTGATTTTAGAATAATAGAAATTGTGTCAAATGTGGAGAAAGTTAAGTGTGGCCATTTGGAGGTTGATGAGACCCTGCTGAGGATCCTTGGTTCCAACACAGCCTCTGGAAACCTGCAGCTTCCCCTAGGTGACTAGGCCTGGCTTATTTATTTCTTGTTTAATCATCTGACTCTCCAAACACCAAGAGTGTGCCAGGCATTGGTGAGAGGAAGAGTTGAAGGGCAACCTCTTTAGGTTGGCTTTGTGAGAGAGTGCGTTGGGGGTTCTTAGCGGGGTATGGGTTCCAAGGTGGGGTTCTGCGTGGGGTATGGGTTCCAAGGTGGGGTTCTGCGTGGGTTATGGGTTCCAAGCTGGGATTCTGAGTGGGGTATGGATTCTAAGCTCTGACCTGTTTTGTCATGTATAAAATGCATGTCGTAACATGTAAATGCAAGTACAAAATGTCATGTCTTTCTTTATGTATATGAAGAACCTGGCATCCAGTGTCTGCCCAGAGACTTAGTTTTAAAGATAAAATTAAACTTTGTATATGTCAGTGTTTTCAGTTGCGTTTAATTAGTCACTTAAAACACTCTCAGTTGACAACATTAGAAATAATGCATGGTTATTAATGAGAGCCCCAAATTGTCCTGGGCCCACTGGATTTCATTCATTGCCTTTTGATTTGGAAGGCTGCAATGTATTTATAAAATTTTGCTTGTAACTACACCATAGCCTTATGTTTTAATTGCGTGAATAAGAGGTTTCCCTGGTGGTTTTTAAAAAAGATGTATGAAGTGTGATGTATGATTTTCTTATGCCAGGAAAATTAATGATACTGATTTTTGTCAAAGCATGCTCCCTTATACATTGGGAAATAATTCTGAATAATTTACTAAGTATATTTGGTGATTGTGTCATCTCATCTCTCCCTATAGACATGATGCAAATCTAAGTAAACTGCATTTGCTAAAAACCACAATTTCTGTTTTTTAAAACGCTTTAATTGTCATGCTCATGATGTAAAACTAAAAGCTACGAGAATGTATATGTTAGAAAAATTTTCAGTTTCTTTTTCTGCCTCATTGTCTGACCTCTGAATTCTTTTCCACTCTTTTAAAATTGAAATCTGTGTTTAATATTCTTTGTATTTGCCTATGGTTAGTGGCTATAAAGTGCCAGTTAGGAGTAGGTAACCAGGTATAAGCTTGCATAGGGGAGCAGACATGGGTAATGTCACTTGGGTGAGGAGCATTTTCTATCATCATTTGGAACCAGTGATTGCCAGGCTTTCAAGTTTTTCCATTTCTACATCTGTGTCATTTTTATCTTCCAGTTGCAACATGAGAAAGCTGAACTGGAACAGCATCTTGAACAGGAGCAGGAATTTCAAGTCAACAAATTAATGAAGAAAATCAAAAAGCTAGAGAACGACACCATTTCTAAGCAGCTTACGTTGGAGCAGGTAAGTCTCGCGAGTTCTCCCTGGTGTTGCTTTCCTGTGATTACTTGTTTCCCTCCATCCTTCAGATGCCCTGTGGTACCTGGGTTAAAAGCATTTTTCTAGCCCTTTTTTTGCCCCAGTGGAGACTTCTTTTCTGAAGTAAGCCTTGGCAAGTTTACATTGTCCCTGCTCAACCTTTCATGCGTTTTTCTCTCTTTTTAACCACAATTAATTAAGCTGCAGGAGATATGTGGTGATATTCTGATTTATAGCAGGAAATGTCAGGTTCCTTTCTGCAAAGCAAAGGGGAAAGAATGTTTTTAACCACAGGATTGTTTCTGTGAAAGTTCCTGAGAATGTTGCTGTGGAACTGAAAACATTTCTTTCAAGGGTTCTTCAGAATACAAAAAGAACGTTTGCTTCTTGGAGTTATTAGCAACCTTTTGTGAATGCTGTCTTCTCGTAGCTGAATTTGTTATACCAATCTGGAGTCATTGACTTGGTGACTTTTTCTGGGTCAGCCACTGGTGACTAGCATGGCTTTGATTTCATTACATTCTCTGAGCCAAGTACTCCATTTGTAAGTATCAGGACAGACTTAAATCAGGAATGGCCAACCAGAAGGTACAAAAGATGGAAAGTGATAGTGCACAGTCCTTTTGCCTGTTACCCTTGGCAGATGCTGGCGTTTATCACAGAAATTGCCTTGAAAGTCCACATTGGTTCTTGGACTCTCTTTTGAACAGTTTTGTGGGCAGTGGGCAGCCCCTATCACTTTCCACTTTGGTGTTTGATACTAAAGGCCTGTCATCCCTGGGATCGTACCCCCAATGTCTTTTCTTGCTTAGCTGTCCTGAAATTGTTTTTGCCCCTCAGATAAGGTAGAAGAGGCTGTCTCTAGTTCATGTCTACCTGGGTTGCCATGTAAAAGTTGATGATGGCTTGACTAAGATGTCTCAGGTCTGTGTGTTGTAGATCCTAAATGTCATTGTGCTACATTGGCTAAGTCTTTCAAGCAAAGTTGCCCAGAGTTGTTGCTGTGTGCTGGCTGGCTCATCAGTCACTGTCAGGATTACTGTAATTTTAACATTTTATCTGGAAGTCAAACTATGATGAAACTAGATGGGATGAGGAGAAGTTGGGGTTTATTTTAAACCAAACCCGGCATGTTTGTTTTAAACTAATACTGTCTCTCTTCTTGTTATTCTTTTTCTACCTTTACCAAAAAGAGGAATATTACTGATTTTTCCAAGGAATAAAATGATTCCCTAAAAAAATTCATCATCTCTTCCATACAAGAGGAAAAATAATTAGCTTCTAAAATTAAATAAACAAAATAATTATTCTTACTGTTGAGCTTTTAGATTTAAATGCAATGTTGAAATGTAGGAGACTTTTCTTCCACCCTCAGCATGAAAACATTTTATTACAATCTTTACCACTTAATTCCTTGGGTTAGGCTGTAGCTCCTCTTCTGTTCAAGTTAAAGCTTAGAGGATTCAAGTACTTTTTGTTGGTAACTTGTTAATTAAGAGCTAACTGAATGGCCACGTGACATGGCCATACTAGTTGATATCATGAGACCTTGTCTTGGCCATGGCCTTCACCGGCATTCTCTGTTCTTGCTTGTGCACAGGCTAGGAAGGATTCTAGAGACTGGTACTCTGACCCCCGTGCCAGGCTTTTGAAATGGCCACAAGGTGGAGATAGTGAGCTAGCGCTGGAGGGAGAAGGATGGCCAAGTGCCACAGACCCTGAAGGGGGAAGAGACAGACTACCTCGCTGTCTTAAGATCTTTTGTAGACTTCAGTGACTGAACCCTTCTGACGGGAAGTCCACAGCACACATTTTGTGCATAAGGCTAAGGACTTAGGGAATCTTTAAGCTTATTTCAGGCCCTGGCAAGCCAGATTTCCAGAATGGAAAAAGTGCACTACAAAGCCTCACACTCGAAGCAACCTCAGGTTCAGCACATCAAGCCCATATTTTAATTAAAATGGAAAAGTTCACATCACTGTAAAATCCTCCCCCTTTGCTTTGGGCATGTCCAAGATGATTATATGTTGGGAACTTCTCTGTGTTATTTAACTGCAAATAATTTTAGTGTTTAGGAACAGTTTTTTTCTGTAATAGATGTAATTCTGTTCTACATTCCTTGTATTTGGTCTGTATGTTCTGATACGATCTAACTAGTTATTATGGTCGTCTGTTGGGATTATCATGTGTATTACATGATATATTGTATTATACTCAGTGTTACATATGTTCTGTACTACATATTCTCAGAAGAGAAAAGACATGCACTACACTAAATATTACAATGATTTATTGTATGGTCTATGCCTTTGCTCTTGGGGCAGAAAAACAATACAACTTTCACTTTTTTTGTTCTTTCTTTTTTCCACAGTACTGGGGATCAAACTTAGGGATGCTCTGCCACCGACCTGTATCCCCAGCCTATTTATTTATTTGTTTATTTATTTGTTTGACTTTATTTGAGGGAAGATCTCATTGATTGGCATAGGCTAGTGTCCAGCTTACAGTCCTCCTGCCTCAGCCCTCTTAGAAGCTGAGGTCATAGGGATGTGCTACCATATTTGGTTAGAAATTTTTTAAAATTATAAGCTATTTGAAGGCAATTGCTCTGTTTCATGACCCTGCACATGCCCTATGGCTTTGTGAGAATTTTAAAGAATGGCAGATGTGAACTTGTTTATTTTTTAACCTAGTTCTCTCCATACATACATGCGTATACATGTATTTCACCCATTTAAAATGTAAAATTCAATTTTACTATTCAGAGTTATACAGCCATCGCTACAGTTAATTTTAGAATATCTTCCTGTCCTTGGTAAGAGACACTACACCCTCTCCCTGTCACCTTTCCCCACCTTAAATAATAATTTGTTATAAATTTGTCTCTCCTGGACATTTCATCTAAATAGAAACGTGCAACGTGTGGTCTGTCGTGACTTTCTTTGTATAAAGTTTTTATACATGATCCAGCCATGTTCCTAACATCTTCCCTTTCTCTGGCCGATTTATATGAATACTGTATTTCATTTATGCAGTCATCATTTGATTCACATTTGGGCTGTTTCCACCTTTTGGTTATTACAAGTAATGACCCTATGAACAATAGCATGCATTTTTTTGTGTGGACATTTTTTTTTCTTGAGCATATACCTAGGAGTCAAATTGCTACTTTATTTTGGAACTGTTTAAGACTGTATAAAAGATCATTTTAAAATAATTAATATTTTATTTATTTAATATTTATTAATATTTTATTTATTTCTACAGGTTCAATGATTTGAACCTGTAGAAGGGTTTTTGGGAGATCTTCTGTGAGAGGCTTTGTTCATCATGTGCTTGACAGGAAAGTGTAGCTTGGATTATAATGATTTTTAAGTAGCTACCTCCTCATCTTCTGTAAAGCAGAACTTAACTGCCTTTAAGACTTGGGCTCCTTCCTTAGTAGATTCAAATTACTCACTTGCCTGAAGACCCTCAGAGTTAGGCATGCCCAAAGTCGGGCCTTTGTGTAGACACTTTAGCCTGATAGTGTTTATTCTTCTTTTAGTCTAGAACCGGAGTTCATTTCTTCAACCAGGAAATGTTAACAACTTGATCATTAAGGTGTCTGGGCTATAAATGGTTCTATTGATGTTGTGGTACAGAAGTTTAGAGTTGGAAGGTTGTCATGGAGGCAGCCTTGGTTCTTAGACACTAGGGGGACATAAGATAGTGGGGAAATCATGAGAAAACCTAGTGGCGGGGGTATCAGCTCTGCTCCCAGAATTTTGGACAACAGTCTCTTGTTTCTGTTTCCTCTCCATCAAACACTTACTACAGAGGAAGAATCCGGGTGCTCTGTGCTTCTCTGTGACCAACCAGTTTGGAAATGGAAAGCCAGAGAGATCATGAGCTTTCTCGAGTTGCATAGCTAGTGACTGGCAGATGCAAACCACAATCCCCCGCCTGGTTCTCTTGGCCCAGATTCAGTAAAGACCTAGCCTTTGTGTAAAGAGAGACAACCCTTTGCCTTATATTTAAGGCAGTTATTGCAAGCTTTCCTGTTCAATTAACCTGCCTTAGTGTATAATTACTTATTTTAGTATTTTAGTGACTTTTTTTGGGATTTGTGTAGCGTTTTAAATACTGAATGCCAAAAGATTTATAAGCAGTTGCAAAAAAATATACTGAGAATGATGTAAAATCATGAGGTGTTAGTAGCACAGTGTTAGTCTAGTAAACCAAATTACTCTATTAATATGGCTTTAATACTGTTAGGGGCTTTAAAAATAAAACACTGGAGGTCATTACCTATGCCTGTGACCCTAACTTGGAAGATTTTTGTTGCAGTATGTAGGTGATGGTGAGAGCATTTAGAGCTTGAAGTTTTCTGCGTCAAGAAATGTTAATCTGATTAATATTTTTTTGCTAGCTAGGAGAATTTTTTCTAATTTGACTAGCATTAAAGGGCTCTTATTAGTTTGTTTATTAATTGAAGTTTAGCAGATTGTGAGGGCTTCCATGTACTTGGCTTAGAAAATTACCTCATGCGAAATGTTTTTGTTTGGATGTGGTTTGTTATCCAAAGATTCATCTGTAAGAGGCATGGTCCTTAGTATGATGATGTTGAAAAATGGTGGAAACTTTAAGAGGTAGGATCTAATGTAAAGAGAGTCATAGATTCTTCCTTTAGAAGAGATTCATGCTGGTCTCATTGAAAGTGAGTTATTTTGACATTGAGATGTTATAACATGGAGAGCCTGACCCCTGAATCTCTATGGTTTCATTTCTTACCATGTGCGTCTTTCCTACGTGCCATGCCCCCCCCCCCCCCGCATGGTGCCATTCTTTGGGCCGTGATATTAAAAAGGGAGCCTTTATAAAAACCGAACCCAGTCTTGGACTTACAGCCTCAAAATAACTGTGAGCTAAATAAATTTCTTTTCTTTGTTCCTACCCAGCTGCAGCTAATTTGTTACAAAAATATGAGCAAAAATGGATTAATAAAGAAATGAATGAAATAATGGTTATATAGTACATGAACTGGACACTTAATCATTATTTGGTAATATAGTAAGAGCAACAGTGGTGTAAATTAGTGGAACCGTGTAATTCAGCTGCCATTTACATAATGAAAAGAATTGCCTGCTATGTCCTGGGTGCCTTACCATTTGCTTTCTGGCAATTGGCCTATTGTAGCTCTCTGTTATCCGTGAATTTGGGGCGGTGTTCCCTAAGTTGTCTTCCCTCTCCTAAAGCATGCAAGTGCATGTGTAAAGCTTAAGAGTTAGGACTGATAAGTGTTTCATTTCAATAGTGTCTTGGTCAACTTTCCTGTCACTAGGATGACACCTAAGACTTAGGTGAGGTTTATTTATTTCTGTTCTCTTTATTTTAAAAAAATTTCCCTATTTTTATTAGTATACATATAGTAGTTATAATGAGCTTGATTATTTTGTCCACATATGTATTGAGTATAGGTGAGGTTTATTTTTGATCGTGATTTCAGTAGATTCAGTCCACGGTTTGTATGGCTCCAGGGCAAAAACAACAAAAGAATGTTGCTCGCCAGTGGCAGCCAAGAAGAAGAAAATTAAAGGAGGAACTGGAGAGATGACCTCATTCTTCCAGGTCACACCCCCCCCAGTGACCTACCCCTCCAAGAAGGGCGTACTTCCTAGTAGCATGTTCAGCTATGAACTCACCAATGGAATGAATCTTCTGGTGACTTTAGCATCCCATGATCACCTTCTAAATACATGAGACTTTTGGAAGACATTGTTGATCTTAACCATACTATTCACTCCTGGTACCCCAAAGATTCATGTTGATCTTTATGATGCAAAATGCATTTAGTCTATCTTTAAGAGTTCCATTGCTGAAAAGTCCAGGTCAAAAGCCTCCTGAGACACAGCACCAACGTTTAGCTGTAATCTTCTTTAAAAATTAAAAAGTTAATATTTAAAACATACAACAATGCAGTAACAGTCTCTTTCCAAAAAGAAGGAAAAGGGGGATAGAAAGGAATTTGACCAAAGCTAGACCAAAAACCAGCAGAGCAGACATTATATCTTTTAGCACCATGTCCAACACCTGAGTCATATTGTAGGATGTCAGCCTGTTTTTACAGCCCACATGGTTTCTCTTCTGGGTTGACCCACGTGTGGCATGCAGCTTTCCTCAGCAGAGTTTCCTGGGTTCTCCAACTTCTGAGGTCTCTGCTGCTTCTTTGGCTTCCTTTACTCTTTAGAGGTTCCCAGGAGCAACTCTGACTTTGTCATCCGTTTTTACCTGGTCTCCCAGACATTTTCTGAAATCTGAGTGGAAGCCTCTATGGCACCATATCTCTTTCATTTTACATACTTGAAAAACAAATGCCATGTGAGTGATGTCACAGTTTGCTGCCAGTTCAAACAATAACCTGGCTCACTTGGATCATGGCATCGAGGCCTCTGAGTGTGCAGATGGCCGAGCACAGTGAAGTGAAATCTCAGGAAACCAATTTCCCGGGAGGGCCTTCTTGACCGGGCATCCCTGGGACTCTTCTCAAAGTGAAAGATTTACACTTTCGTACTCCAGAGCCTGCTGTAGTTGAGGTCCTTCTATTCTTTAGACCGCTGACCAAAATCATCCATCAAGCTCTGCTTACATCATTCTAAAGCTTCTCTGGCCACCACTGCTAAATTTGTTCAACCTCATTTTGCGAACAGGTTTCCAAATCTTCTGAAGTACTTGGCCAGGTACAGTTATAGCAGTGACCCAATGTTCAGTACCAGTTTTCTGTATTAGTCAACCTTCCTGTCTCTGGGACAAAATACCCAACATTTGCAACCTAAAGGAGCCTTTATTTCCACTCTGATTTCAGTGGGGTGGTCCACGGTTGGCTGGCTCCAAGGTAGAGACAGCATGGTGGAAGGTCATGTCAGAGGAGCACTGATCACCTCATGGCAGCCAGGAAGCACAAGGTGCAAGGAAGAGCCAGAGAAGAATGCACCAGTCCAGGTTATGCCACTAGTGACCTCCTCCTTCTCCAGTATGGCCCTGCCACCTCATAGCACATCTAGCGATAAGCTCACCAACGAATGAATCTCTTCATGAGTATAATACTCCCATTATCCAGATGCCTTCCAAACACATGAGAATTTGGAAAAACTTTTTCCAGGAGTGAAAAATGTTTGACATGCAGCCCCCAAAATTATTTGATGTAGCTCAGCCAAGGCATTAAAGGTAAGTTAATTAATGTTTTCCCAAATATTGTGTGCTAATTTTTAAGTTGACAATTTTGAATGCCCTGTGAATGATGTCATAAATACCCAAAAAAGCCCTTGGCAAGAAAAAAATAAAGGTTCCTCATTTCCTGATCTAAACTCCAACAGTTATTAGAGCATCTCTTCATAAAGACAACATTTTAGTCCATGTAGCTTAGAGAAATTCCTGGGTTTGTACGTCTCTTCCATCTGTCAAGCTGTGTGAGTCCAGGTACAGGTTGATCTTTTTTGTGAAGGACATACAATGCCTAGTTTGTAGATTTGAGGAGAAGTTTAACTTCCCATCCTGCATCTCACACTTCATGTGTATTGAAATTCTTTTATTCTTCTGATTCAGGATTGTTTAAATTCAGTACAGCAAGAAAGAAATTTATATAACCTAGTACATTGCTGATTACATAATTATGTATGACTGCAGTGAGTTTCATAAGATAATACTTCTTTTCTCTTCAATACTGATTTATTTTTTAAAAAATATAAATCACAAAAGACTAGGTCACTTTCACAATCTTGTAGTGAGTTGTGACCTGCAGTTTGAAAAACAGGCTCTCGTGTGCCAAATGCTTTGCTGCCTGCAGATTGTCATGGGCTAGTTTTCTGTGCATCGAGCGCTTCCGCTCATCCCTGCGCAAGCCTTTTTGATGATGTCCTTTCTGCTCTGGCGCCTGTGCTGGGAAGTATTTTCCTACTGTTCAGTCCTCTTGTGGCACTCAACATGCCATTCAGTTAATTTCTTCCCTGTAAGGTTAAAAAAGGAAAAAGGAAGGGACTGTGTTGACCTTACTGTTGTGTCCCTGGTAAATCTCATCTAAAAGTTGTAGCTGCTGCCATTGACAATTGAAGTTGTCAGCCACTTTCTATCGTGCTTTGTTCAGCCCATTTTGGGGACAGTGAGCCAGCATGCTGTGTGAGCTTTGGATTTCATCTCCTTTCCTGGGCTGGCTGTCTGTCTTTTCAGTTTGAACTGTCCTGTGCTCATACACCGTTTGTGGCTCGGCCTCTAGCTTTCTTTTTGCCCGTGCTGCAGTTGATGTAACTCTATGGCATACACCCTGCAATTCAGGACGTGGTTATCCTGTGCCTGCTGACACCGCAGTCTTCTGAGAGGGATGACAGAAGGGTCCTGGTCTTGATCTTGATCTAAGAACAGGGACATCAGCGTTCTGTGATTTAAAGATTGAAGGAAGCACTGGTCAGAGTATGTGTTGGAAGACAGGAGCTCTGCCCGGCAGAGCAGGTTGGAAACTGCACCAAGGGTGATGCAGAGAAAAAGACGCATGCTGGCTGGAGAGGACTAGCCTTTTTGCTGGGAAACAGAGGTGTGCCAAGAGACAGAAGCGGGAGGAGAGGTTAGGCAGGTAAAAACAGAACAGGTGCAAGCACTGTACAGAGTCAGAGAAAAGAGTTCCTGACAATGTGGAGTTGAGTCTCTCCCTCACTGAGCAAGGCTTCTAGCAGTGGCTGTGTGGTAATGTGAGGGCAGATGCTTGTCTTCAGCGCAAATCTGCAGAAGGCACCCCGCATACGCGTAGCTGTCCCAGGGGCCTGTGTGGGCTGCATTGCTGATTCTGTTGGGAGGTAGTAACTTCAGTCACTAGATAGTATCAGGGCCTTTGACCAGGGACAGTGCAGAATGGTACCCTTTCATCCTTGTCTTCTTTACAATTCACAACTGCAGCAAAGCAGAGAGGCTAGGTTTAGAATGATAGATCTTTGTTTCCTTTTGCTTAACATAGCAGGGAAATATTTAGTCTATTTTAAATTCTATCAGGAAGAAATATTTTAGATTTTCAGCTCTTAGAACCACTAGTGGCTCTTAAAGTGGTAGAGGTGGTTAATGGTGATGCTAAGGATGGTAGGCAGCCTGTCTGGCTTACTTAGCTAAAATATAATTGACTAAAATATCTCATTGTCATTGCTACTAATTCCTATGCAATTATGATGCTACTTATTTTGGTGGTTATAGCAACTGACTAGTTAATTACTTAGATAATCTGGTTGTGCTTGTGACTTACACAGCAGTGAATTGGGTTGCCAGTGGTTTACATTCAGGTTTGCATCCTTAACTTTTTTAAATTGGGGAACACGATATTTCTTAAATTTGCTGATAATATGGCCATTTGGGGTCTTGTTTATAATTCCTTTTGTGCAAACAGCTGCCCTAGCAGATTCTGGCTGTGGAAGGAATCTGTCACTGACAGAGCTGGGAAGCACTTGCTGACTTCTTTGTACTGTTTTTAAAGCACAAGGAATAACTGTCCCTCGAGGATTCACTTGCATTAAGAAAATGAAAGTTAGTGACTATCGTGCATACTTTGAAGCCTGATTTCAAATACTAATTTCAAATTATGGAAGCTTTGGATTCTTTTACTGATTACATGTTTCCGTCATACATATAACCCATTACTTTTCAAGAAGAATTAGAAAGCATATAAAAATGCAAAATTATTATCTGGACAACCATTTCCCTATAACTTCAGTTGCTGTGTTTATTGTCTTTCCTTTTTTTACTCTTTCTCTATCTTAAAACATAGTGTTGTAAAACTTGCTGCTTTTTTTTAAAATAGAATTTTAGAATTCTTTAGGTAAGCTGCCCTGGAACAAAGGAAGGTATGATCCTAATGAACTCCACATTGGGCAGGTAGGAATTGGATTACAGCAAGCCCTTGAAGATGTTGCAGTTGCCAAAGAGGCTTGGATACAACAATCCCACCTGCTGCTTATTCACGAGAGATGAGAAATAAATCTCAGGTCATAGCTGAAAAATAAATCAGATTTTTGGACTTACAAACAACCAAACAGATAGTACCAGTCCCTACCCTACCTGAAGAATCCTCAGCAGTCTCCTCTGTTTAGGTGATTTGATTTGCTTTGCAATCTTGGGGCTGCTGGGATATATCATGAAGCCACCTAAGAGGTCTCATCTCCAGGCCTGTAGAATTAGACATTGATCTGGCAGGAGACACAGGTAAGTCTTCCTGCAGAGTATGAAATTAGGGAGAATACTCCCCCACCCTCTCCCTGACCCCAGGTATTTCCATTCTTGTGAAGTAGAAAAACCCTCCGTTCCAACATGACAGAATTTATTTTGAAGCATCAGATAACGTGTGTGTCAATTTACACAGATACTACATGATAGAAGGGACAATTCAGGATGTATTGCCCATAGAAAAAGAGAGGCACCATGTCATTAGCCAGAACTGTGCATTTTCTGGCCACATGCTAAGGAAGGAAACCTTACTTGTTAAGTTGAAGGGCAGTGGCATGTTCTAGCAAGGGCAGTGAATCCAGAGATACGGTGCTGAGATGTTCTAATTGCTTGTAATTTTAAGATGCAATAGTGATATTCTTATGATGAGAACAAAAATTTGGTTGATGACTTAACAAAAGATGTTCTCTTTAGCAGAGCATACATGGCACGTGGAGTAAGGGCTAAGTAAATTTTCTGTCTCCACCTGAGAAAGTTGGATGATGTTAATGATGTGAAAGAAGTGATTGATTTTATCAAGGCAATTTTAATTTTGGATAAAGTACCCGAAAAGATTTTCTAATGTTATTTTCTTTATTTTAGATAATAGGCTGACGTAATAGTGTATTTGCAAGTGTCACAGATGTGATTTAAGGACTTTCTGAACTCTTGATATAATAAAAGACTGTATGTATCCAATACTGAGAAACCTGATTTGCCAGTGGTAATTATTTGGTACAAGAATCTCATAGAATTATGGACCTTGTATGCAAAACTATGTAGTAGTGTGTTGTAAGAGTGAGAAAGTAAGTCCAGAAGTCTTAATAATCTGTATAATTAAATGTGTATCTATTTTTAAAGTGATCTTCAGTTTCCAGCTTTATTGAACAGAAGCAAAATCTATTGAGCTGGCAATTCTAGACCAATGGCACTTTAGCGTAGTAAAATAATATGTCCTGAAGTTGTTAGTTTCAAAAACCAAATTCAAAGAACAAAATCGGAGGAGGAGGAGGAGGAGGAGGAGGAGGAGGAGGAGGAGACGACGACGAAGAAGTTTGTAATTGTAGTAAATACCTAGTCTGGGCTGTCTGCGTAATTGTCACCTTCTCAGCTAGCTCTACCTTCTCTGTCATTTATCCTTCTAAGAGTGAGTGGCTTCTTTGCTTTTTAATATATAAATATGGATTATTACTAGTGGATATACTATTAAGAAACCATCAGATTTATAAGATAGGAAATCTTTACATGTCTTTGATTCTAAAAATAGATGTTCATTAAAAGAATGGGGCATGAAAAAATAGGCAGACAAATTATCAAGAGTATTAGTTTCAAGGGACAGCCATACTTGTTTAGTTCTTTGGGAATTCTTTTGTATCTGGATCTATTAACATATGTTTTCTGTGTATAAAATTATTTTCAATGGTAATTTTATCCTTCTTCACTCAAAAGTGACTGTCCTTCCTCCTCCTCCCTTTTCTTGTCCTCCACTGGCTGACATCCATTTGCCCTTTCTGTGTTCAGCCTCACAGAAACCATGAGAATGCCCTAGAACTTGTTCTTAATTCTGAAAACATTGGCAGCTTGATTAATCAGAAAGTACCTCGAGGGGCCCTGTGGTCAGTGAACACTTGTCTTAATTCCTCTACAGCATAAATTGGCTGCTGGTTTTCTTTAAAAAAATTTTTTTTTTTGTTTTTCCACTAAAGGTAAGTGTCAGGTGCCTTTTAGCCTAGGAGGAGAGTTTCCAAGGCTGGGAAAAATTCCTACCAGTTACCTTAGCAGAGTTCCACGTAGGAGTACTTCAGTTTTACTTCACCGTCTCTGTTGCTTAATTTGTAAAGGATTTTAATGGATCAAGAACCCTTCTACATTGCTGTTTACTTTCGTGTGAGTCGCTGACAGTATATTATAATAGTTCCCTTTAAGACCTGCTTGTTACTTTTACCCAAGGTATATGCAAAAGTTAGATTATCTTAGATGTGGGGGAAAGAAAGACGGAATGAAGACCTTTTGTTATCTTTGCTCTTCTGACTTTGAGAGTTCGATTTACTCATTTTCTGAATATTGTACTTTTATTTTCTCAGGTGATTTTTGATGTGCCTCCAGGTCAGCATTTGGAGCACTTGAACATCTATGATATTACATAATCAAATGAGAGTGTTCACCTGAGCTATTAATGGTCATATATAACATAAGAGGTTTTTAGGAATTGTTAATTCCAAATTCTAACTTGTTTTCTTAAGATTTGCCTCTTAAAAATAGAAGTCTGGCCAACTTAGGGTTTAGTTCTTACGGGTCTTTGCCTATCTTACTGTTTGTTTGTTTGTTTTTTTAATAAACATTGAGCACCACCCTCCTAAAATCATTTTAAGTGCTTGGATTACTAAATGTCTTAGTTATAATGGGATGCTTTCCAAATTTTATTTTTTCACAGATATTGAGAGTTCAAAAAACATTTACTACAGTGAGGATAATAAAATGGTAGTTAGACTCTTGGAAAGTGATGGAAACGGCACATATAAGGCCCTTTCTCAGTCCTGTAGCTGAGTGCAGCATTCAGCCTCAAGTTCTTTTTTTTTTTTCTTTACAAAAAATTGTATGTATTTGTGCTACCTGGCTTCCCTCACCCACATGCCAGCATCAGAGTCTTTGTTAAATTGGAAAATGCAGGCATGAGAAAGAAATGCGGCAGCAGTGGGAACCATCTCCTGGCTGTTCCAACGTTTCCTCCTCCTACGGTGGTTATAATGTGCCTGCTATGAAGACACAGGACCAGCTATGAATTCAGATGAACCCTGAGTATTTTTGTTTTTATCCAATGAAGAATTTGTAAATTTATGTTGAGAACCGTGAGTCTTGGTCTGATTTTTATTAACCTACGACAAGAAGTAGGGCTCCTCAACAGGTTAGCCATCCATTGAACTGACTTAATTACATGAAACAGCCTTTCACTTATTCTACAAATCATCTGTATCCACTGGTTTTGGGTATCTGTGAAATAATCGGTCCAGGAAGGTTTTGGGTTAACCCACGAAGCCAGTGTTTAACTATGGATAAGTGAATACCTATTACATGAGCACAGAATTAAGGAAAAATATGGGACATAGGGGAGATTGTTGTAATCGGGACCAGTATATTAAAAGCACTGCATCAAAAATATAATAATAAAAACGTAAAAGCACTGCATCTCTGGACTACTGGTCCTGCTTCAAAGAAGAATTCCCAACATCTTACTCTGGAAACCTAGTATATATAGTAAGATGATGCAATGATCTTGACAGTATAAGCACTGAAAATTTGCTGTTTGGGTTGGCAGAATTGAAGTGTACACCTGAGCTCTAAATATATATAGTGTTGGCTTAGGTGGGCCAGAAGTGGTAGGCAGGGGCAGCTCCAGTAGAGAATTTTAGGGTAAATTAATAAAATGGCTCAATATGGTTCTTTTAATTTTCCTGTCTTTATTGACAGAAAGAGCTCCTCAGCAATGCTGACAAGTAGAGATACTTAGAATTTTTAAAAAAAGAGGAAGAAATAAGGAAAGAAAGGAAGGAAAAGAAAGTAAAAACAAAGTAAAGCAAGAGACCTTACTCTCTAAGGCTAATGGTAACACCGACTCCTGCTGCACTGCCAGGCTATATTATGAAATATTTGAGAATCCGAACTGCCGAACTGGGCCTCCGCTGCTGGCTGGCTGCCTCGTGGAAGGAAATTAGAGCAAATTGAGATCAGCATATCCTGAATTCATACCCAGGGAACCCTGGATTGCTAAAGCGGGTAGTGAAGTAACTAGGAACTTTACCAGCAAGTACCAAAATGTAGTTGAGATGTATTATTTTTTAATTCATATTTTCCTCTTCTAATCTGTTTCCAAATACTGTTTCCAAAGCTCTTGGATTCTCTCAGCTGTCCTCTATTCTCACCACAGCTACCCACAAAATCTGCTACTCCCGGATACTGTTGGCTGAGGAGAAAGGGTCACAAGCTGCAGCTTAACTTACCTCGAATCTGTCTTGCCCTCGGGATCCTCTGTACTTGCTTCATGGAGAGGACCCAGCAGTGTTGGCCACCATGGTGACCATATCTGTTCCTACCTTAGTATCACTTTCATTCACTCATTTTCTCTCCTGCGTTAATGGTTTCTTATATCTCTAAAATGAAAGGATGCATTTAGGTGACAGCTCTGCCTCTCATTGTTGAAGCCTTTGTCTGAACTAGTTCAGGGTGAAGACAGCTGAAGTCTTGAGATTGGATACAGGTTGAGTAGGCAAGAAAGGGAATACAGATTTGTCCAGACCACGCTTCTCATTTTATAAGGGAGGGTATGGAGAGCCATGGCAGGTAAATGAACTGCTCAGAGCCACATGCTTAGTGTGTTAACATGTTGGTAAAGCAGCTTTTTCTTGAATATGCTTTTCAGAGTTACTGATTAGCATTATGCATGTTTATTTTAGAAATAATTTAACTTCCCTTTCACTACTGAACTTACTGCAAAATGATGCCATCCTGAATTTTTTCTTGTTGACCAACTACCTTTTGTGACACTTTCAGCTTTGGAGAAACAGTAGAACAGGCTCTTCAAAATATAAAAAATAAAACGAAACAACAAAAAACAGACCAGGCTCTTCAAAAATGTCTTGGAATTGTGTTTCCCTAAAGTGCCAGTGGACTGAACTTCAAAGTTGGGCCAAAAAATGTCATGATTATAGAGAATCCTAACAGTTAGTGGAAGTTCTATGAGGTGTTCCAGGATTTCTCCTTTTTGCTAGAGGTAGAATCTGTTTAACGTTTGTGTAATCACAGGTTTCCAGCTTCATAGCACGAATTGCTTTTGACCTTGACTCGGCCTCTTGTCCACTTTTTGCCCTTGAACTGTTTTTCAGGGTCACATTCTACCAGGTAAACAATATTTTAAAGGTTTAGTTTCAGTTTACTGTGGCATCTTTCTCAGTCACTTGTTCAATAAGCGTGCACCATTTACTGGTGAGCTGTTAACTGCCAGGTATTGTTCTAGTTACTGAGGGTACGTTAGTGGGGGATGGGGAACAAACTAAGCCAGACAAGAATAAAGGCCCTGATGCTCATGTTCCAAATTGCTGGAGCAGAATAAAATCGACCACCAGAGCTGGCAATTATAGCCAACAAGTATTGAGCACTTTCGGAGCACCATCAGTATTTAATGAGTTAACTTCTGTAAGACTCAATAATCTAATGAATCAGACATTTTTATCCTTCATATTATAAGTGATGAAACTGTGTCTAGTAATTTTCTCAAAATCTCCTAGTCAGCAATTGAGGGAGCTGGGATCTGAACCTGGACATTTTTCTTTAAAGTCTGTGATAGCTGTTTGATTTTACTGCCTTTCTGAGAGGGAATGTAGTTACAGGTGTCCTTTATTAGCAAGGTATTGCATGTGGCTTTGTAAATGTACCTAAAGGTAGAGGAACTACTTCACATAAGTGACCCGTGATTTCCACAGCTGTTTTACTGGCTCACTTTCTGTTTCTGTGTATATCCTCATTTCACTTACTATCTTGTTCTCAATGAGAATGAAGTTCTGATGCTTGAGTCCCTGCAGCCTTCCTGTTATCTAATGCCTGGTATGACCCTCAGCATTTACTGCATATTAGTCTATAGATACTGGTTTTCCCAAAATTATTGTTTGTTAGTATGTATGTGTGATACATAATAATTACATTCAAATTGAGGAATTGGTGAACATACATATCAGATTTTCATCATTTTTGCTTTTTTTCCCCCAGTCTCACTTTCTTGTCACACCTTAATCCCCCCTATCCCCCTACAAAATCTATCTGCCTGCTTCACTCTTACTCGGCTCTTTACCTCATTTATATTTTGGGTTTATCGTATTAGAGAAACCATGCAATACTTAACCTTCTGTATCTGATTCATTTCCCTAAGCATAGTGATCTCAGGGTACATCCATTTTCTTACAAAGAACTCAACTTTACTTTATGGCTGAATAGTAGTCCATTGTGTACATATACCGCATTTTCTTTATTCATCTGTTGATGGACACATCAGCTGCTTCCAGGATTCACCTGTTACAAGTTGTGCTGCTGTAAGCATGGGTGTGCATAAAATATATAATGTCTTTAGGCGTGTTGGTTGGTATTGATTGATTAAATGAATATCCCTCCTTGTTTTCGGCATCTTAAAAGTAGAATACAGTTTAGGATTCACTCCCCAACTGTATACATTCCTCTCCAAATCATTTCCCTTTTATTCAAAATCTTCAGAATAACCAATACAGTGAATTTGGTATCTGTTATCATTGTGTGTGCTTTTGTGTCGTATTGCATACTTATGTATATCCATTAACATCTATGTGAGCTTGTTTCCAGGCCTTTTAGAGTTTATATTTCTGATTTAACACTTAACTTTATGCAGACCTAAATTACAAATCTGAAAAAGTCCGGTACAAGTGATATTTACAGCATTCTCCCAAATGCTCAATTAGACTTTACATGTGCCTTCATAAGTAATGAAACAAGGAATGCAATTTATATACCAGATAATCATTAAGTGTTAACTCCAAAAATGAACCTGTCATGCTTTTCTTAAAATTTAAGGATTAGATACACTTAGTATCTGTGCCAGAAGATTGGTCATGGTCATGTGTTCGCCATTTGCTCCGAGTAAAGAAGAGAGTGCAGGTGTTCCTAATTGTTGAGTCATGAAAAAAACCTAATTAAAGTTTCAGTGGCCTGTCATTCTCAGCAAAACTTTTTTTCTTTCCTTTAGTTGAGACGGGAGAAGATTGACCTTGAAAATACATTGGAACAAGAACAAGAAGCACTAGTTAATCGTCTCTGGAAAAGGATGGATAAACTTGAAGCTGAAAAGCGGTTTGTTTAGTCTTATTCTTGAGAGAGAGAGTGTGTGTGTGTGTGTGCGTGCATGTGCGCCCTTGCACACACATGAGCTGGGCTTGACTAGGGGATAGCTTTGAGACCTTTTCAGTTCTTTGGGTGACTGACATTTCAACTTGTCAAAGGAAAAAATGACCTTCTGAATTCTTCCCATATTGGGCACTTCTTCATACCTAACTCTTACTTTTCCAGTACAGTTTCTTTTTATTTGGTATTACAAAAATATAAATCATGAGTTAATTCATATCTTTGTGATCAAGTGCTGTCATTCACTTGCAGATTGTTACCGAAAATGGTTGCAATTTCAACTTTTCACCTTACTGAATTTCTTCTCTCTGCTGATTTCTAAAGTATTTAGAGTATACTTAGTGCTATCCTTATATGTCCATAAAATTTATTCTGTTGGAAAGACTGAGATTTTAATAGAAAAATTGCTATATATTTTTAAACCTGCAAAGAAATACTTGTACATGTTTTAGGTGAGGATTCTTAGTGTTAAACGTATGAGTATGGGAAATGTGATGTGTCGTTCAGTAAAAAAAGGTTTCTTAAACTGCTTGTGCAAGATGCCATCAGGTCCTCTTCAAATCATTTATATAATGTGAGGGTCGGTGGGACAGGGCATGTAAGAATGGTATGAAAGTTTTGTAGGATGTATATATGGATGTAGAAGTGAGTTTCTTTTGAAAATGCTTATTCGCCCTTGAATCATTTGCTTGTTACCCAAAGTTCATCTTTCAATTTGCAAAGCACAGACATACATACATACAGCTTTAAGAAAAGTAGAAGTTAGAGTTATAACTGCAAGAAACTCTTAAGCTGTGCTGGAGTCATCTGTGTCTTACATTAATAGAGCAGTAATAAATTGTAGCAGTGCTAAGTTATAAAAAGTTAATTGTAAAAAAAAAAAATCAGGACCATTACAATATTCAACACACCGGTTTTCACTATAAGTAATTTACCATTTGCACTTGGGCAGACTCAGGTTAAAAAGTTAATGAAAGTAAAATAAAGCCAAAAGTGCCAGAAACTTAGAGACGGGGATTAGAGATCTATCGCCTGTCATCCCTTCCTCTCAGAGTACAGCTGACAGTATTACACATACTGGTATCAAGTTACTGAGTGGAGTAATTTGCAGTGGTCGTCTTATAGGTCAAAAGCTGTTGAATATCAGCTTTTTTTTTTTCAATTCTTCAGCCTAGAGATAATTGCTGAAAGGGGATATTCTTAGTGTTTATTTACCTTTGCTTTGGCCAAAAAAAAATCTGTCAGTGCATTTTACTGAGGTGGTTTGTTTTGTTTTGTTTATTTTATTTATTTATTTATTTATTGAGACATGGTCTTGCTGTGTAGCCAGGCTGCCCCTGAATTCACTGTGGAGCCCAGGCTGGCCTTGGACTCCAGGCAGTCCTCCTGCCTCAGCTTCCCGAGTGCTGGGATTACAGGCATTCGGCATCATGCCCGACTTATGTATTGCTGGAGAATTGAACTTGGATACTCAGCATTTGACTTTGCTTTAACCTCTGAGCCATTCCTCCAGCTCCTTTACTGTGTTCTTGATGTTGATTTTGCCCGAAGAATTTTAGAAAGCCAAGCTTCTTTATGTGACTTCACTCTCCAAAGATATTTGTAGCAATTTGACTAGAAAAGTTGAGAACCAAATTCCTTTACTATCTCCATGTCCTAAGACAGGGAGACATGTTAAATAATTAGTTAGCAGGTAAAGCAGGTAATTCTAAGTATGTTTTTGTTTTGTTTTGTTTTTAGTGGTGGTGGTACTGGGAATTAAACCCAAGGCTTTTGCACTGAACTATACCCACAGTCTTTTTAAATTTTTTTTTAACTTTGAGATAGGGTTTCCCTAAGTCATAAAGTTGCTCAAGAGAGACTCACTCAAGCTTAGTCTTCCTGCCTCAGCTTCCCAGACTGCTGAGATTAGTGGTGTGCCACCATGCCCACTCCCTTTATTCCCTCCCCCGAAAATGGAGACTTGCCAGTAGTGCTTAATTTCTAGTGGTCTTTCAAAAGAAAAAAAGAGGATTAGATCTTTTTGCTGCTCTGTCCTTTGACTTAAAGTACCAAGTAAAGACAATCAGAAGTTGATTAATATGGGCAGAGAATGGACTGAGCAACCGTGTGATCAGAAGTTGATTAATATGGGCAGAGAATGGACTGAGCAACCGTGTGAATTCGGGTGATTAACCAGAACTTACTTTTAAAACAAACCTTACAGCTAGCTAGGCTGTGGTTTTGTCTTTAAAAGGCACACTCCTTTTCATTGTTGGACTTTCTTTCATTAAAGAATCTTGCAGGAGAAATTAGACCAGCCTGTTTCTGCCCCGCCATCTCCTAGAGATATCTCCATGGAGATCGACTCTCCTGAGAACATGATGCGCCACATCCGGTTTCTAAAGAATGAAGTGGAGAGGCTGAAGAAGCAGCTGCGAGCCGCTCAGTTACAGCGTATGTAGCCTGGAGTTCGTTGACTTTTCTATCTGTGGCATTGATACACGGTATTACTTACATTTGCATCCATCAGATTCATATTTTACTTTGATACTGACATTTACATAAACTTACTGTCATCCTGGAATACATTTCTAAAAAAGAGTATTACGGTAGGAGATACTACTATAGAATACTTTGAGAAGATACTTGAGGTAACTTCAGGAAGACTGGTGATTACAGGTGATATTTTTCAGTCTTCTCCCTGATGTTTGTAGAATTGTGTTAACCGAACAGTATGTGACCTCTGGGCCCTTTTGGAATATTAAGCAGAGACTAGAACAATGCAGCCTTTGCCTGTTATACTACTAAATTTAAGGTTTATGGTTTTGTTTTGGTTATAGAACTTGGGAAAATCAGGGCCTTTACTTTAAGCTGCATTCCCAACACTTTTTGTTTCTTATTTTGAAACAGGATCTCACTAAATTGCCCAGGCCAGGTGTGATCATGTGATCTTTGTGCCTCATCTTAGAATTACAAGTGGGCATTAGCATACCTGCTTCTTGAGTCTTTCCTGATTTTCTCTTTGGCTGCCCAAATTTATCTTTTTGGCTGGATATTACAGCAGAAGGTATGCAGTAAAAAAATAGTGTGCTTCTCACTTTTGCTCCCAGCATGTTTGTATTACATGACAGAGTATCTCTTAGTGCCATTTTGATTTTGTGAGAACAGAAAAAGCTGAGTGAAAGCAAGAACAATTGGCAGACAGCTGCCTGCAGTTGGTTTCAGTTAAGTTTAGAGGTTGGGTTAAGGTTTTCCTTACCACCTGCTTCATCCTCCTTATGTCACGTGACCCGTGCCTTTTTTTTTGGATGAGGCTGGCTGTACCTTTTTGGGATTTGTCCCTCACCCTCCAAGCCCCACTGTGTGTGTATTTGAACATCTCTCAATAAACGCCAGTTCTGATTGAGCATTAGAATCTGCTGATGAGCATTTAATATTCCAGTGGTGAAGCCTGTCATCACGGATTATGATTATGATTTCATTGTCTTGGAGTAAGCCTTCATATAACCTACCCATATACTTGAAAGAAAATGCAAAATGTATAAGCCACCTTCAGGGCCATTGAGAGGCACCTGTTTTTTTTTTTTTCCTTCTAGAAATCATTCTCAGTTGTTACTACCTTTGTAAATTTTGTAAATGGGCAGAACATGGGGGCGAGTAGAAGCCATAGCCTTAGGGCAGAAGCTCTCTGACAGGAGGAGGAAAAATGACACCTGTTAGTTACCGTTTGGGTGTAGTGGTGTGCCAGCAGAGGGCACCCGAGCAGTGCTGTGGTGCCAGTGTCTGCCTGGAGCCTTGATGCACAGAGGAGTTGGAACTGGGCTCATCTTTGTGCCCCTGGCTTCTGGGCTCATTGATATCTTGCCACAGATTCTTCACTCCTCAGTTCAAGTGACATTCTCAATGTATAGGTTATTGTATCAGGATTGCATTGCTCATTCCTCAGAGGGTGAGGAATAACCATAATCTTGGAAGCCTTTCTTCCCCTTAAATTATTCCTCTGAGATCCCTGAATCTTCTGTTCTTTGAAGGTTTTTCTGTTTATAGAAGAGAAAGGTGAAGCACTTTGACAAATACCCTTCTAGTTCTAGAAACAGTAGATATGCCCAGGAGACAATCTTATACTTTTGGTAGTACAAAGTAAAAAAATTCTGCCTGCTTGGATATTTGGGGAGAAGTAATTTAAATTGTTCCTATTAGAAGTGTATTTTGTAAATATTTTCTCAGCATGCCTTCAATTAAAGAGATTTTTGCATCTGGATTAGACAGTGGGGTTTCTGGCTACATGGAAAGCAGCCAAAGGATTTAGTTTTTAATATATTTCGTTTGATTTTCTAAAATAAGGATATTCAAAAACTTTTCATATTCTTTGATGATATGTTCTTGGAAATCCTTGGACAGTCATTGCCCAAAAAACATCTTTTACTTAAATATTAGGCCTCCATAAAGTTGTCTGAACCTGTATTATGGGCATTGGGAATTGAAGTTGAAGTGGCGGGGGAGAAGTGGTCTGTGGGACATTTAGCTCCTTTCTTAAATTTGGAAGGGGCTAGTAATAAGAATCAGCCAGTAGGAAACTTTAGCTATTTTTCAATGGGAAGACTTATCAGTATTTTACTTTTCTTAAGTTCATTGACTGAGACAGTTAAAAAGGAAGGAAACAGTAAGTATGGTTAGATACCAAGTTCTTTATTATGGTTGTTCTGGTTACTTGGTAACAGCAGATTTTTGTCTGAAATTAACCAGAAGGATTGGGGGGAATGTGCATGATAGGCCTTTTATTAGAAGGAGGCTGGAGAGTGCCACAGAGTTTTAAGAAGAATAACATCAGAAGGGCATGAAAACTTAGCAAAAGGAGATTCTGGAGCCCCATAAAGGTAACAGTTCTGTTTCAGATACCTAGGAAAGAGAATTGAATTGGCTCAGCCTGGGTCCAGCATCTGGGCCAGCATCTGGCCAGCCTTGTCCCAGGAGACAGGTGCTAGAGCACAGCCCTGCCTAGGGCCACTTCCCAAAGACATGGCGTTCACCATCCGCAGGATGCGTGCCAGGAAGTGCTGGCTGCGTTCAGGTCTTCCCCTTGCGTCTGACTTGGATTCTGTGTGAGTTGGGGTAGTAGTGTGCACATAGCACAAATGAGGCTTGTTTGTATATATCTAAGGTTTTCATGTTTTTTGTGTCGACTATTTTTTTTGCCATTTTATTGATATGTATAAGTGCAAAATTTAAGGTTTACAGTGGAGTTGAGCATTTTGTGCACATATGTGTCTTGTCAAGGTGACAAGGGCTTTCCCGCTCTTGTTTTGTCCCACCCCCCACCCTCCCTTCCCTCCCTTCACCCCCTCCCTGCCCCCATCTTTCACTCTGTTTTTCGTCTTAAGTTTCATAGGAGTGAGAGACCTACTATTTTTATAAGCAGAATGCTACTTGTCTCCTCTCGGGTTCTTCTGATGCAGCGCTTCTCATTGTGGCTGTACCACCATGCACAGTACATGTGCTAACTAACAAATGTGGCAGGCCCAGAGGTGACCTACAGTGTCTATGGAGAGGCAGCCGCACAGGTTCCTAGGGGAAGCCTGTGAGCCCTTTCCCCAAATGGATCCTGCCTTTTCTTGCTCCAGCAATAGAGAGAAGAGCTCTCCTAGCTTCTAAACCCACGTTCAGCTACAATTTCAGCATTTTTCCTTCCACTGAAAGCACGTTAACATGTCCGTGAATGGAATGAAAATGTCCAGTCCTGACTTACGCATTTTTTTCCTAAGTGTAAATTGTTGCTACACTTTGGTACTTGGAACAGCCTTGAAATTCAGCCCTCATCTGTATGTGAAGAGGGAGGGAAGCATGAAAGGTGTTAGGTCATTGTGCACCTCTGTCTGCACCTTGTGGGCCACACTGCAGGGCTGAACAAGAGACGTGGCTATTGATGTCACAAAATTTGGCTTAACTGAGGACTTTGGCTTTTCAGATTCAGAGAAAATGGCCCAGTACCTGGAGGAGGAACGGCACATGAGGGAAGAAAACTTGAGGCTGCAGAGGAAGCTGCAGAGGGAAATGGAACGTAGGGAGGCCCTGTGTCGACAGCTTTCCGAGAGCGAGTCCAGCTTGGAAATGGATGACGAAAGGTGGGCACACATCCTGTGAGTCGTGCAGATGCAAACAGCCCCCAGCCCAGCCTCCAGGAACCCGTCCTTGCATCCTATTTGCTAGGAAAGGGGAAGGCTTACATCCATCTCGTTGACCGATAGCCCCATCACAGTAAAGTAGGTGTTCAGAATGAGTCAAGTACAGAGGGTTGTGTATTTTACTTAACCAAATAGAGAAGGCATCAGGCAAAGCCATTCTGGAGTTATTTGGTGAGGTGAGAAACAGCATTTGCATTTGTTGAATTCATCTAATCCTGTGTTCTATCTGTATCTTTGCTACTAGGAATAACAAGCTGTAGTGCATCCTAAAGAAACAAATGTGTGCCTCATTGAAAGAGCCATCAGGAGCAAGGGCAAGGTTATTGAAGTCTCAGGGACATTCTTAAGGACGTTTGATTAACCCTACATGTTTTGAACTTACTTTTTAAAAATAAAGCTAATGCATTGCATTTATCTGCTCGAGCCTGTGTGTTGAATTTCCTCATTGCCCCACTGTGAGTGGGCTGAAACGAGGGAGTTGTTCATGGGCTAACTAGAGGAATTGGTCACCATTTATTCCTCATCCAGACCCTCTTCCTCCTCCTCCTCTGAACTTGGGAGTGAGAAGTTTGCAAAGCAACAAGTTTTCATTGGAGGGTTAAAAAAAAAAAAGTTAATCCTCAGAGAAACCCAGCAGTAACGGAATTAGCTTTTCTCTGAAATAGGTCATTTGTGCAGGGAAATTCACTCTTCTGGACCAAGGGTGCCCTGGCCTTACAGAGAGCAACTCTGAGTGCGAGCAGTGAAATTAAGCCTCTTGGTGGATACCCTTCTGACAGGACAGGACAGCCAGTGTGTGAGACCAGGGTTTGCTCATGCTTGTGAGGGGTGGTACTGTCTCTTAGTACCAAAGCATCTTTTCAGCAGCATGTGGTAATATTAGCACATTAGCACTCAGTTTCTATTGTGGAATAGATCCAAGGGCCTGGTGGAACTTTTCATCAGTTTGTTTTGGACAGTTTCAAGAAGAAATATTAAGACTTTCTATAGTGAAAATCATTAAAAGAGGAAAAACTATAAAAACATAAGTAGGGCCAGGGCCAGCCATAGCTCAGCAGTTAAAGCAGTCACCTAGAAAGCACAAGGTTCTGGGTTTGATTCCCCAGCACCAATAAGCTGGGTGTAGTGACTCATGCCTGTAATTCCAGTACTTAGGAGGCTGAGGCAGGATAATTACTCTGAGTTCAAGGCCAGCTTCAGTTACATAGTGACTTCTGGACCAGCCTGGACTATAGAGCCAGAGCCTGTGGCAAAGAAACAAACCCAATAAATAAATAAATAAGCAAAGAAAATAAAAACCACATAACATCTATCTGTATATTTCTTCACTTTAAAAGAGTAAAAATTGCTTGGGTCCAGTGGCAGAGGCCTGTCATCCCACCACTCTGTGAGGCTGAGGTAGGTGGATCACAAATTTGAACCCATTCAAGGCAACTTAATGTCTTACAGAGGCCCTTTCTCAAAAAAGAAAGGTGGGGGCTGGTATGGGGTTGAAGATACAGCTCAGTGTGAAGGCCGTGGGCTCAATACTTAGTACCATGAAAAAAAAAAAATGATTCTTCCTTTCTTTCCCAAAAATGTGTGTTACAAAACTGTCGTCATTGACTCTAAATTTTACTTATTTCTGACAGTGTCTCATTCTGAGAACCGTTTGACTAAAAATGTGAGCTAGAACACTGAATAGTTTATTTGCTACTTTAAAAACAACTTGAAGACACTGAACAGTTATTTGTTAGCATATATAACATCTTATACTCAGTTTTGGGTGATAGATACTCTGGAGACAGTTTCTTCTGACTGCAATGACAGTACTGATGCTCTTTGATAAATACATACATATATGTTCTCCCCTTCCCCTAAAGTGGTATACTGGTGTTCACTCTTTTGTAGGCCAGATTATCCCAGAAAGGTTGCAGTAAATACCTCTCTGCCTACCAGCAATGATGTTATCACTTTTGAGAAAAGAAAATAGTCAGACACTCGGGATCCCAAGAAGTGGCCTTAGCTGCCTGCCTGGATGTACAAAGAAAGATCTCTTCTGGTATCACTGTGGTAGGCTGCTCTGAAGAAGACTGGGGAAAAAGTGGAGAGTATCTAGTTAAGGTGCATGTTAAATTAAGGAGTCTGATCTTGGTCAAACCCATAAGCCTGCTTAGAAATGGCCATGCTCGTTGCTCACAAGACCTGGCTCCGTGCCAGGGCTGAGACCTCCCTGGGGACAAGGTGCACACACATACGGCTGCAAAGCCCACGAAGGTTAGTTTACCCGGAAGTCTCTCAAGCAGAAATTTGTCCTCATCAGCATTCTGTGCTTGGCTTGCAAAGTGCGAGCTGATGTTCCTGGTGCTTGCCATTCAGCTGTCTCTGACGTGATGTGATTTTCGAATTGAGGAAGAAACCAGACTCAGCACAGTGTGGCTGAGCATGACCTGTTGTAAGTGCTCAGTACTCTCATCTTGTGTTCCTTCCTAATGTGTGACTGTTAAGTAAGCAGTCTTACATTGTAAACAGGTGGCTTTCAGTTCATGGGCATACGTATCTTTGAACTTTAATGACAAATCTTAGGCAGCTTGCTAGGTTTAGGGTTTCAAATCACAATTTAAATGTAGCTGTTAAAGCACAGACAGCTTAGTAATTCTTGTAACAGTGGTCTGTCTTACATAGCATGGTACTGTGACCTGCATCCTTGAGCAAAGACTTTCAAGATTGTTTATCACCATCCTTGTAGAGTAAGGTTTACCAAACCCTGGTGTGGTGTAGCGTGACTCAGGAGTCCATATTACAAGTGTTCTCCTGGCTACAACATTACTCTCAAAATACTCAGAGTTTTGACCAATGTTAACTCCACACATTCTCATAGGAGCTCTTTTAAGATCTGTTTGAATTTCTTCCTCTCTTAGGTATTTTAATGAGATGTCTGCACAAGGATTAAGACCTCGCACTGTGTCCAGCCCAATCCCTTACACACCTTCTCCGAGTTCAAGCAGGCCTATATCACCCGGTGAGTATGTCTTTGGCGACTTCAGTGGCTAATTTCTCAAAAATTTATCAGGCAACCCAGCTGACATATAAAACCCTTTAGACATATAAAAATCTTGTTAACGGAGATAATGGTCTTGCGTTTTGAAAAATAAAAAGCACTATCAAGTCTGAGCTTGAAAATTCTAAGAACAAGGTCTAAAAATTTTAATTTTGCCTTAAAACAATTTGATTTCATACACCTTTTTAAGAGGGTTATCTTTGCCTATAATATTATATCTTAGTAGGTGGTCAGAATCTTGGGTCTATTTCTAAGATGCTATATAGAATATCATTTATGAGGTTTTTTTTATTACTTTCCAGGATACTCATCCTAAAAATTATTGTAGGCATTATTTTTCTCATGTTAAAATGGAGGAAGCAGTGACTCACAAGGAAGTCAAGCATGGCATCGCGTTTCCAAAACCCGTATTCTTCGTAGCATGAGCTGCCTCCTAATATTTCCAGTGATTTGTGGTGGGACTTGGCCCCCGTTGGCTGGTCATGCCAGCAGCAATGAACTTCTGTCTTTGCTTTTGGAAGCCTTTCTCTTAAAGGCATGCTTGTCTTCATGTGACCCTGAAAGCACTCTCCCGGGGTCTCTGGCTCAGCCCCAGCACTGTGTGGAGCTCTCAGAAAAGGACAGCAAGTAAAGGATCCAGCTAGGGAGAAGGAGGAAGCAGAGGAGTTGGGCGGCAAGAGGAGGAGGGGGGAAGGAGGTTACTGGCAAAGCCTTGCATCTTGTGACCAACATGATGAGACTAATGTTCTTTTTGCTTGCTGATCAACAAGTTTTAAACAGAGTTAAGGAGAATGGAGGAGTTTCATAGAGTAGAGTGAGGTAACTGCTCTGAAGGTTACAGTCTAAATATTTTGTAAAGGAAAACAGCTAATAGGCCGACAACATATCTTTTTGTTGCGATAGCAATTAAAATGAGGCTAACCCTAAAGTTGCTGAAGAGGAAATGGTGCTGTGGAGCTGTTGCCATTCATAAAAGTGTGAGATGAAAATGACGGGTGTTTTGGGTTTGGGATTTAGCACGGCACTGCGCTGCTGTGACTTTTTTTTTTTTCTTTTCTTTTCTTTTTCTTTTTTTTTTTTTTTTTTTTTTTGAGGAAGAAGAAAAGAATCTGGCACCATGAGTGGCAACATTTATTTGCTTTGGGCCAGTTTTCTGTCTGACATCAGACAGGTGAAAGACGAACTGGTCACAGACCAAAAGGACTTTTAGTTATAGGTCAATGGAATGGTCATTGCCTCTTGTTTTTTGCAGAAAGGATGCTCCTGAATCTATTTCTCTAATTTCTTCACTCTCTTGTCTCCTAAAGCTGCAGTTTTTCTCCATTTTCCCCAAAAAAGCACTTGGGTTTCATTATCATGATGAAGGTCTTTTTTTTCCTTCTGTTTTATTGATGTAAAAGGAAGAGATGAGTCAGGAAGATGCAAGATCAAAGGTTATTTTGTAGTTGCTGGCAATGCTGATTCATATTAAGTATAATTTAATATCCTGTTCGATTGATTTAAATCTAAAGAAATCTTGGAGACATGTAAATTCCAACTGATTAAAAAGAATGTTGGTAGCCATTGATTTTAATAAAAGGCAAAACTTGGTTCAGAGTGTTATTTCTATGACAAAAAATAATTCTACAGGAAAATATTACCTGATTGTGTAATTTTGACTTTCACTGTCCCTTCATGGGGCCTATATTAAGTGTGGTGTTTGCTTGGATAGATAGACTCTTTGGCCTTCCTTTAAGATATGTACTAAATAACACTGGAGGTTTTCTTTTTTCTTTTCTTTTCAGTTAACCTAAGTGAGAATTTTTTTTATCCTAGTATAAGTACTGTAATATCGAAGTAGATTTTTTCTTCTGCTTGGCTGCAGAATTATTCTGTTCTAATCTAGTATGTTGCAGTGCTATACAGTGTATCAGCAGAGCCTGAATATTTCCAGTTTTTTTTTCACTTTCGTCCTTACTGGAAGACTTTATGGCTCCCAGTGATAAGAATACCAGCTCACTTCCTTGGTGGTAGTGTGTTGTTTATATACTCTTTATTTCCATTTTAGAGTTTTTGGCTCTTCCTCTTTCTTCCCTATGTGTAATTAACAGTGGAGAGATCTTGCATTTGCACCAACTTTTTGAAGTATTTTCCTTTCTTTCTCACATTTTGATCTAAAAGCATATATCCTATTTTTTATGAAAGATCTTCTTGATTATATGGAGATTTTCTATATGTGAGTTCTATGATATATAAGTGTCTTAGTTACTCATTCACCGAGGGGACTGAATTCCTAATATCCACAACTTAGGAAAGGTTAACATTAGCTCACAGTTTCAGAAGGGCTCAGTTCATTCCTGGGCGGCTGGCAGTGGTGGGAAGGGTCTGACACGGAACAGCTTCTCACAGCATCACAAGAGGAAGAATCAGGGGTCTCTTGAGAAGCTGGGGTGGGAGTTTTATGTTCTTCCAGCTCACGTGCTTGTAATCTCATCTCCCACATGCCTATCTTACACCACACATCTGTAATCCACCCCTACTGACCAGGCCCTTCCTCCTAATAGCACATGAAATCTATAACATCCAGGTACACTTTTGAAGGGTATTCTGGATAGAAACCACAATAAAGTATTACTTCTCAACAGTTATTTTTGCCTGCCCGTTATTTTAGTAACCTACAAAAGTGCTCTGTCCAGTTGTTATGTTTTGATGTGTTTAAATCCGCCAAAGGCCGTGCTGAGGTCTAAATACAGTTCTGCACCCCATCATGATGAACACACCCCATGCCCAGATCTTGGTTTCAGGTTCCGACTTTCGGAGTAAAGGTCTCAGACTCTTGGTGAGATGGATGTTTAGATTTTAGACATTTTATAGTATGATAAAATAAGAAAATACTTGAAAAAACAAAATGATGCAGTTATGTCAGATGACTATAAGAGCTCCCAGACACTGGAAGTTGAACAACAAGAGCATTTAGAGAAATGCAGTCCTGAGCAGAACGATGATAGATCCGGGAATGGTGGGCGGTGCGTCAGTATTGATGGGTGACGTGGCGCGATGCCTGCTGTCGTATGTCCTTTGATACTGGAATTGCTCAAGGACACATTTCTCTGGCTGTATCTACATTGTTAAGTTATTCCTGACTGTATTCTAGCCAACCAGTGTTTGAAATTCAGCAGCTTCAACCTAAGTAGGTTAGTTTTGTTCTGTTTTGTTTTATCTTTCATTATATACCTGGGCCAGAGGATGAGGTACATGACTATTGGAATTTAAGAAAAACATTAATAAGATGTGACCCCTGACCTGACCAGCAGCAAGGCTTGGGGAGCAGCACGGCTCCGCGTGTATTCAGATGATCTCGTCAGGTAGCTGCGGTTGGTCCCATCTGCCATTTGAAGAATCTAAAGCACAGCAAGATGAAGTCAGTTTGTCTGCGTCGCTCAGTGTCCGGTGACAGTGCTGGGATTCAGGATTAATCCAGCAGTTGAGGTTCTTTGCCTCTCCAGAGGGTGGGTCAGGAGGAAGGAAGAGGCGACGAGTAAGATGTCCCTTGGCAAAGGCCATGGGTGGCACAAACTGGAAAAGCAGCAATGGGAGCACTGTGGATTTTCGTTTCAGTTGAACTTTTAGAGCTCTGTTTGGGATAAGGAGTAACTTTTATACTTTGCTCTTAAATCTGTCACTTTCATAAAAAGAACTAAAGTTTTTACTCTAGAGGCTATTTAAGCCCTCCGCTTTCCTCTCCCAGCTGAACAGTGCCCTGGTGATAGCAATAAACTCTGTAGTAAATGACTAACTCCAGAAGGCTTGAGTTTTACCTCCCAACTCCATTTTATAAGCTTGAATCAAAAACTCACAATTGGTAATGGGAATATGTCAAACAGAAGCATTTGTTTCACACACTAAAGAGCCATTTGTGTATCTTTTTGGAGAAATGCCTCTTCAAGCCCTTTGCTGGTTTTGTTGTTGCTGTTTTGGGTAGTGCTAGGGTTCATACGCAGGAACTTGAGCTTGGTAAAGAAGCACACTACACCCATGACACCTCTACTCACTTTTTTTTAATTGACTTGAGGTTTTTGGTTCTGTGTCGATTTTTGCCATTGAGTCGTTTAAGTATCCTTACTTTTTGGATATTTACTTCTTACTGGGTACCTGTTTGTGGATATTCTCCAATTCTGCAGGTTGCCTTCTTACTCTGCTGTTTTCTTCTAGGATGCTTACAGTTTCATATCTTAATATTAAATATGAATTTTTTAATCTTAATATGAAATTCTTAATATCTGCTTGACTTTTGAGGATATTATCTTATTCTCTCTGTGGATATCCAGTTTCCTCAGCACCATGTATGAAAGAGATTGTCCTTTCTCCATTCTGTGTTCTTGGCACCCTTATTAAAGGGCGTGCTTCTTGCTCTGTCCCAACATCTTTGAATTTCATAGCTCTCAAACTCCAGCGTGCTTTTCGGTGAGCCTGCTGCTCTTCTCAGCTGCTTTTAGCTCTGTGGGTGATTTGGAATTTCCGCATTTTAAAACCAGTTAGATGGTTGAAGGCTCTAGATAACTGGGCTAGAAATTATCCTTAATTTATTATTATCATATTTCAGGTCTGTCATACGCAAGTCACACAGTTGGCTTCACACCACCAGCGTCACTGACTAGAGCCGGAATGTCTTACTACAATTCCCCAGGACTCCACGTGCAGCACATGGGGACACCCCATGGTATCACCGTAAGTGACCACGCAGTATTGCTCTTCTTTGGGAGACTAGGATTGATGTCCTTAGACATTTCCCTTCCCTCCTATCTTCTCCTACCTATTTACCTTAATAACAAGGACATTTCCCGGTAACTGGCACAAAGTTCTACTGAAACTAAACTCCATCACCAGAGGGAAAACTTCACTTCCGTGAAAAATGCCCTATTGAAGTATATAATTTAAAGTCTGTCCAATGCCTTTGATTGAACGCTGGCCAGCTCTGGGCCATAAGGAATTTTTGTTAGTTGTCATAATGTCTGAAAATGTTCATTTTCTGCACCTTCATGGTTCACTAACCTTTGATATTTTTCTTGAAATCAGCATTCTTAGTTTTATTCAAAATTTTCTTTTTTGAATTAGAAGAAAGCTTATACACATCTCTGAGGCTAACTGCATTCCGGGGAGTTTTTTTTTTCCTGTAGACTTGTTGGGTAGCTAATAGAGCAGTTTGAAATGTAGCTAATAAGGTGAAAGAATTGGGGAGAGTGGAGGATATTTCCAGTGAGAGAATATTTTAAAGATTAAAATCTTATTCTGTTGGCCATTGAAGGGATTTGAGAAGCTCTCTTTCCAGTTTGATGAACTCTGTAAAAATAGGAACTTTGTTCTTGAACTGCAGCCTTCAGCATGGGGAAAAGCTCATTTAGGAGGAACAATGGAAGAAATGGAGGTCGCACGACTAAGACTGAGGATTTAAAGGAATGATCTGGCAGTCTTAAAATTATACAACTGTGTCATTGAAGCATCCTAGCTCAATAGGTTGGTCAGTGGAAGTTGTGTAGTCATTTTGCATAACTTTTTCACTGGTATAGGTGTAAATCCTGCCTTGTTTAAGGCTTTCCTGACCAATTTGGGAGCCAGTGGAGACAGAGTAGGAAACTGCTCCTTTCTTGTTTTTCTAGTTAGTGTTTCATTACCCTCAGCCCTGAGTCAGTCTCGGCTGAAAATGAGCTGGACATTTGGGTTGACCTGCTCTTCCTGTTCGCTCCACAGAGGCCTTCACCACGGAGAAGCAACAGTCCTGACAAATTCAAACGGCCCACGCCACCTCCATCTCCCAACACACAGACCCCAGTCCAGCCGCCTCCGCCTCCTCCTCCGCCACCCATGCAGCCCACAGTGCCCTCGGCAGCCACCACGCAGCCTGCTCCTTCGCAACATTCGGTGCATCCCTCCTCCCAGCCTTAATGCATGTGCTTAGTCTGAATTTCAAGTTGGGACTCGTCCAATGGAGCCGTCTACTCAACGCCAAAGGTTCCTTCCCTGGCATATTTGGATCTGACTTACTTGCACTGAGGTTATCTAGGCTTCACTATTCCTTGTGTTGTACATGTTTGTCGGGAGCACAGCCAGTGTTGTGGGTCTACAACACTAACCAGACGACTTCTCCCATCAGTGTTTTACTTGAATCTACGTGTGTGTCCATTCCCTGGCTGGAGCTGTTTGGTATTTGGTATTTGGTAATACAGCAACAGTGTGCAATTTTTTTGCTTGGCCCCCTGAGCTTTATTTTTTTGGCTTTTCAGTTTGTAAAATAAAAAGGGATATCTTTTTTATATTTTTTCCATGAATTTGCAGAAAATTACTGAGGTGTTATTATCCCCCTTCTCCGATGATAGTGGTGTTTACCGAACATACCAAGAATTCAGCACTACAATTTAGACCTTTGAAAATCTAGCTTTCAGTGTATAATGGGAAGTAAGATGAATCAGTGCCCAAGATATATATATATACATATATATATATATACTGTTTAATAGAGCTTTCTACAGATACACTTTTTACAGGTTATTTTCAGTGTAAATCAACATTCATGTCTCTTCTAAAGCAGATAACCTAATGTACTGAGTCACATGGCTGTTTATTCTCCACATACATGGGATGGATAATTATTGCATATTAAAATGTGATTCTTTTCTTTCTCTTTAATGTTAATCTATCTACACTGGCCCCCTCTAACATAAGCCAGTCAATGTCCTACCCACTAGTAGTTTCGCTGGCTGATTAGAATGTGCTGTTTGATTTCTGCTGCAGAGGCAGTGTGATTGTAACAAAACCAAGGCGATTTCCCTCTCCATTCTTTGTGCGTGCATGTGTACGTGTGTGTGTGTGTGTGTGTGTGTGTTTGTGTGCGTGTGCGCGCGCGCTCTTGACATAGAGTTCGAACAAATATATTAAAGGTGCGAAATACTATTAGAAAATACTGTTTGAAATGGACATTATAGGAATATCTCGGCTTTATGACCACAAAATACTGTATTACTTTGCAGAAAAGAAGTGTAGAGGAAAGTAGTATATTAGCTTTGATGACTGCTTATTTCACCCAGTATAAGCAAATACAGTATACAAAGAATTATATTCTGAATATGTTGTTTCCATTCATTTACACAAATACGTTGTGTGGTTTCACTTTAAAGTGGAACATTGTGAGTCACCCTTTTCTTAGTACTTGGCAGCATCTTTATATTTGTTTTCAGCAGTTACTGTTTTGTATTTTGGTAGTAAAGTGATTTTTACCACCTGTGTTAGCATATTTATATATGCTGTGGATGAAAATGACTTCCTAGAGAATGTATATTTTATGATGAGAACGTGTATCTGTTGGATATAATCAGAGAACTGAAAATTAATTTATCAGTAATTTTTAAGAGTTCATGTTTTGTGACAACCATCTCTAATAGCTAACTCCTTATTGAACACACTCCTAAAAATAAGGAACCATGACATTGTAGATATTTAATATTGTACAGTATAGAATCCTCCATGTTTGCCTTCAAATGCTTATTTAAGAGTGAACAGAATGAAAAAAAAAGTGTTATTGGATAATAGTGTTTGGCTAGCATTATTTGAGAGTAAAAGCAGCATTGGGATTTTTCAGCTTCTACCCCTAAACTGAGAATGTCGTCTTTGTTTTTAGAAAAAAATTGTTGATCTATAAAAATGTATTTATGATGTGTATGCGAAGTACACAATCATTGTGCAGTTTTTCAAACATGGGGAAGGAGTTTGACATTTGTTATGTGAAACTTTCAAGTTTTTTTTTTTATATATATATATATATGATCAGACTGGGCCTTTTCTGACCCACGGATTTCTCTGACAGCTCGCTGACCTTCCTGGTACATTACCCATTCCAAGAAATTCTGAAACTGGGCAAACCAGTATTGCCTTCATGGTACAGTTCTTGGTTTTGGCTTTTTTTTTTTTTAGGAGAAATATGGTATATGTTTACAAACATCTTTTATGAGATTGTAGATTTTTCATGCTGTTGGATCATGTCTTGGACTCAAAAAAGTCCATACTGTAATGATCTTCTCTTGATTTCCTATCAATGTTGTTATTTCCTGAAAGCACAAAAGTTAAAGCATTGCCGTATGGTAAATTGAAAAGCACTTGGAGTGAGAAGACAGTGCCTAACAGATGCCTTGCAGAGAGAGGTTCTTGATCTTCAGATTTCAATGTACCTCTGGTTCCCACAGACTCATCGTTTTACTTCAAGACAGAATGCTGTTTCTTTAGGCTGTGCATTTCCAACATAAATCTGGTAGCCTCTTCCCCTGGACATGCAGAACTGATGAGACAAACACTACTGTTTCAACCTTGTTAATGATGTTTCTTGTCACTTGAAAGTGTCTTAATGACCCTGTGTGGGGCCTCCAGCATGGGGCACTACCTTGCAGGCCACCTTCTTGACGATGGCTTAGCCACCGGGGATTGGTAAGCATCAGATGCAGAGGAGCCCATAGAGGCAAGAAGCTCCTCACACATGGGAAACTGACTTACATAAGTTGGACACTTCTCACGGGGGCTGACATGTTTCTTTCATTTTTGTTGCCCACTTACCCAGGCTGACCCTGGCTTGATCCCAGGTCTTTGTGAAAATCAATAGCCTCCCTTCAGGTAGGTGGAAATAACAGTAGCTTCAGTAGCTTCACTTCCTGTCTCATTGACAGAGACCCTTGGCTACCACTGTGCTGCTAGTAGGACATGTGCTCTGTTGCCAGATTATCATGCCTTTTATACAAAACCAAATTAACTTACCTAATACTTAATGCCTCTGGACTCTGAACTGCTTTCTCTCATCAAGTGTGCTGGCACTCTCAACAGAGTTCTAGAAATTTGGCAGATGGCGGAAGTTATTTAAGATTTAACTTACTCCTTTTTTGATTGGAAGGAGTTTTAAATTCTGAGCTCCTGAGATACTGACTGGCAACCATGGAATGAATGTGTGACCAGAATGTGGCTTTGACACCAAGTGCTGCTGTGCCTTTGTGATTGGCTTCTGATTCGACCAGATAGAATAATGTGAATTTTTGTTCGTTGTTCAAGTATAGGAATGTAGACTCTGTATCTTGCTTTGTTTGATAGATAATGAATTTTTCCCTGCACGAAGCCTTGCTTTTAGAGGATGCCCAGTAAGGCAAGAAAAAACATCCAGTAAGTAACTTGTGCTTCGAGAGCTTAGTGTTCTTATCAGTACAGAAGAAATATTCCTTTGTAACTTGATCTTCTGTCTAGTACTTGTCTTACAGGTAACCAACACTAAAAACTTTGTAGTGATGATTACCAAAGAAATACATAATTTAAAAAAGTTTATTTCCAAATTATTACAGAGCCAGCCATTGACGCTGCTACATGAATTCCATGCTTCAGAGCCATTATAAGAGAGATTAAGGAGTTACTAGGTTTTTGATTTTTTTAAAGCTTTTCTCTTTCTTCTTTTTCCTGTTTTTTTTTTTTTTCTTGTAGAAGATATTAGCATAAAGTTTTAGGGAGCGTTTTCCACAAAGTTTAACAGTTGTGATTAACTGCCACCCCCAGGTTGCCTGTCGGTAGGCAATTGAAGGAATCCTATGTTCATAGCATGGGTGCTGTGTGTGTGCACGTGTGTGTGTGTGCATTCATGCCTTAACTCGGGTTACTGCTCAACTTTAGTTTTTGACTTAGTCTGCACTGTCATCTAGATGGTATTGTACATCTCAAGCTGAACTTCATCCTGGCAGAAACAGAGCTGCAGGCGCAACAGGTTCAGAATCCTTCCCTCTTGAAGGGCGTGTGGTCATGATGACCCTGAGTATTCTTTGGACTTGCTTAGAACTTAGCCTGGAAAGCAAAAGTGGACTGGTGGAAAGATGCTAATGAGAAAAAGAGGAACGCCAGCTGCCAGCATGCCTTTGCCTCTGCATATCTGTGCACACTGTATTGTTTTTCATGATAGCGTGTCTACACCTTGACTAGGTTGAAGTTCTGGTGATAGTGGCAACTTGACATTCTTGGAGTTTAGAGAGATGTAAGACTTCCAATTAATGTCTTATTTACTTTATGTTGATTAGTCTTTGATACATGTGCTGAATCAGAAACCTAAATAAAGATAATTTTTTAAAGTGTACCCCTTGAGCCTGAAAACTTTCTTTTTGATCATTTCCTTGTTGCTTCTGACAGATGTCCAGCCTAGACTCTAAAAGTTGCCTTAGTAAAAAAGTTTACAACAGTATGCCATATACCAACAGCAGGCCCATATTGTTGACTGAGTGTCTGGAATGTGTCGACAGTCCATGTGGAAGGCGGGCCTGGTGGCACAGGCCTGCCGAGTCTAGCAGCCTCTGGGAGGCTCAGGCAGGCGGACTGCAAATTTGTGCCTAGCCTGGCAATTTAGCAGCTTAGGGAGACTGTCTCAAAATTGAAAATAAAAATCGACTATTGTTGTAGCTCCGTATGAAGGCTCTAGGCTTGATCCTCTGTAACACCAAAAAAAAAAAAAAAAAATGTGACCGTGATCTGTTTATATTATGATGTTTGCTCAACAGAATTATCTAACCAATTTCTCAGAATGTCCTATTAGCTGAGGTTTAATGTGGCTGATGGTTTCAGCCCTTGTCGGCTGGCTCTGGCTCTGAGGTATCATGGTGGAAGGGTGGGGTGGAGAAAAATGCTTTGTTCATGGCAACCAAGAAGCAGAACAGGGCAGTAGTGCCACGGAGACCTGCGCAGGAACCACGCGTCCTACCCAGGGTCGTGCTGCTGTGACCTTCCCATGCACACTCAGAAGCCTGCTTTATTAATCTGCCGGTGTTTGTTAAGGAAGTTGATAGGGTTGATCACAATCATGTCCCCATCAAGTGACGTGACTGTATAGAGGCTTTGAACATCACAGTTGATCTATTACCAAGCGTGTTCTTAAACATTTAAGCCCAACAGTATGGCTTTCTCTTTCTTCTATATAATAACATAGCTTTAGGATTAATTGTAAGCTTGAGAACCAGTTCTTTCTGTGGGTCAGTTATGTAACCTTTCTGGGGCTCAGGTTTCTTACTATAAAATGATGTGCTTGTCAAAGTGAGAGAATGGAAAAAGCAGTGTGGTCCTTCAGTAAGACATGGACTGCTCCCTTCCACATTTGTTCATTTTAGGAAACAAAATTTGGGGTGTTTTTTATACACATTTGGAAGTGGATGTGGTTTATCAGCTACATTTTGCTAAGCCATAGCAATTGGAATCCACAGTTTGAGCAGGAAGATTGCTGGATGTTCAGGACTAGCCTGGACTACAGAGTGAGACTTTGTCTCAATAAAAGGAAAAATTTCTGGAAGGAAAAAATACACAGTACTTGATAAGATCCTCTCAAAATTATTAATGTATTCTTCAAAAACCCTTTTGTGATACCATGTAATGACTGTAAACCGTTTAAATAAGGACATGGGTCTAGTGGCAAATGCCTGTAATCCCAGCACTCTGGAAGGCTAAGGCAAAGGGATCTCAGTTTTGAGTCCAGCCTGGCTAACTTAGCAGATTAATAATACCCTGTCTCAAAAAATGGGGTTTGGGTATAGCTAGCTGCGTGAAGGCCCAGGTTCAATGTTCAGTACCACTAAAAACCAATCAAAGCCTTTATCTCTGTAAAAGAAAATACAGCTCAAGCATGTTTGCACATGTCTAATCCCAGCGTTCTGGGATGCCAAGACGGGAGAATCACAAGCTTGACGCAGCACAGGCAACTGAGTGAGACCTTTCCCAAATTTTGAAAAAGAGCTAATGATGTAGCTAAGTACAGAGAGACCCTGGGTTCAGTCCCCGGATTTGGAATGTCCCCCAGAAGCCTCATTTGTTTGGAAGTTGGTTCAGTCATGATCATTGATCCATTGATTTCCTGTGCTGTTGTGGAAAGAGGTCAGAAGGTGCAGATGACTAAGGCACAAGGTGGAAGGGATGCCTCCCTACCGGATCCACCTTGTGCTGTCCTTGCTGCCTGCCGTTCCACGAGCAGGTTTCCCCAGCTAGGCCTTCTGCCAGACCTTCACATAATTGCCAGCTGCCCGTGAATGGACTGAGAACTGAAACTGAACTAAGATAAACTTTCTCTCCTTTAAGCTGTGGATGTCATGTATTGTGTCCTAGCAAGTGGAGGTGACCAAGACAATCACTAAATATAAACTTAAATTGAATGATATGGTTCACTTTGAATTGAGCAGGTTCTGTTTTTACTGTTAATGCAACAATGAGTTTATAGTTTGATTATTCATTTGGTGAACTCAATTGATAAAACTCTTGTCTATGGCTGCTGGGCTTGAAGTCTTAAGTTGGTGAAAATATTGAGCAGGATGTTAACCAAGGCCTCTGATTTCAAGACTTTACCAACTTCAGTTTTCCATATAATTGAGAAGCCATTCTTACATCAGGTAGTTTTAAGAAAACGGAATTTAAGGTGCTTTAACAAGTTAAGTAAAAATTTAAACAATCCACTTTTTTATTTTAATGTCTTTTAAAGGCTAGGTGTTCGCGTGGTGCTCATAAAATTCAAATGGTTGGTTTAAACCACTTTATTGGGTTTCATGAATATAACTTTCATGCTTGTAACTCTTAGTTCTTCTTTTAATATGTAGGCTATTAAAACAGGGACTGCTTGATTTCCTGAAAGCTGACTCTGATAGAGGGCAGGGAGTTGAGTTCAGGAGGCTTATTTATGAAGTGGCTCCAGAAAACAGAATCAGAGCGGAAGAAGTAAGACCAGGGAAGGGTAAGTGACTGATTTCCTGGGTTAACGTTATAGACAACTTCAGCTCTACCCCAGTGGATATCCCCAAGGAATACCTTAGAACATGCTTCACAGTGGGTGTGCTTCATGATATCCAGAGCTGCTGATGCTACATCCATCAACTTTGTTCACTCACTGGTTAAAGGTGACCCTGGGTTGTCACCCACTTTTAGGTTTTCCAGGTTGTGCTTAACAAGCTTCTGCAAAAGCCTGAAGTAACAAAGGCAGGCATAGCCATCCCAAGCTCAACGACGGGTACCAGCAAGGTGCAGGAGTATCCATGGTGGAGCTAGGTGAGCCTCCAGGATGTGATACCCTGCATTAGATCTGTTACAGGTGGCCTTGGGCTAAATAGCTCACTCATTTGTTTTAGCTTGAACTTCATTTCAATTTAGGGAGATACTTATTTTTTAAAATCCAGATGCCATATTTCTCTTGAAAAAAAAAAAAAGGGTGGCATGGCCTCCACTACAGTCAGCTGGGGCTAAGCAGTAGATGCACCTAGAGAGCAATGGCTCACTGGCCCTCAGCCGAGTCACTCTACTCCCCACACAGTTTGTTCCAACATGGCCTCAGCATGATTTTGAGCTTGTGATCAACTTGTCAAGAGTATTTGAAAAATAAGGGAAGTTTGATATGACTTTGCACTTGTGAGTTTATTTCAGAAAAAGAAGTGAAAATTGAAGTTCGAAGAGAGGCCTGCAACAGAAACTCCCAGCACAAATCTAGCTGGTAAGAATGTGAAATGTAGATACATAAAGGACTCGGTAAATCAGTCTTTCTTGTTATTGTCAAGGTTAGTTAAGATCTGAAATACAAGTGTCTGTGGATTCTCTTAACAGTGCTGCAATCTAGTTTGCCTCTTATCTACCCACATGGAATATAGCCCATAGTTTCAGCAAGCTGACTTGAAGATGTCTAGAGTTATAGACCTGAGTCAGAGATAGGGCTGTGTTTAACAGTCCTGCTCTTTGAAACAATAGCCTTGATTTGTGTTGCTTGCCAATTTTTGTGGTGTAAATACACCACACCATGACTGACGCTACGTCACCAAGGTGAAGTTATTGAGTTTAGACACATGTCCAGTAACACACCATGATACGGTTTTCCCACCATGCAGACATAGTAAACATAAATAAGCTTAGGAGCGCTTATAAAAGTAAAATGCAGCAATGTTCCAAATATTTATTAGCTTTCTTTTTAATCATTCCGACTGTAATCCCATATGATGTGATGAAGTGTCTGTGTTTAACAGCCAGTTCACAAGGTATAACAAGTCGCTCTCCTGACCTCTCTTGACCCAGCACCGGCCACCCCTGGGCCTGAGAGATGCGTGGCTGCCCTGCTGTCAAAAATCTCTGTGCGTCCAGTTCACCGTGCAAGGTAAGTAGCAACAGTAGGGAAAGGGGTTGATTTTGGGGAGCACGAAGCCTAGGAACAGGCACAGAAAAAGCTTGGATCTGGATGTAGGAGAGGACCGGAGGTAGGAGGAGCCTCAGGATTCTTAAGACAATGCAGGCAGCTGTTTCTAAGTGCAGCACTGCTGTGGAGGAAAGTGGGGCGTCCGGCCCTCAGGAGCCTGCTTGTGTGGGCATGCAATCATCTCCTTGGTTTTCTATCTGCGCTCCTCTTACCTTCCCTTTCCATCATTCTGTTGTTCAGCTAGGAAAAGGGGCAGACACGTTGCAAGGGGGCCTGTGCCCCTGGCTGGTCACTTTTCCCTCAGCTGTCCTGGTAGTCAGGCAGCCGAGTCTGACGGGCCACCCTCCAGCTCGCTGTTGTTTGTCTTGGCCCAGCTATAAACTGTACTTCACAGAGCTTAGCTAACTTGCCTGGAATTATGCAGGAGATGATGAAACCAATCTGGATCGAGAACATGTGATCTTAGTCACCCAATGGGGGGAAATATGGGAATGAGGTGAGTGTGTTCATTATGAGGCAGGCCCCACAGACTGAAGGAGTTTCCCTCTGAAGCTGTTGGGGAAAGACGGCTTAGCTCATGCTGTGAACTTTGTTTGGAAGGGGATCTGACTTGGGTATTTATTTGTGCAGGGGAAATTGCTCTCAGTAGCCAGGAAGCCACTGTGCTCAACTCGTCATATGGGTGACCAAGGATGCCTGGACCAGAGGGAACGTGAATTGCACACTCCTGGATAGTAAAGAATTATTGTTAATTTCATTTCCATTTATGATCATGGGATTGTGCTCATTTCCCTTTTTCTTTCTTTTGAAGTTTTTGTTCTTAGCAGTGGCTATTTCCCTGAAAACCTGCCCCTAGATCCAGGAGAAATGTCAGGAATGCAGAATGAAGATCGTGCCCTACTTTTGGGAAAGATTTCAGCTTTATTAAGATACTTTTCTCTAGGGCAAATGTGTCCCACCTGCAGCTCATTATATTTGTTTTGTCCTTGGTTTTTTTTTTTTTGATGTTATAATGAAAATTTTTTATAAAAAGAAGTACTTGAGGGCTGGAGGAATGGCTTAATGGTTAAAGCACTTGCTTAGCAAGGGCTAGCTAAGTCAAGCGCTAGGTGCCTGAGTTCAGTTCCCCAGCACCACATAAGCTGCGGGCATGGTGATGCACTGCTGTAATCCCAGCGCTTGGGAGGCTGAGACAGGAGGATGGCCATGAGTCCATGATCAGCCTCGGCTCCATAGTGAGATCAGGACTAGCCTAAACCACAGAGTGAGACCCTGTCTGAAAAAAAAGTACTTCGTATTTATATACATTCACTATGTTAAATGTAAATTTTATATTTGGCTCACGACATTTCCTCTTCATTGAAAAAGGAAAAAGAGCAAAAACCAAACACAAGAACCTCTGGGTCACAGGTTGGAAAAACCTGCTGTAGGACTTTAGGCAGATTGTGTCTTCCACGTCCTGATGACACCAGTGCTAAGTCAGCCTCGCTGGTGGGAGAGGTACTGGGGTATGGGTGGGAAATGGCAGAAAGCCAAACATGAGTAGGTGCTGGGCTGAGGCAGCAGGAGCAGGTGCTGGGCTGAGGCAGCAGATTCACTGTTGCCTGGTTTACGGGAACCCCGAAATGCCTCTAATCGTGCCAGCTATATATTCTTCTTTCTGTGGATGGATGGATTTCCTTCAAAGCCTGTTTCTTGTCTATTTGGTAAAAGTAACATTCTTAGTGATCTGTATCTTTTAGAGGATCATAAATACATACAGAGGCAACGATCTGATATTTTGGGTTTATGTTAAGACATCTCACAGAGAACGTGGAGAGGTGCTGGTGGGCAGAGAGGAAGCAAGATGGGCAGTGTGCCAATGGCACAACCCCGAGAATTCATTACACAGTTCCCTCCTTTTGGTGTGTGGTTGAGATCTTCATGGTAAAACTTCCAGAAATGGAGGGGAGGGGCATCAAGGGATTTTAAGGATTGAAAAGAAGGGAATCCTGAGAAATACAGTGCTAGGGGTGCCAACGTAGAAAAATTCTAGTTATTTTCCAGGAGGCAAGAGTGTTTTATATACTCCTCCTCACAGTGAGAAACATGGCAAGAAGTTGTTCTCAACTGATAATGAGTTTATAAACTGTGAGCTCTGGGTAACTGGATTGGTACGGCTAATGTCTTGGAAAAATTGAAGCCCCTCACTCTTCTTCCAAAAGATTGTTTATTCCCTTTCTGTTTCTGTCTACATATTTCCAGAAATATTAAGGATGGTGTGGTTGGGGCTTCCTTTTTTCTTAGAAAAGGCTACAGCTTGCAGTGATGTCACAGGCTTCTGATTCTAGGGGAGGTATGACGCTGCTCTCATTATGTTCAGGGTTGACTCCATGGAACTTTGGGACCATATGAGGCCTAGGGTGACTTTACATACCTTGGAAGTCCTGAAGAAGTTATACAGATTGTGAGGCTTCTGGGGGAAATAATCAACATTGAGTCAAATATCTGAGAGAGACCCTCTGACTGTGCCTGAGGTGAAGAACCAGAATAAGAAGGAGACAGTATCTCTCCCCTGCCTTGTTTCTTCTATTGCTTTAAGGGAATTTCTTTATTTTAATTCTTTTTTTTTTTTTCTTGAGACAGGGTCTCACACTGTGGTCCAGGCTGGTCCTGAACTCACTTCGGAGCCCAGGCTGGCCTTGAACTCAAGGCAGTACCTCCTGTCTCAGCCTCCCGAGTGCTGGGATTACAGGCGTGCACCACCATGCCCAGCTTATGTGGTTCTGGGGAATCGAACTAGGGTACTTAGCACATGCTAGGCAAGCACTTTAACTGCTGAGCCATTCCTCCAGCCCTAAGGGAATTTCTTTAAACTACTGTTGTGTAGATTTAAAATTATCGGCCTTCCTTCTTTCTGAGCATTTGTGATACACTGTGGAATCCTTTCAGGTTACCCAATGGATAAACCCAGCTGGGGAGCATGACTGGGCGTAAAACAAGGACAGGTGTAGGGTGAGAGATCACCGCTGTGATGGGCTGGCTCTGAGGTATGCTCGGTGTTCTGTTGAGCAATTTCAGGTGTTTGTAGTAGCTTCTCACTCCCTTCTGCTCCAGGTCAGTACTTAGGAACAGAGATTTCAGAATTGTTCTTACTGTCCATGTTCGTACAGGAAGCACATTTCTAATACTTTGAGCTCCTCTAAAAGGATCGTTATATATTTATTCTTGGTGTTAAACCAAATAGTGTAGTAGAAATAAACAGAGAGAAATGTAGAGTGGATGAAACTTCCAGTCTTCTAACTTTTCCTTAGGGACAAAGTTTGTTACTCTGCCTGGGTTCTAGTTTACATTTAGAACCATGGAACTAGCAGTAGTTTAATCAAATTCTCCTGGTACCCAGATTTCCAGCCACTTGCTTAAATGTGATGAACCCTGACTTCATATTCGATGTCTTCATCTAAAAAGAAAAAAAAAAGACCTCAGTTTTCTTGGTCCTCAGAGATTCCTTTGTCTTTGCTACTCAGCACTGATTTACAGAGATGGGAACTGTAACTGCTTAGACAGGAAAGGAGTGATTTTATTTGTAAAGCAGTTAAAACCAAGTGGGGTGGGTTGTGTGTGTGTGTGTGTGTGTGTGTGTGTGTGTGTGTGTGTGTGTGTGTGTGTGTGTGTGTGTTGCTTATTCTCTGTGTGCTTTAGGGAAACAGTTGCCTTAAAATTGTCATTAAGATCCACAGTCACTAAATGAACTGTATTGCCATTCACACAAAGCAAAGGTTATTCAAATTAACTGCCTTGTTCATGCAGCAAAATCTCCTTCAAAGACTTGAGGGGGGTGATGTATTTCAAATTCTGAGCCATGTTTGACCTGAAGTACTTATGAACCCACACCCCAAATTACATTTTTGTTTGCTTTTGCATGATAAATAGAATTTTCTGTAAGCTTAAATCAGCCTCATTGAGGACTCTGAAGCAAAGTTCAGCCATGAAGAGCTCATTAACATTCATCCACTCTGAACTCTCCAGCAAATCCATTTCTGAGAATGTCACTTTTCCAGTATTTGTCCACTTGTCCAATCTAGCCACAGGGAGACCAGAACACACAGTTCAGTTGACACTGGGTGTGACTCCTGTCTCCCTCCCTTCCCTCCTTCCTTTGCAACAAAACTTATGCTTTTGCCATAGATACGCCTCTGTATTGTGGGAGCCCGTTGTTGGGGCCAGAGTGACTCGTTTCGGATATAGCTCTGACACCGGTACGCCTTTGCAAATTGCGTGACCACTGTGAGTTTCTCTTCTTCTTTATTGAGTTGTATGAGGGTAAATGTGATACTGTAGGTGAAGCTCTTATGATATACACCTGAATGAGTCAAAACCTCAATACATGGGAACCATATGGTTTCCTAGCACCAAAATCGCCACAATATTAAGTTCTAGTGGTAGAAGTTAGCTTACCATATGTCTGATTTTCTTCTTCAATATTAATTTTCTGGAAATGCAAATAAAAATATAATTGTATTCTTCACAACTGGCTTAATTTTCCTGGCAGTAAAGATATATGAATGTTTCAGCTAAATTACGTGATCTTACCTTTGACAACTTTTCTGAGTTTTATATGATCTCTTGGTTTGTTAAGAATTATGTATGCACTTTATTCTTACCAAGTTTCCACTTTGGAATTGTGATGATGTATCTTTCAGCCCTAGCAACCCCCCACCTCTGAGGTTCATACTCATATAGACCACTCAAGTTCCCCTCAACGCAGAAATTGTCAGTGGGCTAAAATAGAGGCAGGGTGGAGGGACTGACGACATTCTCAGAAGCCTGTTCTCTGCCTGTTCCTCCTTCCCACTGCCTTCTATCAACTTAAAGACATTCTCATCTGTTTAGCAGTCTGGTGATTAAAGACAGGAAGTTACTTTCCTGATAAATATTATTGCTAAAGAGTAGATCTTTAGTTGCGTTTTGACAGTTACCTTTGCTTTGGATAAATCTTCCTGCAGAAAGTTCTCCCTTCGTCAAACAAAACTTTACTCCCGTGGGACCCAATGCATTCTAGTAAGGAAACACAGAATCAAAGCTCTACCCTTTCTTCTGAGGAAATGCGGAGGCTGGAGTCTCCCTTCTGCTGCTCTGAGAACACCAGGAATGGCAGTAGACTCATGAGAAGGCAGTTTGTTGATCATTTGCGGGCCCATAAATCACTCACAATCTAATCCAGGCTGGTTCTCAATTCCCAGTCTAAGCGTGGTTCCCCAACCCTAACCCAGGTGTGGTTCCTGATTGCCTGAAGTTGACATAATCTCTCCAACCAACGGTCACAGTCACCACAAATTTGAAGCCAGGTCATGATTTTACCACCATTCTTACCACTTTCTGTGGCTCACTTTGATGTATTGCACCATCTTAAGATCTGCTTTCACATGTATGTCCTTTTCTAGAAATTGTTTAGGGATCATGCAGGGAGGAAGGCTGATATCCTCACAGTCAAACAAACTTTAAATTGGGCATGGCAGCACAGTAACTACAACTGTAATTCTGGCATTCTGGCAGTCTGAGTGAAGGGGATCATAAGATTGAGTTCAACCTCGGCAACTCAATGAGGCCCTCCTTAAAAATAAAAAAATAAAAACGGGATGGGAATGTAGCCGCAAGTGAAGGTCTTGGGTTGATTCCATGAAACTGAAAAAATTTGATAATAAGCACTTGAAAATCCATTTGTGGAAATATTTTGAAAAGGATAGAATCAAAGTAACCAGGTGAAATGCATGTATTTGAAAAGGTCAGGATAGGATAACATTAAATAAGTCATGGTGCTTTCAGCATTAAGGGTATTTTTGTTATTGTATAACTCTTAAAGGACTTCACATAAAGGCCTATCGATTGTGGAGTAACTGATCTGCTACTGGGGCTTGTTTGAGCAAGCATATTTTTGTCAAAATTTATTCCACCTGTGTCTGTCAATTTCCTTCCACTTGCCTCCTTCCGTGACATCCTGGCTCATGTTTCTTCGTAAAGCTCTAAGCCAGTTATTAATAACAGCCCAGGGAGCTCCAGGTCCACCAAGAGCATATGGTGTTTTTCATTTAAAAACAAGCTCATTTCCTTGACTCTGGACTTCGCTTACTGAACCCTTAAGCAGTAAGTACTGGTTTTTAAAAACGGCAGCATTTTAAAACATTGACGAAGGAGGAAAGTTTGATGTGGCTTTTGTTTGCTTCTGGTAGAAGAATATTGTAGGGTAAAATTTCCGAAGAATCACAAAGCCTCCTTCCGTTTCCTGTGTTTCAACATCCCTCTGAGTATTATAAGGCTGATTATAAGAGAGATTAATTAACTATAATCTTACTCCTTTCATTTCCTTTTGGGCTCAGTAAAGGCAGAGGGAGAAGCAAAGGATTAATAATACTGTTTATAAATTCCTTGGCCAAGCTCTGTGGCTTTCGGTCAGTACCCCCATTTCCCTGTGTTTTTTCTTTAAACAGAATGCCACTGATGCTGAGACAAGTTTTACGCATAGAACGCACATGCATGGGGAGGTGGCTAGGAGACTGGGGTTCTTGTTATTTTTCCACATTCCACGTTTGGGTCAGAGAGGGCATGGTCTTGTTGCGTGGGTCTGTTACTTTTTTGATTTTTCCCTAACAGCTAGCTTTACAGTCGCAGTGACCTAATAATCTGCTGCACCTGTGAGTCCTACAAAATGGGTCACTGTATTTTCTGTCTGAAAAGAAGAATCCTGAAGTCCAGAGAGGTGCATGTCTGGCTTAGTCCTCACGAGCAGATTATAGACTTGAATTGCTCTCTGCTTTAGTTACACACGCTCAGTTCCTACACCTACATCAGGCTTCTAGGTAAATTGTATAGCAGAGGCATTAGAATGAATGGAAAAGAGGCCACTGGGGGCCAATGTGGAGCCCTGGTTGTTACCATTTATACGTTGTGTGAACTTGTACAATACTCAACCACTCTGAGCCTTATTTGTAAAATAAGAATCACAACCTGCCTTATAGGGTTAGTAGGGTTTATTATAAGATATATAATGATAGTGATTATATCAGTGTTTATAAAATCCCTTGTTCAAAATTTTCTCTAATCTTCCTGATTATCTTTCATTTGTTTCAAGTTCAGAACTAGAGCCTACAATTGTGGACTTCGATGGGCAACATTAAAGTGTAGAGACAGCATTGAATTTTTACTGCTTTTAAATGATGTCTTTATTTTTAGGAGTGTAATCCATGCAAATGCTGAGGATAGTGAATTGGAAAATGATATATTGTTAGCAACTCAGGGCATTAAAGGCTGCAGTGAAGATCAATATTGGGGAAGCACCAAAAACAATTTCCAAACATGAGTTATTACTTAGAAAAGCTTACCTGCTCTATAATAAACATTCAACATTTTTTCTTTTGGCTAGGTATTTCTGTGGTTCTGAAAGGCTGATTTCTTCCTTGTTACAATGAATTATATTTTATGTATCTGATTAGGACAAAAAAGGGCGGTTGTGTCAGTGTGACACTATAACTCAGAAGATAACGTGAAGTTTGTGTTTCCTTTATAAGCTTTCATTCTGAAAAGAGGTATTCTTACTATGTGCAAGATTCATTATTAGACTAGCAAGGGATACAGAAGGTTCTGGCAGAAGGACAACCTAACTTTGTGAATAAGCCTGGTAAGACTTAAGATGGAATTATTCATGTTTCAATTTTTTTCTGTGCTAAGTTAAGCCCATGACTTTCACACTGACTTACACCTTGAACCTCACCACAAATACTCATTCCCATTCCTATGTCTTTTTATTTTTTATTTTGAGACAAAGTCTAACTAAGTTGCCCAGGCTGAGCTTGAACTTGTGAACTTTCTTTCTCAGCTTCAGGAGCATTGGGATTACAGTCATGTAGCACCATGCTCAGCTAGATTCTATGATTTTATAAAGGATTTCTCCTTGGGCATCACAAAGTTTAATAATTCTGTGAGGAATAGAAGAACATGTCTCAGAGTCACACCTTATCTCCCTTACCCCTCCCCCAAATTATTTAGCAACACTTTGTGCTAAGCCCTGTGTTTAAATGCTCTGAGGTATCATTTCTTCTCTAAAGGACAACATAGACTCATTTAACCTTGAAATTGTGACTTAGCCATCGACTTCCTCAACTACACTTGATTCCAAAGAACATCCAGCTGATTTCAGAAATTATGTCTGTACCTAACAAGTGAAAAGTATTTCTAAGATGACAGCAGTGAATTCCACAGAGCAGCTTGTCCTGCAGGAAAAGCAGACAGACTTAAATGTTTTGCCAAATGCTTTCGAGAACCCAACAGCCCAGAGATATGCTACTTGTCTCCATTCATCAACCTCAAACTGGGCGTGACAGTTGTTTGGATAGCTGAGTTCTGCAGGCACAAAACTCTGTGAACCATTCATGTCTTCTTACCATGGAGGATGACTCCTGGATGACATTCTTGTGTTGGGGTCCCTTCAGGAATCTTGGTGCAGCTCGTTCTCAGCCAGAGCTCTGGGCATTTCATCCGGTCTTGTAAGAAGAGTAAAGTATACCTGTGATTCATAGGAGGGTTGGAAAACCTGACAGGGAGAAGGTGGATAATCCTCTGATTTGGATTCCGGAACATTCCTTACTGTCAAGTACTTATAACTGTGCTGTTTATGCATCTTAAGGGCAACACAAAGACCTATTTGGGTGACAGAATGTAGCCACTGGAAGTCTTCACCTTCAGGAATCCTAGTAGGAGACGATTAGGAGGATGGTTTTGTTTGTACATAGAGTTCACTTTAAGGTCAAGACATGAACTTCAAATATTTGAAGCATGGCCATAGATAGTCAGGTGTTGACATAGGAAAAAAGGATGAGGGTTACAGCCTGGGACCTTGATGTCCCACTGGATCTTGTTTGTGGGCAGATGGATTCTCACTCAAGAGCTTCCCAGCAAGGCAATGCTTTGCTGCTCGTGTGTCTGTGTGTCCGTGTCAACATCTCACAGCTGTCCATCCATCTCTTAAGGACCATGTGTTTCCACTTGTTCATCCCAGCCATTCCATCTCTTCAGCTGGGCTGCAGGGAAAGGGCGGTCTTTCTGATTCTGTGGCTTTGTCTAATCTCTATTTATGGAATGTCCGGCAGCATGCTGGGCCCTTGGCTTACATTCTTTCCAATGCCGTGGTGCTATAATGGCAAAGGCTTTGGGCTTTGGAGCAAAATGGGTCTCCATCCAAATCTCCAGTCTCCTCCTGCTTTATATTTTGCCCCATGAAGTTTAATGAGACTCTATTTAAAGCATGCATGGTAGGCGCTTGACTTTAGCTATGAATTAAATCCTTTCGGCCCCTTGTAAGGATGTTCTTATTATGCTCTTTAGATAAAGTAGCATTTGAGGTTAAGTGGCTTGTCCAAGGCTACAGAGCTAATGGCCCCAGAGCCAGGATCTAAAACCAGTTCCATCCAGCTCCATATCTCAAACTCTCCCTTGACTCCACCTTGCTGACTGATCATCTATGACAGAACGCATTTTTGTTTTTAGCCCAAGTTTACTTGCTCAGGTTGCTTGTCTTATGACTCAAAAATCCAGTTGTCATTTTTGATTTACTTTATTCAGGATTTTCAAGTCTTACATTGGCCTAAATCAGTTGTTGGGAAGTGTTAAATCTTTTGAAATCGCCAAGTGTAGTGAGACAGAGTCCAATTTGTTATAAATGTCAAAAAAATTGCTAAGGCAATTATGGTGCTAGCTCTGAAAAAGAACAACTGTGTGATCTCAAGCAAATCCCTGTACTTCTTTGGGCATAGTTTGTGAAATGAGAAGTTTGTAAAAGATCAAATATTATTTTTGGTGCCAACTTTAAAAGAATGCTTCAAGTCTTTGGTCACTATTGTTTTGCTTAGCTGCAAAAAAGAAAATGACTTGAAAATGTGTCTTAAGAACAAAGTGCAAAAGTCAGGGCTGCAGTAATTTAGAAGCCTTGTTCTCTTGCAAGCTTTCTTTCCTCAAGGCATATATATATATATATATATATATATATATATATATATATATATATATATAATTTTCTTTCTGATATAATTCAACTTTGGGCACAATTTAGTAAGACCTTAATTCATTCAGAAAATCTAACTTGAGCTCAAATTTCAGAAATGTAAGAAAACACATTTACCATTGAATATGTATAAATTTTAAATTACCTCCTGATTTGCTAGATTTTGAGGAATTTAGGGAGAGCAAGTCTTCATCATACCTTATAAACAGGACATTTCTGTCCTAATGCCCTATATAGGTTCTGCACCAAAAATTTGTTGCATTCTAACAAATAGATTTAGTTACTTAATATTAAATAAGAGATAAAGCAAAAGAAAAAACATTAAGAAATAATATTTACACGATTTCTTAAATTTTAGAAAGACAAGTTAAGCCTGGTAATGTACGCTTGGATTTCCAGTATTCTGGGAGCCTGAAGCAGGAAGATCCCAAATTTGAGGCCAGCCAAGGGAGATTAGTGATTTACTGAGATCCTATCTCAAAATTTTAAAATAAATAAATAAACAAACAATGAACTGGGTATGTAGTTCATTGTGAAACCCTGAGCTCAATCCCCATCGGGGGTGGGGAAGACGAAACAATTTTATTGAACATAATCTCTAGGGGAAATGGACACATTTCAAACTGAGATAAGTTGAAAGCATTCAACTTTGGGGTTTTGTGTTTAAGATTGCTTTGTGTTCCACTTTCGGGTTTTGTATTTAAAATTATTTTCTAGGAAAATTAGTCTTTATATGTTGGTTTTCTTGTGAGTATAGTTTGTACAAAAAAGAGCTTTTAGTCTTCTAAGAAAACATTTCCTTTAGGCATAGTTATTACATCAACACCTAAAAACTAATTAGTGCCTGAGACAGGGAGCCCTGGGATCTGGGATGGATTAGGCCATTGCTGTTTTCCAGGAAGACAGCTCTAACGAGTGATGCTTATAAACAGCTACAAATCTGGTGCAATGACTGGTAACACAGGTGAGATATATATTCTGCTTGAGAGGTCAGAATGGTTCACAGTGGACATAATACTGAGCCTCAAAGTATGTGTAGGAGTTCGAGACTTGTGCATTTAAGTGCTTAAAGAGCCTCAGAATGATTCATTCAAAAGGTACAGTCTAGCAGGTAACATACTAGACTATAATTAGTAATAGTTACCGTTGCTTATTAAACATTTTTCTAGGAGGAAGTATTACTTCTTTCTCACAAAGGAAGAATGATTATTACCCCGAGTTCACAGAAGTGTTAACAGGCACACAGGGTTATATGAAAGTTGTCTAGGATCCCACAAACAGTGGAGACCAGAGATTTAAACCTTGTCAGTTTCTTTCTAGGTCCTTTCCCCAACTACCACATGTTGAAGGCATTCTAATGGTCAGGAAGTTAAGGGGACAAGGTTGTCAAGTATAAGGTGACCAGTGGTTAGAAACAACGTAGCGTACAAGAACAGATTAGAAAGACAACCCACATTTCTGGGTCCCCCCTTATGAATAGCAGAAGCTTTCTCCTTGTTCAATGTTCTCCTTGTGTAATTTTCCCAATAAATTGGGAAAAAAAACAGAATAAATCAGAGGCCAGGTGTGATGGTACACATGTACAATGCCAGCTACTCAGAAAGCTGAGGCAGGAGGATTCCAAATTTGTGGCCAGCCTGCTCAACTGAATGAGATCTTGTTTCAAAAAAATAAATAAAAATCAAAAGGTCTGGGTATGTAGATCAGTGATGAAGCATTTCTGGGTTCAATTTTCAGTATCAATCAATTGGTCAATAAACAAAATTAGATAATAAAACATAGATAAAACTAGGTACCCTTGTTGTAAGACAGCGAGTAGGTACTTGTGGCCCATCAATGTCTCATTGACAAACTACAGATTGCTTTTATGAACATAAATTAACAATTATTATAAAGCCATTCTGGCGAATTCAAGGTGGTCAGGCCCACAGAGATAAGGCTGAGACCTCCATCTTATTGTTAAAAGCAGCAATTCACATTTGTAGAAAGGAGCCAGGGCTCAAGAAGGAGAAGGGCTATTTATTGCGTGGTTATTTCCATTCCAGGACAGTAACTTTTCACTGTCATGTAGGTTCGAAAGTAACCTGTCATTTGAAGACTCAGTATATCAGTATGGCAGAAAGAGAGTGACGCCTGGGAGCTGGAGTCTTAGGTTAGTACCTGTTTGTATCTGACAGAACACTGTCACCTTGGGCTGTCCTTTATCTCCTAATAGTGCACAATTAGAATTGAACACATAGCACACACTCAAAGACTAGAATTATCATAATCTACGTAGGGGATCTGTTAAGCAAAAGTGGATAGATTTTAGTTGTCTCACTTTTCAAGATGAATCTCCAGGAAACTCCTGTAAATATTATCGTCATGGTTTGATATTATTGGAAACAAGGAGGAAGATCAAAAAATTCCTGTGAAAAAAAGAAAATATTTTAAAAGTACGATTCATGTGATTGAGACTACAAAATTAAGTCCAACGAAAAGTTTTCTTTTTTATTACAAAAGATTTAAAAAAAAAAAAAGTATACTGTGCTCTTCGGCCTGACCAAAAATCCTCACCTAATAAAGAGACATGATGGTTAAAGGTTGGAAGAAATTGAATAAAGGGGGGCTGATCATATTTTTGTATAATGAGGTTTTTTGTTTTGTTTTCACTCAGGGACGCAGCCGTTTAGAAAAATACACTTTTCTTGGGGTTGGCTGTAGGAGTCAGAACCGCATTCTAGTAAAGATTTCAAAGGCAAGAACCTGCAAGCTGGTGGTGCCAGAATTGAGAACAGGAAAGACAGTGAAGTCCAAATCCTAGAAGCCGGGAGGTGTTGCTTTTCTCCTGCCTGTGAGATGCAGGTATTCAGACATTTCACCAATTAAAAATAAACAGGCCGATTTAAATTAGATTATTTGGGACTAAATTTTTATAGTCAAAAGAAAAAAATGCAAATTTAAAAGCCCAGTCAGAGACTGTTCATTCTACTTCCATTTTAACAGTCCGTAAAGGAATAAAACTGATTTCTAGTGTCCAAAGAAAGATAAAAGCATTCAAGTAGGAGGAGAAGTTGTTTGTGGTCGTCTGAAGTTTTAATATAAAATGGCCTTGGCCCCAAATATTCTGGGACGTCATATTAGAAAATGAAGGCCGTGCCATTTTTGCTATAGTTTTAAAATACTTCTCTCGAGATAAGACCAAGGTCTTGAGCTAGTCATATTTAATCTGTTCTACCCTTGTTTTAAAAGTCTTATGTTTTAAAAAAATGTCTATATATTTTGGCTCATGTTTTATCAGATTAAAAAAAAAAACACCAGCAATTTCTTCCCCAAATGGCTTTTCTGTAGTTCTCCCACCCCAAGACTATTCCTTAAATCTCAATGAAAAAAAAAAAAAATCTGATTACCAGGATTCTAGCTGACTAAGACTCCCTACTCAAATCTGTGTATGTTAACTGTGACGATACCAAGGTGTTCCTTCCAGTGATTTAGATCCAGAAACAAGGGAGAAACCAAACAGGAAGCACGCAGCTTCCTGTTTCTCAAGAGTACTCTGAAGCGGACAAGAGCATGTTCCTTGGCTCCTGCAAAGAGACAGAGATTTGGCTTGTAGATTATGTAAGTTATGTATTTTTAGAGAAATGTTTCACTCATAAATTTAACTTTTCTTTTGTTCAGACTCGTGATCATGATTAATTTGACAAAAATACGATGGGTATAAGTCACTTTGAAACACATTGAAAGGAATAGGTCTACTTTGTATAGTTGTTAGATATTACAGAGGCCAGCATCCTTCTGAAAGTACCCAATGGCAGCAAGAGGACAAAGAATTCAGACATAGTCCTACTCAGACTTAGCTCCTCCCCCTACCGTTGCCATTGCTATGTATGTCTTCTGGCCTTAAAAAAAAAAAAAAAAAAAAAAAAAAAAAAGAACTCTAGCCGTTCAATGAGGAACTCTAAGTTCAGCTAGGCACTCTAATGTACACTTAGGAGAGAGCATGAAACTTCTCTGAACAATGTAATAAATAAACACGGGTTCTCAGAGTTGCTACGTACATAGCTCAGTGGCCAAATATTTTGCCTTCCATTTGGAGACCCTGGTTCAATCTCCAATACCAACCCTCCTCCCACAAAGGGGGGAAAAAAAAAAACCTGATTGCCAGTACTGCCAGCGTAACCATTACCTAGGACCAGAAGTGACAACAGAATGAAAACTCCGCCCAGCCCTTCCTTGATTGGCCACCACTACCCTGATTTTATTGTATCCAGTCTTTTCCTTTTCTTAATAAGTTCACCACCTATTACCCCATTGCTGCCTACCCACGCAACCCTGAATCGTGCACTTTAACTTTGATTCTCTATACAAAAGTACCTGTACTGTGTGTTTTCCTTTGTACATTGCTTTTTAAAAATTTAAAAATCTGCTTGTGAGACTCATTCTGTTTTTCTATGTAGCCATAATTTGCTTTCCACTGTTGTATGATATTCCATTATATAGTGTTTTGCAAAACTTTTCCTGGGGAGATAGGAAAGGACATCTGTGCAGCGTAGATAGAGCACAGCCGAGAGACCAAAGTAACGACTGCACCAGAGTTTCCGCTGGGGAAGCAGTGAGGTTATTGGGGTTACTTACGGGACCATTACAGGGCAACTGCTCCCTAGAAAGCTCACCCCAGCAGAGGTGACAACTCACAGAAAGTGCGTCCTGCTTTCCCCAGTTCATTCCTGGGGTCCTTCTCTTGGCTCCTTCCGTTCTTACCTCTACCCTGAGGCCTCACTGCCCTTAAATACCTGGAGTGCCCCCAAGGCAGGTTGGGAGCTGTGCCACCAGCCGCTTAGGTGGATCCACTTAAGAACCACGTGGCTGCCCACCCGGCCGCGGTGCAGCTCCTGCTGGCTGCTCCTGCTGTGCACAACCTGTGTCGGTTACCTCCTAAAACTAGGCTGCGGTCCTCACGCCAGCTGGCCCGAGGACTTGCTGCACAGCGTGTGACTTCACCACAATTTATGTGCTAGTCTTCGTCTCCGAGTCAAGGATTCCATAAAGAGTGTTTAGATGTGTGTCCTGGTGCAAACTGCCAGGTGTTTCTTTAGGGATATACTTAGGAGTATAATAGGCAGCTCTAAGTATGAGCTGTAATCACATTTAAGTATTTGACATCATTTTGGGGGCTGGGAAATGGGGCTCAGTGGTAGAGTGCTGAACTAGTCTGTTTGAGGCCCTGGGTTCTATCCCCAGTACCAAAATACATGAATAAAAATATATAAATGAACACATAAATGAATCATGCTCTGTGTGGTATTTCTATGATGTGATATTTGTAATAACCATGATTTTAATAGGTAAATAATACTTCATTTGTGGCTGAATCATCATTAATGTAACTAGTCTCCCTGTTGCTTCTAATTTTTTTCTGTAATGAGAATAAAATTGTGGATCTGATCGATGGTTTATAAGTATTTACTTTGTAGAGGTGTTAGGTTTATAATTTATTCACTTATGACTTATTATCTTATGATATCTGATACACAGCTGTAGCATCTCTAATTCAAACAGCTCTGAAATTTGACATGGCACCACAACTGGAAATTCCATACATGACTTCACATGATGGGCTGCAGTTAAATGACGGGGGCACAAAACATATTGTACAAAATTACATTCAGGCTACTTTTATAAGGGGTTTATGTTGAAACAAGAATGAATTTAGTGTTTACGCTTGAGTTCCATCCCCAAGATACCTTATGTATATGTAAAAATTTCAATATATGGAATAATTCTTATCCCAATCTTTTATTTTTTATTTTTATTTATTTATTTATTTATTTTGAGACAGTCTTGCTCTGTAGCCTTGGCTGGTCCTAAACTCATTATGTAGCCCAGCCTGTTCTTGGACTCACAGCAATCTTCCTGCCTTAGCCTCTGACTTCTGGGATTACAGGAGTGCACCATCATGCCCAGCGTTATGTGGTGCTGGGGAGTTGAACTCAGGGCCCTGAGCTTGCAAGGCAAGCACTTTAACTGTTGTGTCTGTCACACCACAATCATTTCAGATAAAGGATATTCAACGTGTACCTTGACAAAAAAACCACAAACTTTAATGAACATTTTTGAGTATAATGTAATTAACATGAATTGCCTGAAGGAGACTTAAGAAGTCAAAAGCTACAGCAGCCATATTTTGTAGCCTGGTTCTTTGTTATAAATCCACTCCTGGTTTTTCTAATGTGTAAGTGATAAAAATCTTAAAGCTTATGATACTTAAAAATCAAACATATGGGGCTGGAATATAGCTCAGTGGTAGAGCACTTACCGGTGATGCCGGAGGCCCTTTGGTTTGACGCCAAAACTAGAAGTGAAAAATCAGATGTAAAATCTCATCAGTCATGGTCTCTTACGTAAAGGATCCCACTGCCATGAAGATATCGATGCATTTGTTTAAAATAGTTTTTAGGAAATTGTTTCATTAAAAAAGTGTGCTGAATGTTTGTACTACCAGAAAAATCCCAGAATTTAGCTTAATCTTTCTGTCAAATGTTCAAGCTTTAGCTCTCCAAATCTGTGATAAAATGAAATTAAAATGTCAGGTTTTCCAAACTCTGCTTTTCAACATCTATTTTCTGTCGTCTTCTAAAAGTAATTTTATAGTATCTCCATAGGGTCCCTGCTCTCCACTTCCTACACCACCCCAGGTCCAATTAAACCTTTTAATGTGCTTTGACACAGGAGCCAAGGTTGCTAAGAGACACCTGTGCTGAATGGGCTTTGTTCTAGAAAGAGCAAGCAGAGCAAAAACTGTGGAGCTGACACCTACCACCTCCTGGGACTCATTCAGGTGAGCAGCGAGTGTCTCCAGCCACTCCTCAACCTCCACCCATTTGTAGAGAGAGCTGAAGGCCTCCCTGAAAGTCTGGACTCAAGAAGCCCATGCTACTGACTGAGGCCACAGCAGGGAAGGAAAGTCCCTCAGCACCCAAATGTTACTCTTGCTTCTTGTTGCTGAAACAAAAACAAAAAGGATTGTTGAATGTAGAAAAAAATCCTAGATGTTGGCTTTGCCAGTGATTGCTGTGTAATTTGCGTCAAGTCATTCCCTCCTCTGGAAATGGAGCGAGTCCCTACAGAGATTAACCAAGACTCCTCCAAGTGGGAGAAGGCAACCTTTACATAATCCTCTCTCTTTCCTCTCTCTTCTCTCTCTCTCTCTCCCCCCTCCAAAACCCAACCTGCCTTTTTGATATGTACTGGAAATTGAAAAATTGGAATCCCAGGGCCTTTGCGCTGGTTGACATCCCTAGCCCTTTCTATTTTTTTGAAAAGCATCTTGCTGAACTGTCAAATTGCCCAGGCTGGGCTTGAATTTGTGATCCCCCAGCACTTTGCTGCACTCCGTAATCCCAGAATGCTGGATTACAGGCATGTGATACCATACCTGGCTCCATTTTTATTTTGAATGGAAATAACAGGTGAGATATCTTGTTATCTTAATCTTGCTGCTTTTGAAGACAGAAATATTTAATACGGTGTAAGGCTTTAAAAATTGCTTATTGGCATTCCCTGAAAAAAAGAACTAAGAATGGTTTAAACTCCTTGAGAAAAACAATAAAATTTTCTGACAGTGTGGAAGATAGACCACTAATTAATAGCTTTTAAAAGTCCAGCTATTAAAAAAAGAAGAAACAAGAATTGTTTCAATAACACAGACATAGGGAATAAACTAAACACTCCATGTTATACCAAGGTGTCACACCATGAGGAAGAAAGATCTAGAAAATAAAAAATCAAACTTTTGTCATTTAAAAAAAAATTGGTTTTAACCACCTTTTCCAATGTCTTAAAATCTTCACTTCCTGCAAGTACCAGCTGTACAGTTTAGAGGAATGACAGCTTCACTAAGGCCAATAAAAAAGTACTAAATGACAAATGACTGCATTCTCTTTATAAGCAAACTACTGGTGACGTGAAAATAGAAAGCTCATTGTGAGTGTTTCTTGAACTGTGTCTCTTAAAAAGAGTTTGACATATAGAAAAACCTGTGATTCTTGACATAAAAAGGTCAAACCAAGTGAAAAAAAAGCATTTTAGTTTTCTCATTGGTCACAAAGAGAGTATTCCATTTTCATCAGTACATTTTTAAATGTAAATATTAGATTGAGTTGAAAGAAGTAGAATTATAAATGTGTTCATTTGAGTTTTTTTCTCTTTTCTTCTTTCTAGGCAGTAACAGCATTCTGATTATGACTGGAAAAAACTGGATATTAATTTCTACTACTACCCCTCAAAGTCTAGAAGATGAAATTGTGGGAAGACTTCTAAAAATCTTGTTTGTTTTATTTGTTGACTTAATGTCTATTATGTATGTTGTTATAACGTCTTAGAAAGATGACCCACTTCACGTTTACATCTCAAGTTAAATGAATTTTCTTACTAAATAAGAATGTGTATTTCAATTTGCTGAGTGATTTTAATTTGATGACATCATCAATTTATTATGGAAGCTAAGAAGACATTATAAGGGAAACAACATTATATATGCTTTTTGGTTTATAAATAATGTTCACATAAATTCAAATGGAAATTTTTCCCCAAAAAATTATACCACTGATTCATAGTGTTTAATTTTAAAGCATCATTGTTATTGGACATACTAACTAAAATTTGCAGGAGAAATTATGAGTGAAGTTGATTTAAAAATATATGGACATTTAATATTATTCTATACACCGGTCTTAACATCCCAAAAGCAAAATCTTAATATTCAAAATACCAATTGTTTATAGTCATTTTTACCTACATATTTCATCAGTTTTTAAGGAGATTTTAAAAAAAACTCTGAGCAATTAAGTAAAAGAAATATTTCTACAAAGACCTCAGTGTTAGGAATGAAAATACCTAAAAGAGATTTGATTTTTAACAAAATACAACTTATAGAAAAGATAAATAGGTTATAATATGAGTTAGTTTCCTATTAATGCTCAGTGTATGAATAAAAATACCTAAAATACATTAGTTTTTTTAGCAAGACACAATTTACAGAAAAGATAAACAGGTTATAATATGTGTTAATTTACTATTAATGCTCAATGTATGTCCTTTAATATAAAGCTTATAATAATTCTAAGAGGCAGGTGTGTTTCCTATTTACTGAAGCAAAAACTAAATCTAGCAGGAATAATTCCAGCTTGGAACCCTAACTAGGAAGTAGCAAAATCAAATCTCCAGCCTTTACAACCCATAATCTCATGCTCCATCCAAAAGTAAATAGTAATAATACATTGGTAAGATAAATATAGTTTAAAATAATCCATAGAGCTCAACTTTTTATTTAAATAATGATGCACTATTCAGGTTCCTATTGCTGTACTTAAGATTACCTCTGGGTTTTTTTACTCCACATTTTAAAAGCTTTTATTAAGAAAAAACATCAGGCCGGGGGCAACTGTATAAGACATGCCTGTAGTCCAGCTGTTTGGGAAGCTAAAGAAGGAGAATCACAAACCCTAGGCCCAGCTGGGCAATTTCACTAGACTCTATTTAAAAAATAAAAATAATGAAGGCTAGGGATGAGGCTCAGTGGTACATCTTTTGCCCGGCATATCGAAAAACCTAGGTTCAATCCCAGAACAACAACAACAACAACAAGATAAGCTATTATTTTTTCATGCTTTTTTCCCTTTTTATTGATATGTATACGTGCAAAATTTAAGGTTTACAATGGAGTTGAGCCTTATATGCACATATGTGTCTTGTCAAGGTGACAAGGGCTTTCCCACTCTCCTTTTGTCCCTCCTCCTACTCTACCCTCCCACCCGCATCCCCTACCCAACCCCCCTGGTTCACTTTGTTTTTCATTTTAAGTTCCATGAGATAGTTGTGATCTGGGTTTCTCATATCAGAGAGACCATTCGATGTTTCACCTTCTGCTTCTGACTTACTTCACTAAGCATGATGTTCTCAGCTTTCTTCCATTTGCCTGTAATAGCCTCCACGCTGTTGGACTTTATTGATGCATAGCATTCCATTGTGTATAAGTACCACAGTTTGTGTATTGACTGGTCTGTTGATGGGTATTTTGGTGACTTCCATGTTCTAGCTATTGTTAGTTGTGCTGCTATGAACATGGGTATACATATATCTCTGTTATGTGTTGTTTTGACCTCTTTTGGATATATTCCCCAGAGGGGTGTTGCTGGATCTAAGGGGATATTTATTTCTAGTCTTTTGAGAGCTCTCCATACTGCTTTCCAAAGTGGTTGTATGAATTTACATTCCCACCAGCAGTGCAGGAGGGTTTCTGTCTCCCCACAGCCTGGCCAGCACTGATTACTATTTGACTTGTTGATATAGGCTATTCTCACTGGGGTGAGATGGTATCTTAGCGTTGTTTTCATTTGCATTTCTCTCATGGCTAGAGATGTTGAGCAAAAGCCCACCAAAATAAAGGATCCTATTGAAAAGTGGGCAAATGAAATGAAGAGACAGTTCACTCATGAAGAAATGCAAAAGGTCAATAGATACATGAAAAGATGTTCATGCTTTTTAAGCTTTTGAAAAACAAAGATCTCTCTGTCCTTCAGCCTTTCCGAGTTCTTATGTTGGAGACACATGCTTAACAAAATTCTGATTCCTTTTGTGTGTTAACTCTCTGCTTAGATTTGGTTCAGTCATTGCACAAGACCGTAAGGGACCTAATGAAATGTGAAAGGAATTGGAACTTCAAGACATGTTCCTTAACTGACCATTGCCTAGCCTTTCAGTGGTATTACACCTAACCATAAGCCAAATAGAGTCAACTGACTAACTGAAAGTCCTACTCTTTGTCAATGCTACATCTTCAGACCCTTCCTTGTGTAAGTAAGGACTACCTCCTGTTGATGTAGTGTGCTTTTCCTCAGCCTTCTCCAAATGGAATTTGTCTGAGTCTACTATCAGGTCACTGTCTAATGAGTAATGTCACTCACCCTAAGGCAAGCCTTTCTTTTCCCTGTGAGCACCCATGCCATAGGCAACGTAGAAAGAAGCATAAGGTCTGAAGCTAGTTCCCATGGGTCCAAGCCCTGGCTTTACCTCTGAGAGTTTGAGAACCCTGTGTCTCAACTACCTCACTTACAGAATGACTGTGTATGTGCTAGGTTTGTAGAGAGAATGGATAAGATGACAGATACAACATGCTTAGCACAATGTCTGATATATGGAAATAGCCTCTTAAGTTTTATAGACTGTAGTTACTATGAGTCTCAGGTGAAACTAGAAGAGTTTTGTATTTTTTCAACTGAGCCTTGGTGAGCCTTGGTCACCCTGTATATTCTACACTCACTTGTCAACTCCTGACGATGACCTCCTTACTTTAACTCATTGGCAGAAAGGCATGATTCTCTTCCCCTGGAAGCTTGACATCATGGAGGAGTCCTACCAGTTGACATTGGCTGACTGTGCAAGGTTTCTCTCTTGGTTGTTATTTGGAGAACTAGCAACTACAACTGGGTGTCACAATATGACTTGAGAGAAGAAACCATATTATAAATATCTTTTTTCAACATATAGCCAGAGTGATGATATGCAAGAATTGGGGCATCTTTGTGTGTGTGCGTGTGTGTGTGTGTGTGTGTGTGTGTGTGTGTGTGTGTGTGTTTAACTCACCTAGAGCTTTCACACATAGCTATATCTTGGGCTCTTTTAAGTTTTTCTTTAGAAACACTCACTACATTGTCCAGGCTGAAGTTGAACTTGTTCCCATTCTCCGACCTTAGTCTTTCAGAGTGCTGGGAATATAGGCATGTGCCATAACACCCAGCTTGCATTGTGACTTTATAACTGTAAATATGTCATTTTTTCTTCGTGCCTCAACAATATTCATTATATCCTTTTTGCCAGGCATGATGTGGAATAGCCAGGGCAATGTAATGAAGAAAACAAGCACTCTTCCTGCTCCCCTAGAATTCATAGCCTACAGGGGAAAATAAGTGAGCACCCAGATGGTGTTGCTGCTACCAGGACGAGTCAAGAAGGACGTGCCCAAGGTTATTACACAGGTTGGGAAGGATATTCCAGAATCACCAACAGCAGCAACTTTTGGGAGCTTGTTAAACACCCAGAATTCTAGAACCCCAGAAATCCACTGAGGTTAAAAGCTGCATTGTAACAAGTGATTCATGTGCAGGCTATGGTTTGAGAAGCCCCGGGAAACTCACTGAACTAAGCATTCCCACAAACATCTTGTTTTGGGGAATGGGCCGCTGTGTGACCTCTGAACATGCTGCTGAGCCTCTCTGCGCCTGACACTTCTGCTACATTAAAATGAAGGGAAAAAACAGGCAAAATCACTAAGTCCTTTGTGTATACCGTATAAAATACTGTGAATATTATGTAAGCTGGGCCCAATGTCCATGAAAACACGTAAAAGAAAGCAGCTACACACATATGTACATATGTATGCATTCACAGTATCTATGACAGTGTTATAAACATCAAGAAGACATGAGCAACTCTGTGAGGTAAGGAACCCAAGGCTCCCTTCAGTGAATTGGAAAAGAATTGCTTTCATGATTTCCAACACCATTTGTGTCATATATGTATTTGCACAATCTGGATCAGGTATATGGTTTCCTTGGAGTGCGTTTCTGTGACATTTCACAGAACTTCATAGCCACCTGTGCTGTTATAATCAAGCCATTGACTGAGGTAGATTTTTTTTAACTTGCCACCCATAAATACGCATCATGTGGCTGTGCCAGAAGAGAGATACCTACTTGCTATTAATTTTATATCTCTTGGAGTCAATTGGACTAGAAACCTTTCCAGTTCTGTGGGCCCTTGAAGAAATCACCCTAAACCTGCCAAGAGAGGTCAGAAAAATGCCTGCCAGAACCCCTGTTAATTATAAACACCAAGATCTCATGTTGGAGCGTACTGTGCTAAGTGTTTTGCATACCTTGTGAAATTTAGTCTGCACAAACACGTCGATGATGGATTTCCATTTCATAAATGAGGAAACCCAGGTTCAAAGAAATTACGTAAAATGTCTGAGTTCACACAGGACGTTTTACCTGAGCTAATGCAGCTAGAAGATGAGAGAGCCAAGACCCCCAGCTTTCAAAGCCTCTGGAAGCCTGTTGTTAACCATTCAGTTATTTGGCCTCACGTCAGCCTAGCGAAGTTAATTACTTAACTGCTTCCTCTTTTGATGGTTGGAGGTGTTTGATGGTTTGAGGCAAGTGTATGGGATTACAGTGAATTGTCTCAATCCTAAACTGAGGGACTCAACGAATAAAATACATCACACCATTCCAAATGTGCTGTGAAACCTTGCAACATGTTGACCACCTCCTTTATAGGTAACTTTTTACTCTTTTCTAAGGCTTCAGACTATAATGAAATGGCATATATGTTCTCAAGTCGCTGAGCACTATTATTTTGTATTATAAATGAGAAGTTAATCCTAGTAACCAGAAGCCTCCGATCACTGTTCTACATTAAAAATGAAAGGATGTTAAAGCTCCATCCGTAAGCTCATTTGACTATGAATTTTTAAAATACAAGTAATTGATAATCATCTTAAATATTATTGTGAACAATTTGTTTCCAAAGAACTCACAAGTGATATTGTGGTAAATGTGCCATTTGGTTGGGCTTAGTAATAATACTTCTCGCATGGCCAGCACTCAACAATTTGTGTAGCATTTAGTGACAAGGATTATAGATGGTCTAAGAAAATGACTTACAAGAGAAATAAGCATGTAGACATCCCAGTAAGAATTGACAGTTCCTACTCCTAGGGAGTATTAGGATGTTCTGCTTCTGAGGAGGCTGAGGGAAAAGTTTTAGGAAGGCTGTTACGTGTGTGGCATTTGTGTGGCCTCCTAAAGCTTGCCTTATTCTGGGTTGTTCCCTGCTTCCTGAACTTGCTGTGAGTCCGGTCCCACTGACTGAGCAAACTGCAGGCAGGACGCCATGTGGGCCAGTCTAAGATCAGCAGTGAGCCCAGACTTATTTATAAACTTGCAGGAAAGGCTCCTGAGCATGCTCTGCCATTTGACCTGGCCCAGGGTGAGGGAAGATTAGAGTGAAAGCACAGGAAGTCCTCAGTGGCTAACTGCTTCCAGCGTGAACCAGTGGCTGCTTTTGGCTGGAAGGGTGTGTATTAGTTGATCTACAGGGTCAGTGTCTCTGGACTCTGTGAAAGCCATGATCTCAAGGCGCAGAGATTGACCTTTTGGGTGTTGCTTATGGAAGTTGATTATAACTTGTACCATGGAGATCATTGACTTAATGAATCTTTTTCAAGTACTCACTGCCTGTCTAGTGGGGTTGTAGGTACAGGAATATACTGGGGGAAAGGCAGGCAGAGTCCCTGTTCCCATGCAGCTTGTTTTGTGATGAGAGAGACAGACAATGAGTTGATAAACACGTGACAACTTCCTGAGCTGTGAGAAAATAAAAACAGAGCAATAGGAGAGGTCTAGGTGGAGGAAGACTATTTTAGTTAGAGGGGTCTAAGAAACCTTTCTTGAGAATATGACATCAGAGTAGATATGAGGAGCCCTAAGGTGGATGCCTGGAGGAACAGTGAAGACTCGAAGAGAATAGCAGGTACAAAGGTCTCGAGGTAGGTAGAAGACCACTGGGATGATAGCTTAGTAAACAAGTGCGGAGTTGATTTTATTTTTAGGATTGATGACAACCAGCTTCTACTGAGGATCTCTGACATTTGGCCTTACAGCTAATTTGAGTACTTCCATGGCAGATGATAGAGAGAACATGAGTGTAATGGTTAAGGTACATTGTCAACTTGATTGACTGAGCGATCTTTTCAGGGTCTTAGTGAATACAGTTCTGCGTGTGTGTGGGTAGGTCATGAATATTGTCTATATCTGGTCCCTCACTCTTTCCTCTCCGGCTTTTCCATGTCTGCTTCTTGGTCACCATGAACTAAGCGTCTTTGCTTTGTCATGCCCTTTTACCATGATTAGCCAGACAACTATGGACTGAGTCTCCTGAAACTATGAGCTAAATTAAATTTTTACTTAGCTTAGTGGGTGCTGGTAATTGTAACTCTGATGAAAAAAAAAACAATGAATACAATGAAACTTCCATGTGATGTTGTGCATCCTTTGTTTTGGTACACATTATAACTTTTATCAAGCAGGGAACTATCAGAGGGGTGAAATTTTTATGATTATTCTAGATAGATCATATTTGGCCCCTAACATTGGTGTAATGTTAAATGCTTTTGTTATTCTGGTAAGTGAACAAAAAAAAGTATGATTTTAGGACACCTGTTTAAAAACCACAAGCAGGGGTCTGGAGGAATAGCTCAGCTGTTAAAGCACTTGCTTAGCAAGTGCTATGCAAGTGCTAGATACCCGAGTTTGATTCCCCAGCACCACATAAACTGAGTGTGATGGCACACGCCTGTAATCCCAGCAACTCAGGAGGCTGAGACAAGAGGACTGCTGTGAGTGCAAGGCCAGCCTGGGCTCCACAGTGAGTGCAGAACCAGCCGGGGCTACAGAGCAAGACCCTGTCTCAAAAACAAATAAATAAAAATAAATAAAAACCACAAGCAAAGCTAAATTGTGTCTGCTGTAGTTTTTAAAAATAATAACTATTGAAATGTAATTTGTATGCCATTTGATTCAACTGGCATTTAGTTTACATGAAATAAAGTATAGAATTCAATTGTTTTGGTAGACTTACGGAATTGTGCAACCATCTTTATAAAACAGTTTAAGAACATCTTCATCACCTCAAATGGGAACTCATTAATACCCATTATAATTTCTCCTTTTTCCCCTCCAGCTTTTCCTCTCCGCAGCCCTGGACAATACCAATCCAATTTCTGTCTCTATAGCTTTGCTCTATTATGGGTATTTCAAATAAATGCAGTCATATAATATGTACTCTTTTCTGTCTAGGTTCCTTCACTTAGCTTAGTGTGTCCAGTGATCGTGCATGCTGTAGTATATACCAGTGCTTCTTATTGAAGAATGATATTTATCGTATGAATATGCCTCATCTTATTTACTCATTCATCAGTTGATGGATGTTTGAGTTGTTCCAGTTTTTGAGGCTATGTGATAATGCTGCTACGAACCTGCATGTATATAAGTTTTCGTGAGGGTGTATGTTCTCATAGCTCTCTCTCAGTCATAGACTTAAGAGTGGTACTGAGTCATGTGAACTTCTACATGCTAGATTGCCTTGAAAAGCGGCTGCCCTACGTTTACAGTCTTTGAAATGTTTTCTCCTGATCTCTATGGGAAAAAGAACATTTTATAACCTGGTCATCCTGAGGGTTTCAAATGTTAAACAGGTAGATTTTAAAATCAAATCTAAAGATTAAAGCATTTGCCTTCTCCCTCTTTAGTTTGAATTTTAAAACTCGCATCTCTTTTCTTTCTTTTTTTCAACATTGAGAATCGAAGCCAGTGCTTTTGCACTGAACTCTATCCCAGCACATTATTATTATTTATTATTATTATATAGCATCTTGCTAAAATAATAGCTTCCTAGGCTGGGCTTCAATTTGTTGTCCTCTTGCTTCAGCACAGCAGAGTACAGGGATTACAGGTGTGTGCCAACATGCTTTGCCAGTTTTCTTTCAATCCTTATTTTTTTGACATCCAGAAATCATAGCTTATGATTTGGACTCCTTATTACCTACTTCATGTAATGAGGCTGGTTACATCAGAAGTTCCTCATATTTCCTTCAAGTACCTTGGGTTATGTAATGATGGCCCAAATTGACATGAGATTCTTTTCATTGACAATTAGATTTTTTACCTATTAATTATTGGTATCTTCTCTATGCCTGGAGTGTGGAAGGTGCTGGTCATTTTTCTTGCTGCTTTATACTTTTAAGATCTTATTAGTCAAATGGTTACAGTAATACTGTGTACTAAAAACAATTCTTACAGTTTATTTTCTATGAGCATATCCTTTGTTCATTGAGTTTTTTGGCTATTAATAGTCTTCAGTTACAAACTTCTTGTAAAATATATTAATGGAACCACACTTGGTAAGTCAAATGTGTTGCAGGTTATACTGTCATTGCCACAGAAATTCCATTTTGTGTATCTTTTTCCACTTCCTAGCAATGTTCATTTCTTGATTTATTTGGTGATATAATATTATTGGCTAGAAAATGTCTTGGAAAATAATCTTGATCATCCAAAGAAAAGTTGAACCACCAGCCTTTCCAAAAATAATATCTATGTCCAAATCCAATCCTGTAGTTCATCATTGTTGAGAGAAGCTGTACCAAGTTGTAGAACAATTGATGTGATGTGTGTGGAATGAAGGTTATACAAAGGATTCAAATCTGGCTAAAAGACTAGCTTGCAGGCTTTACTGGTCATTTATTTTCTGGAGTTGTTACCGTACTTATCTCTCACTACAGAAACTTCTTAAATTAATTTAATAGTGATTCATTGTTATGGTTGTTTGAGACAGTGTGCTATATAGTCCGGGATGGCCCAAATTCATGATTTTTTTTTTGCCTCAGCTACCTAAGTACTGACATTATAGGTGTGTGCCACCTTAACTGGCAAGATGAGAGTTTTGATGATATACTTTAAAAGACATTATATATGACATTCATAAATTTGTCAATAGATGGAATTGTTCTCTTTTAAACATGTACAAGACAGGTGGATCAGAAGGTTAGTTGTAGTGGAGCTCTTTGATAGGAAAGAACAGAAAAAAGAAAGAAAGAAAGAAAAAGAGAGAAAAAAAAAAGAAAGAAAGAAAGAAAGAAAGAAAGAAAGAAAGAAAGAAAGAAAGAGAAAATACATACAATAAGCACTTTTGCTTGGGGACTTAATATGTCATAACCTTCACATGTAGATATAAGATTTGTTTTGGTGCGTAAGAGTGTGTGTTTTTTGGGTCATAGCTTTGAAACATTCACTGCAATTCTGAAAGGTGTGAAATGCAAAATCTATATTTGCGTATGCATACACACACATCAGCACAGAGGATGGGCCCATATTGTGTAATGTTTTGTTTCTAATTTCAGCTCTTTTTTGAGAATATACAATGATGGATGATTCAGTTCAGGGACCCCAACATTAGGGCCAGAAATGCTAAAGGTCTTGGAAGGACTCCCACCAGCACAGAGGAGCCCAGGTAGGAAGTCAGCATGGCTCAGGATGGTCTGAGGTAAGGCTGCCTGGTCTCAAGCCCAACCTCAATGCTCACTCACTCATAGCAACTGGGAGTAACTGATTTAGCTTCTCTCTAGCTCATTTTCATCACTGGTAAAACAGATGATAATAATAGTGCCCAGTTCTTAGGTTTCCTGTGATGCCTCAGGTGCATGAACACATGCCAGGCCTTGGTGTTAGCTCTGCCAGCCCTGAATCAGTTTTCTAAGGCCAAGTAGAAAGAGCGCAGGCCCACTCCTTCACCTACCCACGGAGGAGAGTCATCAAGTCTCAGTAACCACTTAGCACCATCTTCTTCATCTGCAGAACAGAGATAACAATGCCTTTGAGGGGTGAATAAGATAGCAGGCCTCTCCACAATCTGCAGATGCTTAAAGAAAGGTATTCATTTCTCTTTGTCTCGTCTCCTAAGATGAGAAACTACTTGATCCAGATAGTGTGGTGAAAGAAAAAGGAAAGAATTTTGCGAGTAAAATACCGAGACTGCATTATTTTATATATATATAGTATATTATATATTGTGATAAGTATATTTTAATGTTACTTTTAACATTTGAAATTTTGTTCTTTTAAAAATCTCTACAAGCCCAAGAGAAAATGATTTATTCACTTTTATTATTTCTTCATCTTTTATCAGTTAGTGTGAGACAATAAAAAAGAATTGTTTAAATGACTTATTGGTCTCAGTTAACTGCTATCAAACTCTAAAATCTATTTTCCCTATTTTTATTTCAAATTGAGGTGTCTTCATATCTATGCTGTCATTCATGAAAAGATGAAGAACAATGTATCAGAAGAAAAGAAATCTAGGTGGGCACAGCAGGTGTACTCATGTAATTCCAGTTTCTCTGGCAGCTGAAGCAGGAGAATCCCAAGTCGAATATCAGCCTAAACGATGTAAGCAAGATGATCTCAAAGTGAAAACAAAGAACTAGGGATAGAGCTCAGTGGTGGCGTGCTCGCCTGGCATGTGTGAACCTTCAAGTACAATTGCCAGTACTAGGTGTGTGTGTGTTGGGACAGGAGGGAGGAATTCGCTGTGGTGTAAACCAGGAAGAAAGCCCTAAACCTTTGAAATTGTAGCACTCTGGGAAGCGGAGACAGGGAGATGGTAAGTTCATAACCAGCCAAGGTGACTTAGTGACTAAGAAACTGTCTCAAAATTTAATAATAATAATAATAATAATAATAATAATAATAATAAGGGAGGGGATGGAGATTTAGCTCAAGGTGGAAGCTCTTGATTTAGTCCACAGTACTGGAGCAGGGGGAGGGGAGAAGGAAAGCCTGGTCAGGCAAGTGATGGACCAGGGTCACTCTGGTGCTGGTTGGCTATATCACCCATCTTGGACCAAATGACTCTTTCGTCTGCCATCTTTGTCCCTGCTTCCTCAGCGGGGGGAGGACCGAGGAGCTGTTTTTAGGTTAATTTTTCCATCTCATTCTCTAAAGGACTGAGTGAGGAAGCAAATAGTCCTGTAAGGAGGAAATTAGGATATTTTACAAGTTACAAAATTCTTAATAAATACTTCCTAGTAACAAAATAATAAAAAAGCAAAGAAAAAACTCTATTCACTTTATTCAAGTGAAAAAAAAATCACTCTTGGGTCCAGTTTTCTTCAAAAGCTTTTCCTCAGGTTTCTTTCCTTGCCAGGGGAGGTTCATCTAATACCAGCTTACTTAATGATCTGCCCTTTCCTCTCACTCCATTTGGCTGAAATTGCAACAATCTCTGTGCTTGGAGACAGACCAAAGGGCAGGTGCTGGGGACGCTGAGCGGGAAAGCCAACTTACATGGCCTCAACTTGCCAGTCCTTGGGTCTCCATGTCAGTGTATATAAAAATTTGGGAACAAAGAGTTACTTTAAGTCTTTTCTCTCTCAACATTATCTGTTCTTCCCGGCCTCAGATGAGGACGGGTCTCTATCACCCCTGGGCCACATTGCATGTACACGACAGTATCAGGGTTGGAGTAGATATCTGGGTTTTCTTACATGCCTCCCTGTCTCCGTATTCAGTGATGTGACTGCAATGACCTTGCTAGAGGAAGGGGATAATTTTCACACTGAAGCCTCATAAAAATCTTCTTAGTCAAGTGGCTATCACCCCAGAGTCTCTCTAAGTTCTGGGTGCTGCATGCTAGTCACTGTATTTATTAAACAAGCCTTACAGCCACTTGAGATTTCAACTCCTGAGATCCTGGGATCCTTACACTACAAATGGATGTGTGTGAGGATATGCTCATTTTCAGATGTGAGTTGATAGGTGTGGACTGGACTGAGTAGAAATGGGAATGTTGGTTATCTATTGCCTCTGAAACAGATGTGTTCAACCATGGCCTGTGAGCTGCATGTGTCCGAGACAGTTAGTAACACAGTGCTACACGATCATAAACTTTTAATATGATTCTGTGATTTTTATATTTTTTTGGTGTTGAGGATTGAGCCCAAGACCACCACAATGATCTAGTACATCTTTAGCCCATTTTAAAAGTTTATTTTGAAGCCAAGCAAAATGGTGCATACTTGTAATCTCCTCATTGTAAAGGCTGAAGCAGAAGAACTGCAAGTTCAAGCCCAGTCTACGCAATTTAGCCACTTAGTGAGACCCTATATCACAAAATGAAAAGAGCTGGACATACAGCTCAGTGAAAAGGCCTTGAGTTCATTCTCCAGGAATAAAAAAAAATTTTTTTTTTAATTTTGAGACAGAGTCTTGCTAACTTTCCCAGGAAAGACTTACATTTGGCATCCTAGAGAGCTAGGATTACAGGCATGCGCCACCATGCCTGGCTTACTTTTCTCCGTCACAAGATGCTTGAGCCTGGTCTACACAATGACTGATTACTTTTAGGAGAGTAATCAGTGCCATGCTAACTCCACCTCCTTGCCCATGACAGTCAGTCTAATCAAAACGCAGATGTATCAGACCTCACGTGCAGTCATGTGACTTGGTGATTAAAACTCAGCAAAAAACATATTTCAAGTCAGTTATGCATACATGTGTCTGTGAAGACAGATGTTCATTGTTATTAAATAACCATGCTATGTTTTCCTATGTAGCTATTAAACTTGGGCTGTGTTAATTTGTAAAATAATTTAATGTTAAAATATCAAAAAATGAATTTGTTATTTACACACCTTAAAACCACGTCAGATGTTTTCTACCTGCCCCACGACAATTCCTCTTTTCTAACTGTGGCCCAGGAGAGCTAAACAATTGGACGCCCATGCTCCAAAAGAAATTGGGAAACCTGGAGTAGGTGAGAACAGGTAGGTGGCAACCTCTGGAACAAGTTGGTGATGTGGAAATATTTTTTAAGCAGGGTTTGTCCTCATGATATAATTTCATGTACATTGATGAATCTGATGCACAATCAGGAAGATGTGTCAGGATCTACTTGAATCAAACATTTAAAAAAATATATCTTTTATGGAAGCCTACAGAAAAAGTACACAATTTCCAGTGTGTAGGGTCACACATTGCCCCAAAGTGAGGAGGCTTGAATAGCCACAATTCAGGCGGAATGTAGCATGTGACAAGCTACCCCTAGTGGGTCCCCTCTCCTCTCCAGGAAAGTTCTCGTGGTGTTGGTGGAATCATCTCTGCATGTTTATTTTTTCTTCTTTTACAAACTACTTTGGGACAACTTCCTTCCCATCCTTACTGTTATCTAATTTTTTTTCTTCCTGTTAGAAATAAACTGCTTTGAACTATAACGCTGGTCATGATCTACCCCATAACCTGAAAGTCGGTGAACTGAGTAGAGTGGAATTGTGGCTGTGCAGAGGAGATGCTCCCTCCCCCCTCCTCCCCCAGCGTCTGTTCTGTAAGAACACAGAGCAGCTGTGGCCGGACTCCACGGGCTATTTTGAATTTTCATCTCATGTAGACTCCATGATGCAATCATGACTCTGGTACTCTCTTCCTGACACGAAAACAGGCCCAGAAAGTTCGGGCAGCTTGATCCCAGCTCTGAAGGGAGCCCTTGGCAAGATGTAGTCTTTCTTTAGGTGAGAATCCAGGTCTGTACGTGTGCAGAGAGAGTTCTCCTCAAGGGAGTGAGGGGCCCCGGTCTCCTTGCAGAAGCCAGAAGAGTATAGGCTCTTCCCAGAAAAATATAAACACACACACACACACACACACACACACACACACACACACACACACACACCCAGGAACACCTCAAAGTGCATGTTTAACCGGGGGTGGGAAGGTCCCACATCCGGTGAACCGCTATATCTAGGAACTGTCTCCAGTCGGCTATGGCGACTCTGGGGAATCCGGCGCACACGCAAGTGAGTTCGCGCGCTGCTTTCACCTGTCAGCCAAGTAGAGCACCGTGAGTAGACCTCAGGTCCCAGCCTGGATGTCCAGATGCTGCTGCTCTGCTCCGCGGGCTCTCTCTCTTTGTGTCTGTCTCTCTCTCTCTCCCTCTCCCTCTCCCTCTCCCTCCATCCCCTTCCCACGCTCTGTACCCCGCAGCCAGGACGCCCTCTTTTCCCGCGGAGCTGTCACAAAGAGGGGACTTGGCGTCCTTGCTCCCGACAGTCCGGGAGCCCTGACTTCACAAAGTTCTGGTGCCCATTTCTCCGGGATCACCGCCAGCTGGGCAGACAGCTCCGGCCCCGAGGGCGCCCGGTGGCCCTGGGAGCCGGGCACGCGCGGGAACTTGCATTCATCCCCAGTCCCGGGCTCCCCACAGGCGCGCGCGGAGGGCCGCCCGTCCCGCGGCGCCCACCGCCCCCCGGCCCCGTCGCGGCGGCGCAGCGGGGTCGCGGCCGGGCAGCGCCCTCCCTGGCCGGGCCCGGCGGGCCGGGCCGGAGCCGCGGAGCCGGCGCAGCGCCCCTACCGCCCGCTTTCCCGCCCCCGTCGCCTCCTCCGCCGCCTCCTTCCCCAGCCGCCCGCGCAGCCACAGCCGGTTCGGACTGGCCGGGGCGCCCCGCACGGAGCGGAGGGCGGGGCGGGAGCGAGCTTCCCGGCGAGCGGCGGGGCGGGAGCGCGGAGCCGGGCGGCGCCAGCCGGTGCGGTCACGGCCCGGCCGCGCCGAGCGGGACACAGCGGCGGGGCCGGCCGCGGTCGCGCCGCACCCACGCGCGGCCGGCAGGGGCGCCGCGCCCGCACCGCGCCAGGCCGGCGCTCAGGTACCACGCGGGAGCGGGAGGGGCCCGGCCGGCCGCCGGAGGGCGCGGAGTCACCCCGCGCGCGCCCGCCCGCCACCCTGCTGGCGGCGGCAGCGCTCCCTGGGGCGCGTCTCCCCGGGAACCTCAGTTTGGCGGCCGGGGCACGGCGCGCTCAGGCGGGGCTCGTGTGGAGACCTGTCCCGGGGTCCCGCGACAGCTCCGGGGCTGCTGGTGGCGGAGCAGAGGAGCGGCGTGCTCCCCGCGTGGGCCTCCGCCTCCCCGACGCCCCGGCGCGGGAACCCGCGGGGCCCCCGAGGTGAAGCGGGGCGCGGAGGGGCCCCGTGCCCCCGGGCTGCGGGGAGAGCCGCGCGCGAGGGCCCTCCGACCGCGCGGGCGGCACCTGGTTCCTTCCCCGCCGCCGGGCCCGCCCGGGCGAGCGCAGGTGTGTGGGCTTCCCCGCCGCGGGGGGCGCTGGCGCGTTGGCCTCCGGGACGCCCGGCGAACCAACGCCGAGGACCCGATGCTTCCGCCGCGTCTCCGGCCCGTCGGGGCCACCTACCCCGGCTCCTGCGGCGCCCCAAGCTTTGCAGGGAGGTGGCAACTTGTGAAACGCGGCTAGGAAAAGCAAAGCTGTGCTGTGCCTTATCCACATCTGAGCGGCGCTGACTCCCCTGGAGGTGTAGGCAGCGATTGCAGCGAATAACTTACGTAGTAAGTTACTTGATGCAGCCCTTTTGGGACTGAGGCACTTGGCCGCAGTTAGGTGTGATTTTTAAAATATTGAATTAGATAGATTTTTTTTTTTGATTGAGGGCGGATTCCCGCTCTCCACCCCGCTCTTGAGCAGAGGACCCTCCTAGAAGTTGTTCCCGCTCGTGTAGGCAGGCAGGTGACTGAGGAAGCTGGAGTGGGGAGAGGAAGGATGGATTATTCATCACATGGTTACAGTTCCTTTTAAATAACACCTGAATGCAGGTTTAGTAGCCGTATTATGACCTGAAATAAATGACCCCCCGCAAGATGCTTGGGAATAGAAACAGGATAATAAAATAATTTAACCTGAGTGTCGCAACAACTCAGAGGCGTTCAGCACCAACCACTTCCTAAAATCATGTTGCATGATTCTTCCAGTTGGGTGTAGGTGAATGGGATGACAGGGATTCTTCATAGCGATTGGGTGAGTGTGGGGGGTGGGTTGGACAAAAGGTATTGGGGAGGAGCTATCACAGGGAAGGTAATCTTCCCAGGCTTCTGATGGTGACTCTGAAAACCTCATGGCGGCGGTCTGCGTTGGATGGTAGAACCGTATAGGTGGATCTGGACAGGAATCTAGAGGGAAAGGATGAGAATTAGATGTTGTCAGATCTCCATGTTTTTCTTCCATGTCCCATTGTTTAGAACTTGTAATTTTTTAAGAGTTTTTTTTTTTTTCTACAATGTGATATCTCTTGAAGTTGAGTCGTAGAACACAGTTACCTAGAGAAGGCCCGCGGGCAGATGAAATGAAAAACCGTCTTGCTTGAAAAACCGCATCCTTCTGGGAAAAGTGTCACCTAATGACTTCTGTCTAAAGATTGCAAAATTGGATGTACTTTGAGCTAGCTGATTTTTTTTTTTTTTTGGAGGTTCTTTGTAGACACCAGCATATTTTCCTTGGATAAAAGGAGTGAAGAGTAACTTGAAAATTTTGAGTTTGTAAGCCATGCTACTCAAAAGCCGAAAGGCAGAGAAGATCACGAATTCAAGCCCAGTTGGGATAGTTTAGTGGCTTAGCAAGACCCTGTCTCAAAATTAAACAATACATAAAAAGAGCTGTAGATGTAGCTCAGTACCATCCCCAGTACTGAAAGAAAGAAAAAAAGAAAGGAAGGAAGCAAGGAAAGAAGAAAATAAAAGAAGAAAGAATTGAGTTCATGGGAAGAAGACGTGGCTCCTTCCTTCTAAGTGTTCAGTCCAGGGGGAAAGATAGGCATGCTTCCAATTATCTATAATACAAGACAGTGTAAATGGAGTCCTGTGACAGGAACATCAATAGTGTGGTGAGTGAATGACAAAAAGGAGAGGTTGTTCAAGGTTGAGAACCAAGAAGAGTTTTGTGGTAGATACAGCCTTTCACCTAGTACTTAAAGAGAGAAAAGATTTCCCTGCTGGAAAGGAAATTGCTGGAATAAAAGGCTAGCACAGAGATACAGACATCTCGTGTGCTCTGTGGATGCACAACAGATCAGAGTAGCCAGAATCAGGAATTGAAGATATGTCTGTGATGTGGGATGGGGCTAGAGTGTACAGTACATGACAAATCATGCTAAGAAATTAAGATGTGACTGAGTATTATATTTGCACCAAAGATCTCCGCATTCTTAACTATACTTTTTGCCTGTAAGTTCAGTTTTTTGAGTTTCCCATTAAAACAAGTAAATGATTAAAATTCCAATGATGTTTGCTTTTTATCAGTATTACTATAAATGAATAATATGTTCCAAATAGTTTTCAGTGCTTTATTCAATGCAATAGTGTTTCCCCCCCCCCCAAATCTGTGATGTTGTGACGTGACAAACCTTAGCTTTATTCAAATTTTGGTTAGGAAAACTCTCGTTTTCCTGGGCCCGTGTATGGAGTTAAGCCACTTTCTGTTCTCTATTTCTGTTGTTAATAATAAAAGTAATACCTAATGTTTATTAGACATGTTGTGTCAAGCAACCTACTTTAAATTTTATGAGGAGCCATTATTTTTACAGTAAACTACAAATTTTGATAAGGTTGTCCACTTAGTAAATGGTTGGACTAGAATTTGAGCCCAAGTAATCTACCAGTAGAGCCTGTGCTTTGAACTGTTGTGCTATTACTTAACTAGGGCATCATACATGATAAAATTTATTAGGATGAATAAAACATTAACAAATGCAAGAGCCTTCTGTATGAAGACCAGATTGAATAGCATGTCTGGAAGAAAAGTATCAGTTTTCAATATTCTCATTGTTCCAAATAAATCCTCCAAATGCAACAAGTATTTTCTGTTTTCCAGTATTCCATATACATCTTATGTTTTCTCATTTTTTGAAAGAATACAGCAATCATGCTAATTTGTACATGGTGAACTAAAGTGTTCATTCAGGTGGCAAACTGGGCCTATGTAATCATATTTTAATTGTGCAAAATATCTGCTATGCAGAAGGGCACCTCAGTGTCCTTGCTATCACCTAGACTTCTTTACCTCACTGCCATCCATGGGCCAGTTTCTGAGGAGGATTGAGAATAGAGACAAGCTATGGCAGCCCAGCGACCATGGCAGGAGTGTGTGTGGGGCCCAGAGATGATAAAGCAGGTTGTTTCTGTTGTGCGTGTGTCCTCACTTTGCCTGTGCTAAACTCTGAAATCTCTAGATCTTTCTGTCTGTCCTCAGACTCTGAAGAGTCTACAAGTCCTGTGGTTTTTCCCATCTGACCTTGTGGGCAGGAATACTTGAAGCAGATTCATGGTGTTGTCTTAGTACTGGGCAGGGGTTGAAGAATGAAATCAAGGACAGAGAAGGCAAGTTGCAGAGTGGGTAGTTTGTTTGAAAAGATAAGGACAGAGGAGCATAAGCTTCTGCTCATTGAATAGAGGTTTCCTAGTGAGTTGTCCATGGGGTTCCTGTCTAGGGGTTTTAAATGCTAGAGGAGTAAAGGAGTAGATTTTATTAAATAGCCTGCTTACTAAGTCCCTCTACCCTTAAGGTCCTGTCCCCTTATTACCTTTTGACATGTTATAGCCATATATTATGTTGTGTTCTTTTAGATATTATCTTGTGTTCTTTTAAATTCTTCATTCTGACGCCCCTTATCCCTAACTGCCTGTATGCCCACTACCTCCTGCCTCAGTAGGATTGGCATATAAAGGATACTGATCTTGTTCTCTTCTCTGGCATGACCTTAATTTCCTGATTCATATGGAAAGAGAAGTAGAATAGAATTTTTTGGTGGCAAAAGGTAACGAGGTTCTCTTAAGTGAGATAGGCATCGCAACTGAGCAGACACCACTGGGGCTGGTGAATTGGGGGGAGTGTGAGGTGATGCAGGTGAACCTCTGAATAAAAGTCAGCTGTGGTCCTGTTTCATGGAGATATTAGGAGCAGAAAGAAGTGGGGAGATTATTCTCTCAACTTACTCAATTCTGGTTCATTATACAGAAAGATTAGGGACCAGGGTTGTCAGAATTTCTGATTTTTTAGAGAATTCTGAAATTCAGATTTTTATGGGAAATCTAGTTTTAAACTTGCAAGTCACTCAGATTTGCTGAAAACAAAACAAAAAAAAAAACAGTTTTAGCTTCTGTTGTTTTGGATTAAATCCATTTTATCTCTAACCCGTCTCCTCCATTTTTGCCAATGTCACCATGTTCTAGGTTTAAGCGATATCCTTGGAGGCGCTTTTTAGCAAACAGTGAACTATGATCAATTATAGAGTCTTGAAGGTCAAAGAATATCATGTTTCCATTGGAGGTGCTGCTGATAGAACCCACACCCTTCAGCAGTTAATTATTTATATTAATTATCTCTTTTGGGGGCAATTAGTGCAGTGTAATTGCAGAACCCAGAGCTGTTTACCTAAACACTTTTGTTCCTGTTCTTTCTTCCCTATCCCAATGAGAAAAAATAAACTACTGAGAAGCTGACTGATTTCTACCTGAACAAAGTATATCTGTAGGCTTGTCGTGTTATCACCATCTGCACCCTAGCAAAATGTCACCATGTGTTCTGACCCTTTTCTGATTGGACTTGATGCCTTTGATTTTCAACTAGATGCATGAGTCCAAAGGATATAACTTTTATGAGTTCAGTTCATATAGCAGCTTAGATGTCCTTAAGACATATGGGCACAAAACAGGGAAAGGAAAACAAAAGCTGTGGATTTCTATGTGATTCCAGGTGGGGGAAAATGAAGAAGTTGATTTTACAGATCTAAATCTTTAAGATATAAAATGTCAGATGATATGTCTTTAATGATTGGATAATTACCCATTTTAAAAATTTGATTAACACTCAGAATTACCCATTAAAAGAACCCTGTCAACTGTGACAGGATTATGATTGGTGAAATAAGCCAGGCACAAAAAGACAGCTACCGCTTCACTCTGAGATGGAAATAGACTCTAGCTCCACCGAGGCAGAGCCCACCTCTCCTTCACTCTGTGGTGTCTCCTAGGTGCGCTCAGCTCATCTTCCGGAGTGAAGGGCGTTTGCTTTGACATTTAACTGTACAGGGGTTTAGGGAAGTAGGCTTTCTACCCACTGACTTATCTCATGGAGATTTGTTGAGTTTTTACTATGTGTTAATCATAACAAGGCTGGAAGATTAGATTCCTTAACAAAATTACAATCCGTTGTAATAAATATTATTTTAACGAGATGGCTCAAACTGCTGAGACGTTCAAGGAAAAACATTGCTTAACTTGGAGAGTTTTAGGGTGGCATTGAGGAGAAAGAAATGTTTGGGCTGAGTCTTGGAGAAAGAGAAGAGTAAGGCAGGCACACAGGAGAAGGGCAGTCCAGGTCCCTTCAGAAGCTAGTGGGGAATAAGGAAGTGACCAAGGCCCTAGGCGGGAAGGAGTGGAGCGTATGAGCTCTATGCTGCGCAGTGAGCAGTGGGCAGTGGTATGTTTGTGGGGCAGCCTGCACAGTGTGGCTCGGGGCTTGCTTGTTAACAAACCTGAAGAATCGTGTCAGTCATTGGGCGCTTAAAGATCTAGATCTCTGAAGTCGTAAGGGCAAAACATGGAATTATAACAATCAATGTTTTTATTTTTATCATTTTTGAATAGCTTTGCCGTGGTAGCAATGGAAAACTGTAAGCTGCGTGAGGGCAAAAGTGATCATCATCTTTGATTTTCTACAGTGTTGATAATAAATGGAACTAAAACTTGTGCTCTGAGAGGGGGTAAACTGTAGATGATGAGGAACAATGGGCCCGTGTGGAGAGCTGGAGGCAGACCTAGGATGATCAGAGGAGGCTGGCTCTGGTGGCCACGTGGCAGGTGGGTTGGCGAGAGAGAAGAAGCAGTGACCCATCTTTGAAAGCTGTGACTGGGAGGTTGCAGAGGAGGTGGAGAGGCCTACAATGACGGTGGAGCTCTTTGTCTGCTGTCTCCTGGGATGCTGCAGAAGAGAGAGTTGGGATGCCATGGAGAGGAAGATTTGTGCTCTGGCTGGTGGAAGTATGGTGATGCAGGGGCCCAGGTGAAGGTCAGGAGCAGGAACTATGGGTAAGTGAAATCTGAGGGGCCCAAGAACTTTCAGGTAAGATCTTGACATAGAGAATAGTGACCGTTTAGTGAAAAATGTGGATCTGGGGTTCTGAGGAGAAGCCGGGGTAGAGGTGACCACTTCAAATTCCTCAGTTTGTGTGTCTGCAACCATTTGGTAAGCGAGGCAGGGAGAGCTTGGATGGGTCATGTGGGAGTAGGCTCATGAAAGTTAGGGGGGAGTGGCTTACAAAAAATGGGAAAGAAAAGAAGAGAGATAAGTAGAGTCAGAGTGAGGAGTCTGCAGGCAGTAAGAGTGAGGAGTCAGGGGGAATGTCATCGTGGTGAGAATGTTTTTTTCTTGTTGGAACACATCAGAAGCCATCAAATACTGAGTTGAGGAATAGTGAGGAAACAGAGGCAGGGAAATCAGTACTCTTTTTCTAAGAAAACCTTTAAAAGTTGCAACTGCAGTCACAGTGTTTAACAGCTTCCAAGTCCCTAGGCCAGGCACCATACCTACTGCTTCACAGCCAGGTTTGAAGTCCCCTACAGGTTAGTATAGACTTTGATTGTTGCCGGAGGCATGTTCGTGTGGAGATACAACTCTAAAGTGGAGTCTTTCATTTGCTTTTTGATGCACATTGAGTTGCTACTTTGGTGTGTGTGTGTGTGTGTGTGTGTGTGTGTGTGTGTGTGTGTGTGTGTGTGTGTGAACTGGTTTGGAAAGGAAGATCCTGAGTGTCTTTGAGAGAAAAATGAGGTCTCTTTGTGCTGGGGAAGGAGCAAAAAATCAGATATGAAGGATGCAGAGACAAACCAGACTATGTAATTCCTAACAGACAAAGCAGCTGCTTCTAAAAAGTGTTAGGTCAAAGAAGAAGCCCAGCGGAACCAAAAATAGGACCAGCAGCAAGAGAATTTGGAAGGAAATTTATTTGCGCCCCCCCCCCCAACCTAACCTGGGTGGCAGCTCTAGGTGTAAGGTCCCAGAACCCTATTCCTGGCTAGAAGATCCAGCTGTAAAGAGGCTAAGGAAAGGGTAAAAACGGGTGAGAAGGGGCAGGAGGGATGAGGACACAGTAACAAGGAAGAAAGGAGATAAGAAAAAGAAGGAAAAGAGGTCTGATTTTGGAGTGAGCCGAGCTTTCATGTAGCATGGGTGGATTGGCCAGCACGGGGGTCAGGGTTGGGGCTGTTTAGCTGGCATGTGGGTTGAGGATTGGGCAGAAGAGAGCAAAGCAGAGTTGCCTGATAGTTTGGGAGAGCAGCCAGGTGGGCTGTGGTCTAAGGGGCACAGGTCCCCACGAGGGGTCAGGGTTGTCATCATCAGTTGGCTCATTGCTGGGGTCTGCAAAGTTGTTACGTTGGGGCCGGCAAAGTCAGGTCCAGGTTACTGTGGCCAGGAAGGGGTGAGGCAATCTGTAATGCTAAGTCAGACATAGAGAGCCAGGCTGAGTGTGAGGGAACAGTGGAGTTCAGCACAGGAGGCAACCCCACAAAATATCTTACTTAGCTCTCATTGACTTTGCATCCCCCTTCTACCAACAAGCACCCTTACAATTGTGTAAGATGTAGGGGAGGACTTCTAGGAAGGCGCACGCCTTCCTAATTGAGGAAAAGAAAGGAAGGAAGGGCTTGAGGAAGGGAGGAGGAAAGAAAGGAAGGAACAAAACAGAGAAGGAAAGAAGGAAGGAAGGAAACAAAAGAGAACAGGATACGGAAGCGAGCCTTGTTTGGATTTGAGTGATTTTTTTAAAAAAATCTATCTAGCTGGTGAGCTGAGGGCTCTTGGTGTTCTAGAAAGTATCCTGTTGTCATTGCAGCAAGACTGCCTTCTCCATTTGTTGACTTCCATTTGATGTTGAATATGTCATTTTCATATTTTGGGGTGTTGTATGTTTTGAGTGCAGGTTAATCTGGGATGGTGCAAACCAAGGACCAAGTAAGAGTCCGGTGGAAGACGTCTTGTGTCAAGGGAAGAGGGCATCTGAGGTCATGCTGGCCGGCTGTGTTCCTGGGCTCAGGAGTGTCAGGTTTCAGGGAAAGCTAGAAGGATTAAAAAAGAAAATAACTTTGCAAATCGTTTAGGGTAAAGGGATGAAAAATAATGGTAATTTATGTTAAGATTATAGTGTGCCATGCACAGTGTTACGTACTTTCTGTGAATTAATCACATGATCGCTGCAGCAGTGTGATGACATGTTTCCCCATTCAATAGGGAAAGCATGCAAGGCATCTGGTGCAGGTCACACTCTTGCCTTGTTCCAGAGCTGGGGTGACATTTGGGTTATCTATGGCTCCAGCCTGTGCTTACATTCCTTATGCTGTATATTTTTTGGAACTTCTCCCCACTTATTAGTAGATATAAATATCCATGTATGTGTTTACATGAAGCTGTCACAATTAAAATGAGAGGAAAGTGGGAATTCCAGCAGCCATTCCTGTGAGCAACATAATACCATGATGCAAAGGCTGGAGGCTCTCCCTCGCTCCCTTTCCCAAGCTGAGAAGGTGTTTGCCGATGTGAACAGACTAGCAGATGATTGTGATCATGCTGACGGCCTTACTATAATTGCTGTCCTCCTCCTCACCACCGTCACCATCATTCAGACCGTCCCCAGGTTTTCCCCGCAGCCCTGTGCCTCCACTGGTGGGAACTGCAGAAGCTGCGGGGAGCATGCTGTGGTCAGAGTGAGTTGGGCGGTGCCCTGTTGTCGGCTATATGGTAAGTCTTGGGTCTTTTCTGTCGCTACTGTATAGCAAAAGGCTGGTGTTACAGGTGGGTGAGCCTGCGCGGTGCCACTGGGGCAATGGGAAAGATAGAAGAAGACTTTTCTGTCTTCATCTTGTGCTGGTTCATCTGGAGCAGCAAAGGTGAAATGAGGCTCTTTTCTGGAGCGGAGACCAGCCAGGAGATTGGGATTTTCCTTATCAAAGTGTGGGGTTAATAGCATTGCCCCAACCAGTGGTGCAGAGCCAGGTGTCAACATTAGGAGGTCTCAGGCTACCGCTCCTTCTCCCTCTGCTCCAATGTCCTTAGAAAGGTCATGTTGTCCTTCAATTTTTCTTCTACCTGTTTCAAATTTTAATTCTTTGGAAAGAGGTGGTAATTTTTCTCTAATCACATGACTCAGGTATAATAGTATGTTAGGAGTCGGTTATAAGAGTCATTTGATACACTTTCTGACACCACTTTCTTATTTTCATATAAAAAGCTCGTGACTGGATATGTTTATATTTTAAATGTTGTATTGCAGACAATATTCACCTCCTGTACTTTCCTGAACATTTTCTTGAAAATCAAGAAAATGTCTTTGCTTTGGCCATTGTTCTGCAAGAATTTTGTTTTGATTTCTATTTGGAACCCAGACATGGCTATTAACAGAGATGGAGGGAGGGTGCCGTGCTAAATAAGCCACATCCCCAACAGTACAGATGGCAATGTAGAGAGAAAAGAAGCACCTAGTCTGGATGCTGCATATCAGTGGGTGGGCTCCGAGGGTTCTACGCGCTGAAGGTTTGTGTCTATACCTGATGATTCGTATATTGAATCCCTGTACTTGTTAGGATGGAAGTAGGGCCTTCGAAAGGGGATTAGGTCCTGAGGTAGAGACTTCATGATCCACGTGTCCTTACAAAAGAAAGAGGCCCATTCTCCTTTCCACTGTGTCAGGACGTCATCATAGCTGGACGTCATAGCTGGCCTGTTGCCTGTGATCCCAGCACTTTGGGAGACTAGGCAGGAGGGTCGCATGTTCACACATAGCCTGAGCAACTTAGTGATTTAGTGAGATACTATCTCAAAATAAAAATAAATAAATAAATAAAAAAGGGCTGGGAATGTAGCTCAGTTTGAGGCCTTGGGTTAGATCCTCAGAACAAAATGAATGAATGAATGAATCAATCAATTAATCAATCAGCCAGGAGTTACATCTGTAAACTGGCAAGTGGATCCATACCAGGCAGTGAATCTGCCTTGATCTTGGACTTCCAATCGTTAAGAACTGGGAGAAGTGAGGTGTGGTGACACGCAGCTGTAATCCCCAGAACACTGGGATGATGAACCAGGAAAATCCCAAACTCCAGCCCTGGCAATTTGGTGAGAAGCTGTCTCAAAATAAATAAATAAATAAATAAATAAATAAATAAATAAATAAGAAAAGGGCTGGATTTTAGCCCAGTTGAAAGGTCATGGGCTCGGTTTCCAGTACCACAAAAATAAACAAGTCAATTAATAAGCAGGCATTGTAGATTCTGATTTTCTTGATGTACTGAAATGCTTAGGCCTTGAACCCAAAACTAAAATGGAGATCAAATCCTAAAGTATAGGATGCATATACCTTTTCCAAAGGGCTTGGGACCAGAAGTGTTTTTGATGTTTTTGGATTTTGGAATATTTGTATATATGTAAAATGAGATATCTTGGTGATGGGACTCAAGTCGCAGCATGCTGTCTCTAAGGAAGTGTTAGGTTTTGAAGCATTTTGAGTTTGGATTAGGGATGCTCAGCTTGTAGTAAATATCACTTTTGAGTGATTCAAATAACAATCTGCCAACATTCAGATCTTGGTTTTAGTGTAAATGTTAAGAAATAAAGATCAAAATAATTAAAAGCCCCGAATCATTATATGACTAGTAGCCCGTTGTCCTAGAATTGGGGACTGCATAACCAGTAACTTCTCTTTAGAAATTACCAGAAATCCCTGAAGGTTATAAAACCAAATAGCTAACATTTATTAAGTTTTTCACTACACATCGGACACTGTGGGCTTTGCATTTTTAATTCATTACTATTCATTTTACAAATGAGAAAACTGCAACTCAGAGACATGAAGTAATTAGCTCAAAATCAGATGGTGAGTACATAGACTGAATCAGAGCGGAGAGGAACATTTAAAGGCAAAGCTCAAAATCCTAGCCATTATTCATTTTCTGTCATTCGAAACCAGACACTAGACAAATTTCCACACTTTCCATGCTGTCTTCATGGTAAAATTAAGAGGGATACAAGACGCTGCCAAGCAATCGGAAGTATAGCTAACTAGCTTCTTACTGTTTTATTTTTTGTAATACACAAGGCAGCCAAAGTTCCCTGACATTCACTTCAAAAATTTAGAGTTGCCATGCATGGGGGGCATGCCTATGATCCCAGCACTGTGAGAGGCTCAGCCAGGCACACCAGAAGTTTCAGTCCAGGTGGGAGAATCAGAAGTTGAAGTCCAGCCAGGGCAATTTAGCAACTCGGTGCAAAAGCCTCCAGGTTCAATCCTCAGAATAGAAAACAAAAAATGCTACAAGAAACTCTGAGTTTATGTCTTTTTGCAGCTCATATACTTCTTCTATGAAGCTTAGTCATTCCTGTGCCTTGGGAAAAGCTGTACTCAGTTGTCCTTTCACAGAGCGATAATGCCAATGAAATAAGCATTACATAATCCCCTGTCTTTATTGCCCTGGTACAAACTTGTTTCCAGATTAAAAACTCAGGTGTGTGTCATGGCCAGGGGCACAGTCATGAGAGGGAGGAGAGCTGGTCTCAGAGTCCTCACTATTATGCAAAGTCCCATATAGATATTGTTAATTCTGCCTCCAAAACAGGCCACGTATATGTGGTTTTTATAACCTTGTGTGTTTTTATCACAAGTTTTTTTCTTTCTAAAAATTAGCTTTCCTGAGGTATAATTTACATATAATAAAACAATTATAAGTATACAGTAAATTTTTTGATGTGTACAGATGGAGGTTACATAATTCTTTAAAAACTTCTTTATTAAACTGTAGTTCACATACCATACAATTCACCTAAAAATGTGTAGTTTGATGAATTTTATGTATATTCAAAGGCATGCAGCACAATTTGAAGCATTTTTATCATCATGTGATTTTTAGTAATCATTTTTTATTTCCTCCCTCAAAGTTTCTAGCCCCATGAGGTCGCTAATCTTTTGTCGCTATAGATTTGCTCACTTTAGACATTTTATGTAAATGGAGTTACACAAAATTTTTCACTTGGCTTCTTTCACCTGGCTTAAAGTTTCTAAGATCTATCCCTGTTATTGCATATATCAGTGGTATCTTTTCATTGCTAAATAGTATTCCATTGTATGGATATATTATATTTGACATATATATTCATCAGTTGATGGGCACTGTGCCTTATAAATATTAATCTACTTCTGTCACATATAAAATATATAATATATCTATGTTCTGTTTTAATATGTAGATTTTTTTCAAAAAATGCCAATCAATATTTCCCTGGTGGTATTAATTTTTAAAGTGTCAACTTTTAACAGGTAACTTGATTTTTATATCCTCATTGTGGCCTTTCCTTCCCTTAATGTTTAATGTAATAGGAGTCAGAAGCGTAGAGATAGATGGTTGAGTCTTCTTGACTTCCTGGTTAGGGCCATGGTTTATGGCTGGATTCAAGGTTATACTGAAATAATTATTGATATTATTTGCATAATTTGATAACTATTATGCTGTAATATACATTGTAATATTATAGTAATAATAACTTGTATACTTATGTCCTATTGTAGAAAATGATTATGGAATTGGAAATAGAAATAAATGTATCTATATTATGAAGAAGACCCAATATGATTTTCAAAGAGTTCTGACACTTTATTTAGAAGCACAGTAGGATGGAGTCTTTTTTCCTTCTCTTTAGAATATAATGTTGACATGCGACTAAATTTATTTGACTTTTTAAAAAAGCCTTAAGCAGACTTTATGTCAATGGAAAGCAGTAGCGTCAATTCAGTGACAGTGACTTGTAGAGAACTATGTTAGTATTAATGTGAGTATCTTCACTAACCTATGAGCCAACAAATAAGTGTAGATTAACTTGCAAATTTATGTCTTTAACACAGAATATATCTGATATACTTTTAAAGCTTAATGCTATTTATCATTATCAAAAGTCTTAACTGTGCTGACTGTGTTGTAACTGATGACTTTAGAGGGTGCACTTTTGACCTCTCAAACATCGAAGGATGAAAATGCTTCAGAAATAGGAAAGTGAAAGTCACAGTAGAGGAGTAGTCGTGGTGAGCAGAAGGCAATGCAAGAACTAGAGACAGGCACGGTGACCAGGATGTCCTCACTACCTTTCTTACGCTGGCTTTCATTAAGTAAAATGAAATTTAATTGATTTATGCTTGAGTTATGAGCCTCTGTCTTAAAGTATGTTTATTTATTTTTAGAATTACCAAATAATTATCATATTTTCATTAGCTTTATTTCTATGCCCAGAGATTTTTTTCGTTTAGCTACTTTTGAAAGTAGTAATTATTTACAAATAATTATTTCTCAATTCCCAGGATCCCTTTACTCATGCTGTGGTGGTAGAGAGGAAATGATATGTATTTGGAAGGAAAACAGACACAGTTGAGGAGTAGGAACAGCATCAATGCCAGAGTTCCTTCTGGATGAGTGAGTCTGCTCTTTGGTTCCTGAAACTAGTTCCTTGTAGAACTAATTCCTTATGGAATTAGTCTCTGTAATTACTTTCTCATTGCTGGGACAGAGTAACCAGACTTCCACAGCTGTAGGGAGGACAGACTTATTTTAGCTTACAATTTTGGAAAGTCTCAGTTCCTTTATGGGTGGGCAGCTGTAAAATGGGGACACCTTGTGGTGGGGCTGCACAGAGCCCGAGCCAGAGCCAGGAATCCTCACAGCATGGCAAAACAGAACCAAGTGCAAGAGGTAGGCAGAACCAGCAAGCACTCCTATACAGATCAAGCCCCGAGTACCCACCCCTTCCATCTGGATTCCCCCTCCCAGCAGAACATGGTATCCATAGGTACGTGAGGCTTTTGGGGGTACACTCCAGACCCAAGCCACAGCAGAGTTTTAACTCAAAATTTTAACACCTTTGAAATATGTAATACCTTTATTGAGACGTAATTCACATACAGTCAAGCCATTTAATATATACTGAAAACAGTGGTTTATAAGATATTCACAGTTATATGTAGTTGTACCAAAAGCTGGTTTTAAATTATTTATTATTATCCCCCAAAGAAGCTTTCTACCCCTTAACAGTCATTTCCCACTTCTCCCTTTCAAACTGTCTTGCAAGGGGGCTTGACCCCTTCACTTATACCAGCAGCATCATGAGAGTTTCGGTTCTCCATATCCCTGCCCCAGTGCACAGCCTTCTCTGTGTGCGGATGGCACAATTGCAGCTGGAGAAAGGTCATGGAGCTGCGATGATTTGGGCTTGTGACTCACCTCCCAGATGACTACACAAAGACAGTCAGCTAGATCGATCATGTTTTCCCATGCTATAGTGACACACGATCCTAAGTTCTTAAAGCATGTTGGCCTGGAAGTAGGGCATTTGTCTAGCATGTACAATGCCCTGGGTTCAGTCCACAGCACTGAAAAAGAATTGAAAAAAAGAAAAAATAATCACATCAACTCCAGAGGATTTGGTAGTGATTGAGATCCAAACCAAGAATGTGCCTAGATCTCAAGTAAGAAAAAATGTATTTTTGAATCATCAGTGAGATATTTATAATAATATTTAAAAAGGAGTTGTTAGAGAAAGATTGTTGCAGAGAGACAAATCCAAGAGAAAACTATCAATAAAAATAGAATTAAATAATTGTAAGTCACTCTCTATCTTGAAAAAATTATGTACATCACTGTATCTTTTTTAAAAAGTCAATATAGTACATGTTTGTACATTTCAGGGACAAATAAAATCAATTTATTATGCTGTAAGTGTTTGGATAAGCAGACTTAGTAGAAATTTCAGTTTGTTTGGAGTTTTTGTTGGAATGAATGCCAGGTAACAGAATTTATCATATTAGATCATAACATTTAAGGAAGGGGGAGAAATAGAATGATATTTTTAGGAACCAAATGAAGTTTTATTTGTTAAGTAGCCTGTATGTTACTGTAACAAATACCAGAGACAATCAACTAATAATGGAAGCAGGTTTATTTTGGCTCAGTTGTGGAGATTTCAGTTCGTGGTTGACTGACCCTATGGCTTTGGGTCCGAGGTGGCATATCTAGGTGGGAGCACAAGATGAGCAAAGCCACTCTTCTCATAGCTGAATTGCAAGAGAAAGGAAGAGGAATGGCTGGGCCTACTGTTGTTTTCAAGAGTGTGATGTGGTTGGATTGTCAGTTTGATAGGTTTGGGAGTGATGCTGTGTAGTAGTCAAGCACACTTCTGCGTATGTCTAGGTAAGTCAGAGCGGCGTGGCCTTGGAGTTTGTATCTGACCTCTCACCTCTTTTTCTCTGGCCCCTCAGCTCTGCTTCCCAGCGATCAAGAACTAAGTAGGGCATTTGTTGTTGTTGTTGTTGTTGTTGTTGTTGTTGTTGTTGTTACATCCTTCTGCCATGGTGTTTCTTCCTTGAACTGAATCCTCTGAAAGTGGGAGTCAGATTAAGCCTCCCTTTTAAACTGAGGCGTCAGGTTATTGCACCAGCAGTGGGAAAGCTGACCAATACAAAGGGCATACCCTTAATGACCAAAAAACTTCCCACCAGGCCCCACCTCTTAAAGTTTCTGCCACTTTTCAGTGCCTCCATAATGGGGACTAAACCTTGAACACATAAGCTTTTGAGTACATTTAAGATTCAAACTATATAGCAGTATACCCACATACATGAACTGTACATTGGCTACACTCATCAGCTTTGGCCCAAATGGAACCAAGAGAGGTGAAGATACCTAAAATAGCTTGAAGTTATTGCATACTTAGACTATGTTTATTCTGTTGCAAGCAAAAACATGAACGCTGGGTTACTCAACAAAGTAATTTATTTGGTTAGCTCACAAGGAATGGAAGCCTGGAGAATCCAGGCTTGAGATTTTCATGGGATCCTGTGAGTGAGACTGACAGAGGATCTTTACATTGTACTTGGGCAGAAACCAGGCAACTCCACATGCTTTTCCTTCCTTACAGTATTTCAGTCAAGATTCAGAGTCCTGGGAGACGAGTCCTGTTTGTCTTTTCTTGGGTCACAAGAAATGAAACATTAACGAATAGTTGCAAAATCTCTCTACTTGTAGGGCAGACCTGTGTTGCCCCCAAAGAAAATTAACTATCACTACAAAAAGGGGACATGCAGATTTCAGACTACATCTGAAATCACCTCCATGTATGACCAGCATGTGGCTTGAGGGTTGGACATACCTGTACTAAAAAATAAATTTTATAAAGGAAGTTTTGAACCAGGTGTGTGGTGCATGCCTATAGTCTCAGCACTCTATGAGCTGAGATAGGAGGACTATAAGTTTGAGCACAGCCAGGATAATTTAGTGATTTTGCAAGACCCTGTCTCAAAATATAAAATAAAAATTAAAAAAGGGCTAGAGATGTAGCTCAGGTAAAAGGCCTGGATTCAATCTCCAGTCCAAAAAAAAAAAAAAAAATCACAGGAAATTTTCTTCCCTACATTAACTATACTGTATGTTTTATATACAGCCCATAACAATTCCTCTTCCCTTAATGAGGCCCATAGAAGCCAAATATGTTCAACCTGTAGGCCCCAAGGTGAGCCTGCCTGTGACGTAGTAAAGGTACCCAATAGAGGAGACTATAGTAGTAAGGTGAAAACAAGGTATCACTCTACAGTGCATTTCACAATGTATTGCTGTTGGGATAGTCTGCTTCTTCCTCCTCCTCCTCCTCCTCCTTCTTTGGCAGTACTAGACATGGAACTGAGGGCCTTGCTCATGCTGAGGAAGTGCTTTGCTACTGATTTGCATCCCATCCCTAGGTGTACCTATGAGATGATGACATACCAGAAGCTATTAGTCAACTTAAAAAAAAAAACCCTGTCTTTCTAGACAGGATGGATACATATGGGTACTGTACATTTCAAAGCTTTGCTTTCCCAAATAACTATGTGAGAAGAATTTCTTTGGCTCCTGGCCCACATTTTGCAATGTCACCCAGGGCAAGGCAAGGCAAAGAGAGGCAGAGCAAAGATACTATAGAGCACATTTTCTGTCAACCATTATGTTTGAAAACTGGAAGATAATCAATCTTCCTCATCCTCATCTCCCAGGAAATACTGGCTTTCCTTGTGATTTTGCTATTTGAGTAAGCACTTTTCCTCAAGTGCTGTAACTCATAGGCATTTATCTTTACACAGCCTGGTAGAGTCAGTAGGTCTTTGGCTACTTTTATCATATATTATCTTACTTTTTTTTTTTTTTAGTTTGAGAATTAGGACTGTGTTTACCTTCAAGAGGATTCTGAACAGGAGTGGTAGCATACTAAATTATCCTTAGAAGGAAAGTTGCCTGTTTTCTTTTACAGTAGAGTGGGTACTGGGGAAAACAAACTTCTGATGGATTGATATATCTGATTATTTAAGAAGATTTCTATATTTAAATTTTAAACTGTTAACACAATCATGTTGTTTGAATCCCGTGACTTCATATTTTCCAGTTTTGTACAAACATTTGTGTAATCTTTCTACTTTTAATTCTTAAAGATGAAAGGTTCATTTGCACAAAGGCCTATGACAAGTGGTGACATGAGATTTGGAGTGTTCTGAGTTCAAAGTGAAGAAATTCACTACAGCTCTGGTAAATGAGTGGTGTAGCTACGGCTCTCCTAAGGTGGCCAAGAGCAGTTATGTAGTTAGAAAAGTGCATGAATGGATGGGTCGTGTTCCTGTTGTCTTTACCTCTTATCTGATAAAACTACAGCCAAAACCTTGGCAAAACCTGGAGGCAGAGAGGACTCTTCTTAACATTTACTTGAAACTTCACTTAGTAAAGAGATCCTACAGGGGTAAGGTCAGTCAAAGGCCCTGATGGACATGAGATTGACCTCAGGTCCCCGAGTCCACTGCCATGCACACTATTTCAGAGTATAGAAAGAAAGGAATGTTTTCAGTTTTTAAAAACTAAAGCATTGGTAATACTATTTTGAAACTAAAACCTTGTCAAACTTACAAATAAACAAATTCACCCATGAATTTACAAACTCCTCCACAAAGTACTCAAGTTCATTGTAAACATTATGTGTTGCATATATGTATTAATAAAAATGGGGGAAAAGAAAAGAATTAGTAAATGGAATTTAAAATTGACATGTAGGTAGCGATACTTTCTCATAAGCCAAAAAAAAGATCCCAATTGCCAAATCAGTAAAAATGATAAAATATATAAAGATTAAGTAAATAGAAATGTTGAAGAAAAATTTAAATGCTAAAAATACAAAAGGAGACTCAAGCAAATGTAAGCCATAGCATGTTCTTAAATAGACTCAATAAAAGTGGGTGTTATACATCGGTAATAATTATAGGTGCACACACCTGTTATCCCAGTTACTTTGGAGGATGAGACAAAAGGATCTCAAATTCAGGGTTATCCTGGGCGATTTTGCAAGATGCTACCTAAAATAAAAGCTAGAAAAAATAAAACTAAACAAAACCAAACAAAAGTGGGTTGGGAATATGGGGATAAAGCTCACCTTTAGGGGGACCCTCCTGTCTCAGCCTCCCATGTAGCTGAGATTGTAGGCATGTGCCACTGCACGTGGCTCTTCAAATCAACTTTTAAATTTGACCCAGTCCTAATAAAGACACTCTCAGATTTCTTTTTAGCCAGTCAGACTGACTCTGAGGTTCAGATAAAATAGTAACAAGAACAGCCAGAAAAATATTGGAAGGAAGTAAAATGATGGGGGGAGGGAGGAAATTAGCTCCATTAGAGGTTGAAATACATTTTTAACTTTCATGAAGAGACTTGGCGATGAAACTAATGAGGTAATGGTACATGGATTAAATAGACCCAAAGGACAGTATAGAAAATCTGGAAACAGACCGTGATGTACTCCAAAATTAGAGATAAATTTCAGATGACTTTTCAATGGCTTTTCACTTACAAGACAACACATGACATTTGTATTGTGAGAAATTATTCATTGTTGCAAGACTCAGGATTGTAGCCCGGGGCCTTCACGCTGAACTTCATCTCCATACCTTTTTTTTTTTTTTTGAGATTCTTTGTTTTGAGAAATTAAATTGCCCAGGTTAACTCCTGATCTTCCTGTCTCAGCCTCCTAAAATGCCAGCATGGTATATGTGGGCCACCACACCTGGCTTGAAGTACTATTTTAAAGCCAGCAGACTGTCAAAAGTCCCCAGATTTCCCAACACTCTCACAGCTACTAGGGATAATGTAAGATTATTTGATCTCTTTGAAGACAATGTTGTAATACTAATGTCGACTACAAAAGTACACTCCCTTTGGCTCAGCAATTCCTCTTTTGGGCTGAATTGAACATACATGTCGTAAGCCAAAAAGATACATATGATGGAGGATTCCTCATCACAGTGTTGCTTTTCGTTTTCAGCCCAGAAGAATGGCCGAATCCAATTAGGAGAAATCGCCGTACTGGAGTACAGTGTAGCGGTATTAAGATGGTGGAGACAATGGGAAAGAGCTCCGGTGTGTTTGTCTCATGCAAAAACCAAGACATCCTATCTGAGTTGTTGGTGGTGAATATTTTTTCCCAGTCTGTTGGATCTCTTTTTACATTGTTGATAGTTTACTTTGCTGTGCAGAAGCTTTTTAATTTGACCAGATCCCATTTGTTAATAATGGGGATAATTTCTTTTGCTCTTGGTCTCTTGTCAAGGAAGTCTTTGCCTACCCCAGTGTCTTTTAGATATTTGCCTAATTTGTCTTCTAGGAGGTTCAGTGTTTCGCTTTTAATGTCTATGTCTTTGATCCACTTTGATTTGATTTTGGTGCATGGTGATAGGTGTGTGACTAGATTCATTCTTCTGCATGTGAATGTCCAGTTTTCCCAGCACCATTTGTTAAACAGGCTGTCCTTTTTCCATTGTATGCATTTGGCCTCTTTGTCGAAGATTAAGTGATTGAGGGTATTTGGGTTTGTCTCTTCATCTTCAGTTCTGTTCCAGTGGTCTAACTGTCTATTTTTGTGCCAGTACCAAATTGTTTTCACAACTATGGCTTTATAGTACAGCCTGATGTCTGAAACTGTAATGCCTCCTGCCTTGGTCTTGTTGCTCAGGATTGCTTTAGCTATTCTTGGTCTCTTTTGGTTCCATATGAATTTAGAATTGTTGTTTCAAGTTCTTTGAAGAAACTTGTAGGTATTTTGATAGGAATTGCATTGAATCTATGTAACAGTTTAGGTAGTGTAGTCATTTTGACTATATTTATTTTGACTATCCAAGAGCAGGGGATGCCTTTCTATTTTCTAATGTCTCCTATAAGTTCTTTCTTCAATGTAATGTAGTTTTCTTTATATAAGTCCTTCACGTCCTTGGTTAGGTATACTCCTAGGTATTTGATTTTTTGCTGAGCTATTGAGAATGGAATTGTTTTTCTGAGTTTTTGCTCTGTAAGTTCATTGTTAGTGTAGAGAAAAGCTGTTGATTTTTAGTGTTAATTTTGTAGCCCATGACTTAGCTAATTTTTTTTTATTATTTCCAGAAGTTTCATAGTGGAGTTTTTAGGATTTTTCCATTAGATAATCATATAATCTGCAAATAAGGAAAGTTTGACCTCCTCCTTTCCAATGCAGATTCCCTTTATTTCATTTTCTTGTCTGATTGCTATGGCCAGTGTCTCAAGGACTATGTTGAATAAGAGTGGTGAGAGTGGGCAACCTTGTCTTGTTCCTGATTTGAGAGGGAATGATTTCAATTTTCCTCCATTTACTATGATACTTGCCTTAAGCTTGGCATATATGGCTTCTATGAGTTTTAGGTAGGGCCCTTCTATACCTATTTTTCTCAGTGTTTTTATCATGAAGGGGTGCTGGATTTTGTCAAAGGCGTTTTCTGCATCAATAGAGATGATCATGTGGTTTTTGTTTTCGCTTTTGTTGATATGGTGTATTACATTGATTGATTTTTATATGTTGAACCAACCTTGCATCTCAGGGATGAAGCCCACTTGATCATGGTGTATGATCTTTCTGATTACTTGTTGGATTCTGTTTGCCAGAATCTTCTTGAGGATTTTTGCATCTATATTCATAAGGATATGGAAGCTCATAACTAGAATATACAGGGAGCTGAAGAAAAGTAAACCAACCAAAATAAAGGATCCTATTGAAAAGTGGGCAAATGAAACGAAGAGGCAGTTCACTCATGAAGAAATACAAGGGCCCAATAGATACATGAAAAAATGTCCAACATCTCTAGCCATAAGAGAGATGCAAATCAAAACAATGCTAAAATATCATCTCACTCCAGAGAGAATGGCCTATATCAACGAGTCAAATAGTAATCAGTGCTGGCGAGGCTGTGGGGAAAAAGGAACCCTCCTGCACTTCTGGTGGGAATGTAAATTCACACAACCACTTTGGAAAGCAGTATCGAGTGCTCTCAAAAGACTAGAAATAAATATCCCCTTCCATCCAGTGACACCTCTCCTGGGAATATATCCAAAGGAGGCCAAAACAACGCATAACAGAGATATATGTATACCCATGTTCATAGCAGCACAACTAACAATAGCTAAAACATGGAAGACACCAAAATACCTATCAACAGATCAATGGATACACAAACTGTGGTATTTATATACAACAGAATACTATGCATCTATAAAGCCCAACAGCGTGGAGGTTTTTACAGGCGAATGGAAGAAACTTGAGAACATCTTGCTTAGTGAAGTGAGTCAGAAGTAGAAGGGGAAACATCGAATGGTCTCTCTGATATGAGAGACCCAGATCACAACTCCTGTGGAGCTTAAAACGGAAAACAAAGTGCAAGAGGGGATTGGGCAGGGGAGGGAGGGAGGGTAGGGTAGGGGGAGGCACAAAAAGAGAGTGGGAAAATCTTTGTCATCTTGACAAGATACGTATGTGCACAAAACCCTCAACTTCACTGTAAACGTTAAATCTTGCACTAATACATATCAATAAAATGGGAAAAAAACAAGGCAAATGCTGGTGTGCATAATAGGCCATTTAATTTGTGTTTAGAAAATAGAGAAAATCTAAATTCAAGTTGGCCTGTGTATTCAGAAAGAAATTGTAGGAAGATATAAAAGAAGAAAAAAGATCTGTTGCCTGTGAAGCAGATGGGGGTGAGGGGTGAGGTGTTGGGTGATGGACTGTGTGTTTTCTTCTGGATTTCTTTTCTTTCTTTTCTTTCCCATTCCTTCCTTCCTTCCTTCCTTCCTTCCTTCCTTCCTTCCTTCCTTCCTTCCTTCCCTATCCCACACTGCACATTTGTGCAAATGGCTTGCCTCTTCGATGAGTGGATCAGTAAGAAAGCATTTAGCCATGTGGCGAGATGCCACGTACTGATTAAAAAAGAGACTCAGGATGCTTTCTACATATTGCTAAGGAAACACCTTCGAAGAGGTGAAGGAAAACACGATGCGGAACATAATGTACAACATGCTAGTTTTTGTTAAAAAAAAAAGGGAAATCTAAGAATACTTTGTTTTGATTGTTTGTGTGTGAAGAAATTCTGGAAAGATACTCAAGTTGGTAAATGTTGGGATTTCTGCCCGTTTCCCTCATGTGTTCTCAGGTCCTCTGGGCCCAGGTGCTGGGAGGGCTGTGGACACTTGCCGAGAGCTGATAGCCCTCGTGGGGTCAGATTGCCTCCTTTGAAGGCAGCTGCCTCATAGGAGGAGTCACTACCCGTTCTTGCGTGATCTGTGTCCAGGCAGGATCCACATGGGGGCATGCGGGCCAGCCCTCAGACAGCTTCGGGACAGGGGACCCCTTCATTTCAGCTGCTTGGCTACTTAACCCCTGCCTGTGCATCCTTCCCCTTCCACTGGTGCAGCTCCAGGTTCACTCCCACTGGATCTGCTTCCTGCTACAAGTCTACTTCCTGGGGAGCCCAAAAACCTAAGAAACTAAAATCAGTGGTCCCCCATGGTTGGCAGGGATGGGAACCTGGTGACGGGACAGGTTGTCAAGCAGAGATTTCACTTATGCCTTTTTATAATTAAAAGATTTTTTTTTACTAGTAAGTACGTAAGTTATACAAATACTAAGTGAAAAGAATTAACATTACTTGATATGTTAGTGGTACGTTGCCTGTGTAAGTGTTTAGAGCATCTTTTAATTTTTTATTTCAGGAGAAGATATTTTAATCCAAAACGCTCTGCCTACCATACTCTAAATGGGCCTTTTTTTTTTTTTTCCTGTTTTGTTTTCTAGGTCCTACAGGGAAACACTGCTTTGATTGCACCTTACAATGGAACTTAAGAAATCACCTGATGGTGGCTGGGGCTGGGTGATTGTGCTTGTGTCCTTCTTCACTCAGTTTTTGTGTTATGGCTCCCCGCTGGCGGTCGGAGTCTTGTACATAGAATGGTTGGACGCCTTTGGTGAAGGGAAAGGAAAAACAGCCTGGGTGGGATCCCTGGCAAGTGGCGTTGGCTTGCTTGCAAGTAAGTGGAAAAATTTATACTTCACCCTTACTTTCTAATCGCTTAATTACATTTGCAGGGTCCCTCACATTGCGCAAGGCATCAGAGGATTTTTAAAAAGTGTAACATACATTTTCCTGCTGACTTTGAGATGGCAGCATGCCTTTCTCACTGTCATAGATCTATGTGAAAATAGAGGAATTCCGTAGACAGCGAATCGTCCTTTATTCATCTCTTTATTCATTGTTTCTTACTGTGAGCCAGGCAGTGTGCTAGAGTAAAAATTGAAAAAGTGAACTGCAAGAACAGGGTTTCGTAAGAAGCTCACAGTCTGTCAGGAGGGAGGGATCCACATACTTGCATGAGTAAAGATGAGCTGGTGGGGCGATGGCAGCGTGCTGACTGTAGCCAAGGCATGTTGGTGACTAAAGGACAAAGTGATGCTCGTCAGTCCTATGATCAATTTCTGCCCCCTGATTGAGCTGCACAGGTCAAATCTCATGCCTTCCCTGAGAAAGAGTCTTGCTGTCTTGGTCATTTTTCTATAGTTGGGACATAGAACCAGATGCCCATAATTTAAAGAGTGAAAGGTTTGTTATAGCTCACAATTCAGAGGTCTCAGTTCATTCATGGTGGCAATGGTGGAAGGGCATGGCGGAGAGTCTAGTTAGAGAAAAGCAGTTCGTAGCAGGGCAAGACAGGGAACAGAACAAAGAAGCAGCAGAGCTAGTGCCAGGTCACAGTGCCGATAACCTGTCCCTTCCAACCAGGCCTCACCTCTCAACGGCGTGTGAAATGAATAGATGAATCCGCTTGTTTCAATTAACTCCCATAATCTAATTAATCACCTTCCAAGTACATGAAGTTTTGGAGGGACACTCCAGATTCTACCCATAATATTCTCTAAGTCACTAAATTGCCCAGGCTGGTTTGAACTTGTTCTTCTCCTTCCCTGGCCCCCCAGAATGCTGGGATTACAGGACTGGGCTACTCTTAAAGATTTCAACAGCCTGTGACCAGCCATATTTTTGCCCTTGTTCTTTTTTTAATGTTATAATAAAAAAGTTTTAAAGGAGGTTTTAGCACTTACATGTAGTATATTAACTATATTATATATTTTATAAGTGGCCCAGGACATTTCCTCTTCACTCAGGAAAAAAAAAAAAAGCCAAGAGCAAAATAATGCAGGGCCATAGGTTAGACATACCCACCTAGATTTACATGTAGGGTCCATGTGCTGTACTTTGTGTGTTTTCAAAGTATTATTTTGATAAACTTACATATGAAAAAATCATGATTTTTTATCATCTGTAGAGAGAACTGTAGAAGACTTATTTTACTTATTACCATTAACATCATATGCCACTTCAATTTCTAGAGTCATAATTTGTAGTAACATTTAGCAATCATCACTCTAGCTTGCTTGGAACTAGCTAAGCTCCATTGTGCTGAAATGGTGTCGGCCTGGTCAGGAAGTTTCTTCCTGTGTGCTATCAACATGCTGTGATTTGGTGAACAAATCATACTGCCTGTCCCTGTGGAGCAAAGTGGGGACATTGAAAGTCATTATTTGTAAGTTGCTTTTGAGTTCTCAAACTATTCATGAAAATATGTTTATGATAAAGTACACTAGCCATTCTTTCTCTTAAATATGTTGTGTCTCTTAGATAATTTGGGGCGGGAAGCAAGTGCTTCCAACTATTGACGCCTTGTGAAATTGAAAACAAGACATACAAGACTTGAAAAACAATTCTGGGTTATCTGGCAGTGTCAGATAAGATAACTAAGCAAGTGAAAATAATACTGCTATTATGAGCTTAAGAGAAACAGGAAAAGGTTGCCTGTGATTTGTTTGAAAGAGTTTTTCAGAATAGAGATTGTTTTTAAAGCCATTAAAATACAAGCAGATGATAATTGATATGTTAATTAAAGGATGTGAAAGTATTGCTTTCTAGAAAACAATCTGGCTCGGAGAGGAGCAAATTTTAAAACATATTTTCTAGGAGTTTGGGGGTGCAGCTCAGCGGGTAATGTGCTTGCCTACCGAGCGCAAGGCCCTGGGTTCAGTTGCTCAGCACCACACAACTGGGCGTGGTAGCATACACCTGTGATCCTAACACTTGGAAGTCTGAGGCAGGAGAATTGCTGTGAGTTCAAGGCCACCCTGGGCTAAGTAGTGAGCTCAGGACCAGCTTGGCCTATAGACCAAAACCCTGTGTCATTAATTTGTTTTCGAATTGGTCTCCATTTCTATTGATAAATAGTTAAAACAGAAGTGTAATTACCCTGTTTCCAGCAAGATCAAAGAATGGCCGAAGTAGTATCTCTCTTGCCCCGTAGTAGGCGAACAAAGCAGTCTGAAGTCTGTCCAGGCAGGAGGAGAGGGTTAAGGCCCGCTGAGATGACCTTGAAAATAGGCATTGATGGAAGGCACCATTTGGCTGAATGATGTCTTTCGTGTCACTTAACTTGTGTAGGTCTGATGCCGTCAACTAGATGATAAGGCAGTTGGATTTGCTAATCAAAGCTTCAGAAGATGAGCAAAAGAAGGTTAGCAGAGCCTTCAAGAATGAGGAGACAGTGAAAAGCCCTGAGTGGAGAGCTAGCGCTTATGGGAACCTGTGTGTGCAGGTGCACGCTTTTAGATGTTGTGTCCATCCGTGTCAATAAGTGAGCTTATTGGACGTCAATCTTCCTCAGTTCTTTGTAGCATAAATGACAGATCTTAAGGGCCATAGTTCTATTATATGAGTACCGAGCAGGGCTTAGCGGCATGTGAGCCACAGTGACTGCTCACTTCCTTGACCGCGCCCTCTTAGAGGGATAAGCCGAGCGCGATGCTATTTTGGAAGTGGCATAGGATCCGTGTCTGAAATGATTGGCAGGGTTTTTGCTGCTGCTACCTCCTTCTCCTCCTCTGCTGCCTCTTTCTCTTCCTCTTTGTAGTACTGAGGATTGAACCCAGGACCTTCGCATGAGCTGCATCCCCAGCCCTTCTCTTATCTTCCAGTGTTGAGGTAGGGTCTTGATCAGGTGCTCAGGCTGCCTTGAACTGGAGTGCTGGGATTACAGGATATGCCATGGTACCCTGCTCCCTCCTCTTTCTCCTCCTCCTTTCTGTGGTGTAGAGATTGAACCTAGAGCCTTCGTGCTGAGCTATGTCTCCAGCTCATGTTTATTTTATTTTGAGTCCTTCCCTTGCCAGGTTACTAAATTGCCCAGACTGGGCTCAAACTTGCAGTCCTGCAGCCTTCAGTCTCCCGGAGGGAGTACTGGGATTCCAGGCGTGCGCCACCATGCCCAGCTTGATCCTTTTTAATTAACACTTTGCCTGTAAATGTAAAGCTGCTGCCTTGGCTGTAGCCTGGCTTGTCGGTGGTTCTTCACCGGAGAGATGATTAGAATCATTTTTAGAAAAAATTTCAGTATATAATTGCCTGAATCTAATTTTGTTTGTGTGCGAGCCCAGGTACATTTCTTTTTTCTCTAAGGTTGAACCTGGGGCTTGGAACATTCTGAGCAGGCACTCTACCACCGAACTACACCCTCAGCCCCATGCATTCCACCCCTCTGGGACTCAGAAGTGGCTTTTTGTGAGGAACTACCATTTGCTTAAGCCTTCCCTATTTAGATTTCAATTTTGTACCTTTTGATACCTCTCTGATACAAAATTTGCTTTGAAATTTTGTATTATAGAAGGGGCTACTATAAATTTCTGTTTGTAAATCATGAAAAAATAAATTATATGTTCAACAACTTTGGTTCTGGTAGGGCACTGTAAAAATAATGTGTGAATAGATATCTTTGCATCATTTCTGATAAAAGATAAATATATACACATATGTATTTACATATGTAACTATTTGACAAAAGACTATACATTCATATATATATTAATATACACATAGATGTGTATATATATATATATATATATATATATATATATATATATATATAAATAACTGATCTTAAGTTCAGGAGTATTTATGAATTATTTGAGCCTGTCTACAAAGCCAATTACCTGGCCCTGAGAGGATTGGCGTGTGGATAACGGTAAGAAGGTAGACTCTGGTATCTTTACTGGCTCTCTAGTTGGTTTTGATACATATAGGCTGGATATTGTCAGAGGAAAACTAGTTATTTTCTTCAACCGGTTTTGTCCGTGAAGGCCTAGGAAGTGTCGTTCCCAATCAGTTTCGTGACCTGACCTCTGGAACATGATGACGGTGTAGGATGCAGCAGCATATGTACATTGGCCAGGCAACTCTAAGTGCCCTTTCTGTGCCTACTTCAATATCAACCTGCTTCACTTGAGTGGATCCTTATAACTATGCAGTAAAGTGGATGATAGTGTCATCAAAACTGAAGGGACAGTGCTCACGATACGTGTTCTCTGGTGTCAAGAGTGGCATCTGAGTTCAGGTAACCTGGTAGTCCTGTTTATCTTTAAATTGGAGATAATAAATAAACTTATTTATGAGTTTGTTTGGTAGAATAATGCAGATAATGCTGGGCATAATGTCGTTGTTCAGTAAATGGTGGTTACCAGAGAGGAAACCACAAATATGAAACTACTCTCCCAGGCACTCCAATGGACTTGTTTTAAAAAAGGACCTATCAGGGTGAAAGACCAAGACTTTTCTTTTCTCCTCCTCCTCCTCCTCTTCTTCCTCTTCCTCCTCCTCCTCTTCTCCTCCTCCTCCTCCTCCTCCTCCTCCTTCTTCTTCTTCTTCTTCTTCTTCTTCTTCTTCTTCTTCTTCTTCTTTTGTAAGAAAGGCAGAGAGAGCTGAAGTTTCTCAGGTTTGTGCTTAAACATCTAGGAGTTAAAGGTCCATTCTTTGTCTCTAATGAAGTCGTATGAGGGCAGAGTAGGTCTCAAGAGCATATTAGATCTAGGAAAATGATGTGCAATTCTGAGCTTTCCTTTTTCTATAACCTTGACTCTTCTTTTTCTTTTGCCTAGTCTTGGAGATTGAACTCACAATGTTTGCTGTCACCCCAGCTTTTTATTTTTTATTTCGAGACGGCATCTTGGTTACTTGCCCAGTTGCTCGGGCAGGGTGAGAACGTGCAATCCTCTGTCTCCGTCTCCTGTAGTGCTGGGGTTATAGGTGTGTGTCACCACATCCTGCTATAACCTTTACTCTTAATAGCTTTTTTTGAAACTTGAATAGTTGAAGAGAAAATATTTCTTCCCCCTGCCTGGAGATGATCTTTCGGATGAATGCGGAGTACAGAGGGTTCTCCCTTGCTGTTTTACCCATTGCTAATGAGCTCATCATCAAGACCCATCACTGGGTCTCCTCTGTGCTAAGGATGCCAAGATAAGAGATACCATTCATGCTTAATATCTGTGGTTGTTACCAGCCTCCTTAAGGACTTTCTTTCTTTCTTTCTTTCTTTCTTTCTTTCTTTCTTTCTTTCTTTCCTTCCTTCTTTTGCTCACTGCTGGCCTACATCAAAGGAGGCCACTCATTGGTGTAAATAGGAAAAAGACTTATTCAAAGCTAGTTTTGGGGGAGATGGTGAGAATAATTCCCCAGAATTGCCCATCTCTCTGTTACTCATATATATCAGAGTTTTATAGGATGTGCCAGAGAGAAGAGGGAATCACAGATTTAAGTTTTCAAAAATTCACATTTTTTGTTGGCTAGCAGATTCTGAGATTGCTGACATTTAGATAGGCTTGCACCTATGACTCTTTAATAAAACACCTCAGGTCCCCCACATGGCTCCACATCCTCCTGCTCCTGAAGGGTGGGGGAGTTTTAGCCCTTCAACAACTTGTAGATGCTACTGAAGCTGTGGAGTGCGGACGCAGGGGAAAACTTTAATCTGAAAAGATCACCTGGCCGGCATCTGCATGTTTATGCACCTGCCCCCTTTTCTTTCTTGTCCTTCTTTCCTGGAGACCTACGTCCTTCTCTCAAGGGAAGGGAGAGGATAGAGCACCTCTGGAACAGTGATGTCCTGCTGTCGTGGTCTCAAACAAGAGGCAGAAAAAGGTAACTACTGACTGGAGACTTCACACATATTAAGGGAGATAGCTTGAGTGAGATAACGTCTGAGGTTTATTGATGGATCTTAAAATCAACCTTGAGGGTTTATGATGTTTCCATTTTTTGAGGCTAATTGAGATTGCAATCTACAAAAGCACAGATCCAAGCAATCTGTGGAAAGTGCTCAAAGGTTCTACAAAATGGCGGCTGTAATTACAGCTTTAACAGCAGGGGTTAGGAATCATGTGACTTCTTAGACAAGACCTATACAGGCAGAAGTTAAGCTGTCTTCTAAGAAAGGGGCTGTGTATTTTCCATCTCTGAGTGGTCTGAGGGTAGGGGTCTGCTGTGCAGAAGAAGATCAGCAGACATTCACAATATCAAAGGCTCATTTGCATGGAGGGGTGAGTGTGTCCATAGCCAAGTTCAAAAATTCAGCTTGTCCATTTTTGTCTCTTGTTTGAGACTGATGGTGGGTTCAGTGTATCAAGGCTCTGATCACCTATGGTTTCCTGACTACATTTTAAATGCTCTAAGCCACTGCTACTCTGTTACGATTTTTTTTCTTTGCTAGGTATTGTTACCAGGATAAATCAGCGCTGCCTGCAGCTAGTAGGTCAATGTTAGAGAGGAGAATTGATGGGAAGGAATCAGTTTTACTCAAGAGTTGCAAGAGGAGATCCTGTCCTCTGGCTTCATGTTGGGGGGCCTTTGAGATGCGAAAGGTTATCATAGGGAAGAAAAGGAGGAGTAGAGCTTGAAGTTCTTCATGCGGAGGTGATAAGGGTGTGAGGTCTTCATCACCAAGGGCGTGTGCCTCTTCCCTTCTAAAGATTTAGCAGTTAGCACTTAAATATCAAGGTTAAGTTTCTTTTTAGATTTCAAGTTACCAGATGAAAAGGAGAGGAACTGAACTGCTGAGGGAAAGGCGGGGCTGAGGGAGCAGGAAGGGAAAGGAACTGCCAAGGACAGCCTCTCATAAAAGCTTTCCTGTTGTAACTTTACAGAAAGAGCCTTGAGGTGGGCCAGATGGGAACAGGCAGAGAAGGTAGTTCTGCAGAGATGCTGTGTGCAGGGGCTGGGAGTCTGCATTGCAGACAACCCTTCTGGTGGAGTAAATTTGGCTCGGTGGTGGTATGTGGTTATCCTTATATGTTAACTTAGCCAGGCTGCATTCCCTGGCTATTCAAATACTAACCCTAGGTGTTGCTCTACAGGTGTTTAGTAGATGTGAACAGTACAATATAAGTTAACTTTCAGGAAAGGATCCTAGACGTTCTGGGTGGACTTGATTCTTCAGGTGCAAGGCCTTAAGAGCAGAAATGAACTTTTCCAGAAGTTCTTCCTGAGGGCTGCAGCTGGAGTCTGTGGCAGAGTTTGGACTTGCCTATGGAGGAGGGTATCGCCGCCCAACGCCTAAGCCAGTTCCTTGCAATAAATCTCTTCCTTAACATGTAGGTCCCACTGGTCTTGTTCTGTGGCTCAGGCCTGACTATCTACAGGGGGACAGAAGGCAGCAACTGAAGTAAACTTATCCCTAGGTTAATACAGTGAGGCAACACAGCCTACCCCACTTGCTGAGAGAGTGGCTAGTGCTGGCAGAGCTGGATTTGGGCCTTAGCCTCCAGCCCAGTTCACTGCTTTAGGAGGTAAGGTTTCATGCCGCACACAGGATTCTGTTGTTTTAGGCAGTCCCTATGGTACCAGGCAGTTCCAGGATTGATGAGATTGGCTTTTGATTATACTTTCCACCATTCTATTCAAGTACTGGCAAACCAACCAACCAGCAAGACAATTAGTGATCTGAAATTAGGGATTTGAGTGGGTGTAGCTTCTTAATCCTTCTGTCTTTGAAGCTGAGATGAACTTGAGTTTCCTCGTTTCAGCTGGAGCCAAGAGGAAGGCGCCTGCCAGTTTGGAGACGCCCACACTGTGGACTTCCTGCATTTTCGGTAGAAGGGCAGGGCAGCCCCACGGATGCTCCTTGTTAGGCAGCTCCTGCTGCGTGGCAGGTCACAGCCTGGTTGCCAACCTTTTTTATTTCTCACTGTACTACCGGCTAGCTATGGCTTCAGGGCAGCAGATGTGGTCATCTTTCCACTCTCGGTCTCTCTTGGAACTGTTCTGGAGGAGGGAAATGAAAGGTTGAGATTAATTCCCAAAGAAAGTATTTTCTCTCTCAAGGCTGCCTCATAGTAACTACACTGAAAAGCCACATTATCTTTCTGTCCTCTCCACTTAGGATGCCCGCTGTCCTTTTGTTGACATGACCATATTTCACAGACAAGTTGAAGGCTTATTTCTTGACCCAGGGTTATCGTCCTCTTCTGAAATCCCAAAACACATGGTTTAAACTTTTCTTTTGATTTTTTTTCCTGTAGCCTTGGCTTTTAGTTTAAATTTTGAAATATGCTGTTTTTCAATTAAAAATATTTTTGACACAAAGTATTACTGTGTGATACTCCAGGGTGGCCTCTGAGTCACTGTGTAGCGTAGGCTAGCTTTGAACTTGGAATCTTCTTGCATTAGCTTCCCAAATCTGGTGATTATAGGGGTGTACCACCATGCACAGTACTGGAGCTCTGTTTTGCTTTCTGGTATAGTTCCTGGATTGGGTGTGACCTTTTTGTGTTCTCTTCTAACATGCTGTGGAACTGTAGAGTTGTGCTGTCCGGTAACGTGGCGCATGTTGCTGGGCTGCTGGTCACCTACAGTAGGGCTCACTCAAGTTGAGAAGTGCTTTTGGTGTGAGAAGTACACAATGAATTTCAAAGACAAAGTATAACATCTTATTAGTGATGATGAAATTATGTTTTGATTATATTAAGTTAGATAAAATATATTATTAAAATTAAATTCAAATCTTTGCTTTTTGTAATGTCACTCCTAGAAAGTATAACATTTCAAATGTGATTTGTAAGTGTGACTTATTTCTGTTTCACAGTGTTACTCTAGTAGATGCTTGTGAAATAGTGAAAGAATGACAGTGATAATTGTTGTTCATTTGGTTTGACTCACATTTGCCTAAATATAATGTTTTTATCCACCTCCTTTTGATTTTGTTCTCTGTGTGTGTGTGTGTGTGTGTTTTGAGACAGAGTCTCACTGTATAGTCCACAGTACCCTCAAACGCATGATCCCACTGCCTCAAACTCAGGGCCTTGAGCTTGCTAAGCAATTACTCTAGTTCTACCCTAACTTCAAGAGCCAGAAAAGGAATTGAACCTGGTTGTTTCTTCCCAAATTACTTTGAGGGGCTGAAGAGTCAGTACTTACTTTCTGATTTCCTTAGAAGCAATTCATTCTTTTCATATTTCTAATTCATCTGTAGACATTGATGAAATATGAGGTTATTGTGGCTTCAATCTATGTACATAGTATCTATAAATGCACTTTTTTTTCCTTTCTGGTACTGAGGATGAACACAGAGCCTTCATACTGAGCTACATCTACAGCTCTTTTTCTTTTTCTTTTTAAAAAAATTTTTTTTGAGACAAGTTCTCACTAAGTCACTAAGTTGCCCATATTGGGCTTAATCCTCCTTCCTCAGCTTCTCATAGCGCTGGGATCACAGATCTACACTGTCAGGCCCAGTTAAATACCCTTGTTTTAAAAGTAAGGATAAAACAATTTGCCCTAACTTTTAAATACTCAATGATCATGATCTAATATAAACTTATGGAAGTACTTAATATGGATGATATTAACAAAAGTATTTTGGTGTTTTTCATTTGCATTTTGATTTTCAAAAAATTAAGATACTGATTGAAATGTTTCTCAGTTGGGAAGAAGGCTGAGCTAACCTTTGCCTCAGCATTGTCATTGACTAGCTGTGGATACTTGGTCAAATCACATGATCTTCTTGAACTCCTGTCCTGCTGTTAGTAGTTGTGGTGGCAGGCTCCAATTCCACCGGGCCTCCCAGCCGAGATCGTGTCTCCACAGGCCTGAAGAGTAAGACACAGAACGCAGGAGGCAGGTTGTGAGGAGAACACTTTACTGGGAAGCTTACAGAAGGAGAAAGAAAGACAGAAAGAGGGTAAAGCTTCTGCTAGTCGGAAGGGGGACCCGGAAATGTGAGGTGCCCCCATGGCTCATGGTCTAGGGGTTTGTATAGTTGAGCTGGGTAAGGGACTGTCCTATGCTAAGCAGCTTAGTCGCTAAGGCTGATTGCTAAATTCCTCACCCTGGAGTTGCTGCTAAAGCTCACCCTTTGCTAGTTTTCTTTTAACTACTTAATGTTTATCTATTAAGTTCTTAGGAGTGATGGGAGTGGTACGAGTGGCAGGAGTTATTCCATTATCCTGCTTTCCAGTAATTTCTCCATTTCTGGGGGACCCTGTATCCCAAACTGCCTACAACCCTACTGTCTCTTCTCACACTATCATTTTTAAGACAAGTGTTCAAGCCATTCCAAGGCCTCTTTTAGCTTCAGATGTCTTTGTCTTTAGACAAGAGGATTTTTCCTACTTTACATCAGCAGCAGAGAACAGTATAAAAATTGAGATTTTTCAAAACCAGCTTTTGTCTGTCAAAGAACATTTGATCGTTTCTCTATAAAGCTTAAACAATTTTGAAGGAATTGTGTGTTAGGCAAAAAAAAATTATTTAAGAATTTATCATGAGCTGAGATTGATTGTGCATACCTGTAATCCCAACACTTGTGAGGCTGAGGCAGGACAATAATGACTTCAAGGCCAATGTGGGCTACACAGCAAGACTCTTCCTCAAAAAAAAAAGGAAAACCAAAATAACAAAAAAAGAATTTATTATATCACTGGTAATGATATCATATGTTTCATAAAATGCTGATTTTATTTGTGCAGGCTATGAATATTAATGCCCTTCATCACCAGCTTCGATACCCCAACCACTTGTTTCTTTGTGAAGTTAACATGTTGTTACAATTTGGATCTGGAATGTCTCTCAAAGGCCTCATGTATTTTGAATTCTGTGAATTATGTAATGATTTCACATGCTGTTAAGAGATGGAGCCTGAAGGGTGTGGCAGGTTACTGATGGCGTGGCCCGGGAGGATATACTTTCCCCTGCCTTCTCCCAGTGCACTGACCCTTCTTCTTAAAATGCCTGAAGCAGCTATTCTCTACCAGACCTTGCCACCATTGCTGGCCACCAGTGACGGACTGAGACCTCCTAAAGCTGAGCGAAAATAAACCTCTCCTCCCTTAAGTCGTGGATGTCGGGTATTGTGTGCCGGCAATACAAAAGTAACGAAGATATATTATGTAACATCAAGAAGCACATAGAGAAAGATCTATTTTGAGGATGGGAATTGAAACTTTTCAAACACACCAGGAATAATCTCTGTGTGTTTCAATTCTGTTGTACCTGTTAAATTTAAAACAGTGACCCTCAGTGTCAATGAACCCTGATGGACCACAAAGAAGGGTCATGCTTTTATTCTGTCAGGAATTCAGTTACAGAGTTTAATTCTTAGGACAATTTGTGTGTGTGGTGTTGATGATTGAGTCCAGGACCTGCATACTAAACTATATCCCCAGCCCACTTTCTACATTTTTGCTTTTGAGACACAGTGTTATTAAGTTACTGAACTGCACATATTGGGCTCAAGCTTGTAATTCTCCTGCCTCAGCCTCCCAAGTGCTAGAATTCAGGAATGTACTACTACTCCAGGATTCTTAATTTCTTATGGAAAAAATGAGAATAGCAACAGTATCTACCTCCCAGTGTGCAGGAAGCTTAAGAAAAAGTGATATTGATTATGGACGCACGTCAAGTAATGCCTAGCTGATGGCAGTGTAGTAATAGATGCTGATTTTTGATGTGGTTTTATGATGCAAAGAATCATTGTGAATTTATGATGGATAGAATCTGCGATGATGGGAAAGTAAAGGTTTGACTCTTTCTTCATAGGTCCTGTCTGCAGTCTGTGTGTCTCATCTTTTGGAGCAAGATCTGTCACAATCTTCAGTGGCTTCATGGTGGCTGGAGGGCTGATGTTGAGCAGCTTTGCCCCCAACATCTACTTTCTGTTGTTTTCCTATGGTATTGTTGTAGGTAAGGAGCCCGGTCACTGTCATTTCTCTGACTTCACAAGGGACACACTGTTGTACCAGTGTCTACTTTGCACTTACTCTAAGGAGTGAAAATGTTTACTAATAATTTTCCTTCAATGACCATTTCTCCCAGAGGTTCTTGCTTTAGTACCACGTTTGAATTAACAAAGAGTAAGCACATTTTGACAGCCTACATTGTCTCCTTCAAGTTGCTGGTTGGATTTTTATGGTGGTACTCCTTTCTAGACAGTACAATAAAGGAGAGGTGAAACGTAACACATAAAACTTAGATGTCATGAAGTGAGCCGAGTGACAGGGATCTTGGTTACAGGAGAGGAGTGAAGTATGAGGATCAGTGCCCGTGAGCACCAGCAACATGGCGGGTGCCTTTGCAACATAGGGGAGGCATTCGCCGCAAGTTGTACCAATTGCATTCCCAGTCTGTGTTTTCCCAGGGGCTTTTTGAAGAGAATCTGACAAGGATGACTTCTATCTTCAACAAAAATTCATCTTACAGTCAGAAAGAGCTTAATTTTGTTGATTACCATTGTTCCTTTTTTTGCTGAATATTTCCCCAGTATTGAATCACGGAAGTGACAGCAGCTAATATTTATTAAGCATTTACTGTGTGTAAAGGACTTTGCCGAGTGCTTTCCACAATCTCATTCTGTCTTCGTAAGATCCCATCAACTGGGGGAAAGGGAAGCTTGGGGAGGTGAAATTACTAACCAAAGCTACATCAGTAGGAGACTTTGGGTTAGTTAAATCCACTCACTCTAATACTTGAGCCTGACTCATTGATGCTTTTGTTATTATTTTGGGGGATTTTAGAACTCTTAGAGTTTATTTTAAATTTAAGTACATGCTCCAATACTACTCAAATCTTAAGTAACCTACTCACCATTTAAAGAATAAGGCAATAAATTCACCCGTGATTCACTTGTTAGTTCTTTAAGTGCAGTTGATGTATACTTTGCATTTTATATTCCTTATAATGTTTGATACCATTTTGAACTTGTGATTGCAAACGCATTCATCTCTTGTGTACAGTTTGAGTCTTCAATGATTATAATTCTGTATTCTTGTCTAACATCATAAAAATAAAAATGTAAATATCTGTGTTTACACATAAACATTGGATCATTACTTTTAGGGCAAATGCCTTTTCATGTATAAAATTGAATTGTTTAATTAGTGATATCATTTGGGCATTTTTTCTCAACTTTGGTCTAACTACTCAGAATTTCATGGGATTTACTCTTTGAAATAATTTCAGGGTTAAACTGGGCATAGCCTTTATGAATGCACAGAGTTGTCACTTACTTAGAAGTTGACAAAAGTGAGTGACCATAGTATTTGTGTAAATACAGAGAGAAATGAGTTTTAGCTACATCACCTGTGCTGGTCTGGGACTTGCAATTTCCCTGCTTCAGCCTCTGAGAATTCTGGAATTACACAGTGTACCACTGTACCTGGTATAAAATCAAATTTTTAAGGGAAAAAAATGAGCTGATGATGTCCTATTTATATGCATTTTTATTTTTAATTTTTTCCCAATTTTATTAGTAGGCATATGTGATACATAAGATCACATTAAACTTGAGCATTTGTGCACTAGTATAACACATGAACTTCACGTCCCTTTCCTCAACTCCTTTCCTTCCTTCCTGCTCCCTTTTATGTCCCCCCCATCTCCCAACATCTTACTTGACTCTATAATTTATTTATACTCTGGGTTTCTCATATTAGAGAAATCATGCAATATTTAAAATTTTGAGTTTGATTCATTTCACTAGGCAAAGTGGACTCAAGTTGCATCTATTTACCGATGAAGGATTAATATCTATCTTTATGGCAGAGTAGTACTCCACTGTGTATATGTGCTACCTTTTTAATCCATTGGTTTATTGATAGATATTTTGGCATTTCCCCTGTTTTAGCTATTATTAGTTGTACTGCAGTCAGTACGAGTATGCATGTGTCTCTAGTGATGCTAAACTCTTTTAGAACGATACCTAGAAGAGGTATTGCTGGGTCGAATGAGATATGTACTTTCAGTTTTTTGAGGAATCTCCATACTGCCTTCCATCCTGGTTGTAGCAGTTTACATCCCACCAGCAATGTTCTGGGTAAGATGGTATCTCAGTGTTGTTTGATTTGCATCGCTCTAAAATCTAAGGATGTTGAACCCTTGATTGTGTGTGTTTGCTGGCCATTTGTATTTCTTTGAGAATTGTCTATTCATTTTAATTGCCCATTTTTTAGTCTAGCATTTTGTTTTGAGAGGTCTATTTTTCTTTAGTTTCTTCAGTATACTCTAGTTATTAACCTCCTGTCTGAGGAGTAGTGGCAAAATTTTTTTCCCATTCTGTCATATCTCTCTTCATTCTATTAATTGCTTCTTTTGTAGTGCAAAAGTTTTTTAATTTGAAACATAGGGAGTGTTGTATATAAGGAGGGAAAGTGCTCACTTGTGATTGAAGAATATCTCGGGAAATATGGAAAGAAAAGGCAAAATTAACCTTTAGTACTACTTTTCAAATTTTCTGTGGCACTAGAGAGAGCTGTAAAATTGGTTTTGGCTTGGCTTACGTTGTTGAAACCTTTTGATGGATAACCCAGCCCTCAGGATCTCATATGTCCAGATAGGATTTAATACTAGTTTGGATTTTATTCTCCTGGCTATGATGGTAAAATTATACAGATTTCATTGGCTTTTCCCAGTATAACAACCCTTACCACTGGGCAAGCAGCCAAGAACAAGGTATGGGTTCCAGGGGTGGATATTATCATCCTGTGGGCTGTATATGGTTTGCAAAGTCATCTGGTTCCAATCACTCAAGGCCTCACCAAAGAGAAGCAGTTTCAGCCATTTACAAATAGGGAGGGGTTAATTTAATTTTTAAACCAAATATAACAGGTTATTTTTTAAATTAATAATTTTGTAGGGCATGCATGCAAATGATGTTATAAATATCCAAATGGCTCTTGGCAGGAAGAAGATTCTCCACTGCTAGTTTACACCAACCACAATGTTCTTATGCTGTAAGAGAACACAGACTTCAGAACAAGAGATGTGGGCTCTGTCATGTTCAACAAGCCCCTTAATGTCTGTGAATGATTATCCCCTTGTCCGTGAAGATAGGCTCGAAATCCCACAGTATATGGGCCTTGTGAAGACTGAATTATGTCACACAAAAATTAAAAATTAAGAAAAGATTGAGTTGGCGTTCAATAAGTTAAAGTAAAACCCCAAACTTCTCATTGCAGTAATTATTGGGTCTCGGAAACTCTTCCTTGCTTACAAGTGATTGACACTGACTACCACGACTGATTTCTTTCTGGTTTTATTCCACTAGTCGGTTCATGGTATGGGGCTTGTAGAATATGGTGGGATAAATAAATGAGATACTCAGGCGCAGTGATACTTCTGTTCTTGCCATTTGGAGCATCCAACTGAAAAAACAGAAAATTATTACACAGTCCAAACTCATTTCCTTTTTGTATTATGAGCTCTTTAGAAAAAATAAGAAAGTCTCAGTGTAAGGATGACATTCCCTGAGTGCCGTTCTGGCCAGAATCAGATGTGAAAGGTATTCCCGAGTTTGCAGTGAACCAGATGGCCTCATAAGACAGACAATATGGCAGATGGAAAGAGAGAGCCCTAACAGGCAGACTCTGCAGTCAGACCACGTGGGTCAGCTTTCTCTCCCTCCCAGCTGTGAGCAGTCAATGCGTACATTCGCTTTTGCTTTCTCCATTTTCAGCAGAACAAAGTCAAAGCATCCATCTTGTAGGGTTTTATATGAGCAACAGCATAGTTGCTGTGGTTTGGATCTGGGATGTCCCCCAGAGTCTCCTGTATTTGGATGTTGTGGACTGTCTTTGATTCCATGTGCTGTTAAGAGATGGGTCTGGTCAGGAGGGACGGACCCCGGGGCCGTGACCTGGCAGGGTGGATGCTGGCTCTGCCCTTCTTCACTCTCTGCTCTGCTGCGTCCGTGCCGTGCAGTAAAAAGCTTTTCTGCGCTGTGTGCTTCTGCCTTTGCCAGTCATCCATGAATGGACTGAGACCTTCTGAAATTGTGAGCTAAAATAAGCTTTTCCTTGCTTAAGTCGGGAATGTCAGGTATTCTCTCCCGGCAATGGAAAGAGTAACGAAGGCTTAGTGTGGTGGAAGTTAGCTAGCAGAACCACTTTTGTGACCTGGGAGAATGTTTCCACTTGTCTGAACTCCTGTTATTTTTTATAGACTGGACTCTTTTCATTTCACAGGGACAGTGTTTCATATGTACGTCTTCCTTCCTTCCATCCCTTTCTCACTGCTTAGTCAAGGACACAGCCGCAGCCAACCTCTGTGACCCATGCTTGTAACACCAGCACCCTGGGGTCAGGAGCAGCACAGCCTGGGCAGTTAGCAACTTAGTGAGACCCTATCTCAAAATAAAATGTAAAAATGAAGCCCATATGTTAACACTTGTTTTCTTGTTCCTAAAGTGAGTGTGATTACAACTTAAAATATCAAAATAATGCTAACCCATATTTATTGGTATTACTCTGCTTTTCTATTTAACTTCATTTTTAAAAAAGTCATTTTGAAAATATATTGTCTTGGTTTGGTTTCTGTAATTCAAATGCAGTGGAGTTTTCAAGTAACTGTAAGGCACAGAGGCAAATCTGTAATTCACACTCCGAGTTTTTCAGTATCTTCGAGTAAACTGAGGCAAAGGCAGGCTGGTGTGAGGCTGGCGGGGATGGGGCAGAAGGTGGTGGCGATGAAGCAGTGAGAAATGCCCTGAGGCAAGTGCCAAATCTGCCTCCCCATAGCTTCCTCTTTTTCTCCTGAAAATCACCCTCTATCTCAATTCCGTACATCTGCTTTCCTTCAGAATATTTTACTTCTCAGCTACTTGATTATGACGTTCTTCACATCACCTTCTTGGTTTGGGGGAAATTCAGTTTTTTCTTCCTTAATTTTCTAGACCTCTATATAAATCTCTTGGGATAGGAGAGGGGAAAACTCATGGCTTTAGGCAATCTGACACTTTCATTATGGAAAATAACATACGTCTTCTGTGTTCCCCCTTTTATTGATATGTATAAATGAAATACATAATGTTTACATTGATCTTGAGAATTTTGTGCATATACATGTTGTGGCAAAATTACAAATCCTTCTCCTCTCCCTTTTCAGCTCTCCCACTGCCTCCCCTTCCCATTATTCCTCTCAGTTAGTTCTATGAAATAATTGTGATCTGGGTTTCTCATATTAGAGAAGCCGTTTGATATTTAACCTTCTGCTCTGACTCACCTCACTGAGCGTGATGACCTCAGGTTGCACCCATTTACCTGCAAAAGCCTCCAGCTTATCTGTCTTCATAGACGAGTCTCTTTCTGTAGCCCAGACTGGTCCTGAATTTTCTGTGTATTTGCCTCAGCCAAACTAGTTTTATGAGGCTCCCCTCCTTAAGTTACGTTATCATTAACGGAGATTCTAATAAGGAACTGACTTTCTAGTGCCTGCTGCGCTGTATCTACATAATGCCGTAACATTCAAGTGAAAAGTGAACCTCTCCACACACAATATGGCTGTTTTTTAGGACTTACTATGTTCTAAGCACAGACAATTTTCTTGCCTCTTAACCTCTGCAGCCATCTTGTGAGATTGTTGTAAAGATAAGAAAACTTATGATCTCCAAGTAGCTTTCCAAAGACCACAATCAACCCTCTAGTTGATGGATTAGACTTAGAACTGTATAACAGAACAGTGCTGTAGTGCAGTAATAAAGGGCTGCTGTATATGTGTGGGAGGGTGCAGGCGCTCACAGAGGAGCTGAGTCCGGACAGAAAAGTAGGAAGCGTGAGGCAGAATGGCTAACAGCAGTCTTTTATTATGCATATTTGTGAAGGAATGCACCAGCTACCTGGACAGCTGTAAACATATCAGTGCTCAGTGTGCGAGAGTCCTCAGGAAAGAAGGTTTTGTGTGTCATGATCAGCACTGTTGGACAGCAACTTAGGTTCTTGAGAAAAGCACTGGAGGTTGAGTCAGCTCCTGGGAGGCTTAATTTCAGGTTAGAAAGGATGAAGAAGGCTGGCAACTTAAGCATGGGTGTGATCAAGACCTGCGTGATGAGTTTGTCAACTTAAGTAGCAATTAAGAGAGAGATTTTTTTTTTTTTTTTTTTGCAACAGGGTCTCACTCTGTAGTCCAGGCTGGTCCTGAACTCACTATGGAGCACATGTTGACCTTGCACTCATGGTAATCCTCTTGTCTCAGCCTCCCAGGCAGTGCTGGGATTACACTGGATGTGCCACTATGCCCAGCTTATATGGTACTGGGGAACTGAACCCAGGGTCTTGGGGCTTACTGGGCAAGCATGTTAACCATTGAGCTATGGCTCCAGACCCTAAGAGGGCAATTCTTTAAAGATCATTAAGTTTATTTTGGAATAGAACGGCATTGAAATGGTAATACGTGTACCCTTGAAAACTGATTATGTTGAGGCAAAAAGATATTTTTCAAGGTAAATGAAGAGGTTACATAAGATGTTTTGAAATAGTGATCCTTTTAATAACAAGGGTGATATCAGTCCAAGATTAAAGTGTTGTTGGGCAGATGTTCCTGCAGGAGTGCTGGCATGTGTGTCGGGTTGCAATTTCCATGTGTAAGGTTGTGGTTCTGGCTGTGCCGTTTGTGATTAGCTCTTGTGACCCGGCATATGTACATGAGACCTTCATAACCTTCCACTTGACAAACGTGAGTTCTGTTTTGATTTTGACAACTTTCACAAGTGTGAGGAGATTTGAGAAAAGAAGCTTCTGTGGTTGTGATCTCACCAAGCAGTGTGTGAAACAGAGCATGGAGTGCGGGAAAGAAATGCTAGAATGTCTCCATGTGTTTAAGTACAGAGAAATAATTACGGCTTTCTCATGTTTTACTCAGCTGTGTGGGTATATGATTTTTAAATGACTATACTTATACTGAAGGTTGGTGATCAGATGTTCCTCACTAATAGAGTCTAATCAAAATAAGACCAATGCTAGGTGTGGTAGCCCACATAGCTCACGCCTCTGAGCCCAGCATTTTGGTAGGCTGGGGCAGGAAGAGGATTATGAATTGAAGCCCAGCCTGGATATTATAACCATTTAGCAAGACTGTGTCAATAAAATGGAAGGGTCTAATATGAGGATGTAGCTCAATGTAAAGGTACTAAATTCAGCTCTTAGTGGGGGGGGGGGGGAACTAAATTAGCACAAAACAGACCAAGGACTGATTGGAGGCATTGGTTTCCAAACTTTTAGTTGGAATTATTTACTCTTTTATTTAGGATTCCAGAGAGCTATTGGCTATATAGATTATGCTTGTATTTAGACTATTAAAATTTGCTGTATTTAAAAATAAGAAATTTTAAAAATATATTATTTATTCATTTAAAGATAATAAACCTAGTGCCTGTTAATATAAATAACACATTTATTGTGAAACTTTTCTCCAAAACAAAGTTTAATTATTTATATTTGGAGTGATCATTCAGATTTGTTTTTATCATATCATGAATGTTTATTTGAAAAATGTTCGTTCTCTTAGTATTGTAACAACTTAAAAATGTTAACACATTGTATTACAAAACATTAAATCACCACTTAAAATATTTTGTGTATTTATTTATTTATTTATTATGACAGAGCATCACTAAGTAGACCAGTCTGGCCTTGAGTTATCTGTAGCCCAGGCTTGCCTTAAACTAATCATCTTCTTGTCTTAGCCTCCTGAGAACTGGATAACAGGTATGTGTCCCCCTTCTGGCTAAAAGTCACTTGTTAACATTACCAATAAGTTCATCAGAAAATTTTTATATTGTGAAAAGCTGTCAAGTTCAGGTGATAACTATATGTTTATAATCTTTTTACTGAAAAGTTTGAATTTTATCATTGATGACCATGACTATCAGCTGTTTCCTTTGTTAATCTGTTTTCGAGAAAGTGTCTGCCCAATAACCAAGGTTAATCACCATCATTTTTCTATCTGACATTTTTTTCAAGTAAACCCCAGGGTCATATGAAATAAGTGGCTATTCTCCCCAGCTACTGAAACAATCAGTACGTGTTTTTCCTTATAAAAACTGTTGTGATTCAGGTGAAGCATTTGAAACAAGTGTGTTTGTATTCATTGTGAGTCTGTGGAGCTAAATATTGGGAGGCACAAAGTTAGGGACAAATATCTTAATTTGTGCTAAATGTCTACAAATTTATTTACCATCTCTGCACCATCGGCATCAATGTAACATGGTAGAAAAAATCAGAGAGCCTCTTGGTATTTTTGCAAAAATGGCCTAGTCTTGGCTTCATAGACTCTGTGCACTGTCGCAGAGACTTAGGGCCTGAAGACCTCTTTTTAATAACTTCCTTGTAAGGTCACCTTGATACAGATGTGGCGAGGTACCGTGCCACCTTCTGCTTTTTTGAAAAGTTTGAACAAAATGCATTTTCAAATTGAGCAACATTAAACAATGACATAGTATGAAACCCATGACCCTGGAATAAGTTTTAAAACATTCTTCATTTTAGTCTAAAATTATCAGAATAAAAGTTGACATTTTTACTTTTGGTGTTTACACATGTGGTAATCTGGATTCTTTTTTTCATGTCTCTGATGGCTTACATTTGATGGAGATCTGACAAGCCAGTCATAGGAAAGTAAATTCATTCTCTCTCCAGAAGGTTTCAGAAGTAGTTCCTGTGAAGTCTGACACTTTATAGCTTTAAATTAGATTTTTAAGAAACTCATATTATTTCTGTCTTTTGTTTCCCTTTTTTGGCAGTCCTGGGGATTGAACTCAAGACCTCCTCATTCAGCTACATCTCCAGTCCTTTTTTAGGTTTTTTGTTTTTGTTTTTGTTTTTGTTTTTGTTTTTTTGTTTTGTTTTGTTTTGTTTTTTTTTTAAAGACAGTCTCACTAAGTGGCTAAGTTGCCCGTGCTGGGCTTGAACTTGAGATTCTCGTGCAACAGTTTCTCAGAGTGCTAGGATTATAATGTGTCCCACCACAAGTGGCATTTTTTCATGTTTTGAAGTGTCCTATAGGTACTGACAACTGTATAAATTAATCTAGCCTATGTTGCGATGAGATAGTCTGACATGGAAGAGCTCTAATGTCCTCTATGCTGGTATGGTGCCAACCTGTAATCCCAGAACTCTGGGAAAGCTGACGCAGGAGGATTGCAAACGCAGGCCCAGCCTTGGCAATTTAGCAACACTCTGACTTACTTAAAAAGTAAAAAGGACGAAGTATACATCTCCATGGGAAGTTTCTGGGTTCAACGCTGAGAACCTCAAAAAAAGGTGAAAGAAAAGAATATGCTGTCTTAATGTATGCAATGTCATTTTATGCTTAGGTCTCGGATGTGGTTTGTTATACACGGCAACAGTGACCATTACGTGTCAATATTTTGAAAGCCGCCGAGGCCTTGCACTTGGCCTGATTTCAACAGGTACATTTTCTTTTCCTTTCTCCTTTCATTCTCCCTTTCTTTTGGTGGGAGGGGGCGGGGGGAGGATGGTGGGTTGAGATGGAATCTTGTTGTATGGCTCAGGCTGACCTTGAACTTTGATCCTCCTCCCTGGACAGCCTCCTGAATGGTGGGATTGCAGGCCAGTGCCACACTGGCTCATGTGTACATCCAGGCATCAGGCTGTTTGCCCCTCTTAGACCTCTAACAATCAAGCGGTGGTCGCAGGGGAGGCAAAGGCAGTGTAGCACAGACCTCACAGATGAACGCCTCCGTTCTTCCCTGGGCATTCCAAAGTGGTGGTTCCCTTTTCACATGAGCCTTTAACAAGCTACTTAGGGGACTTATCAAAATGTCCGTGGATGGCATTTTGGGAGATTATTTAGAGTATGTAGCTGCCAAGTTACCGAAAGCTGCTAAGTTTACATAAAAAGCTACTCATTAGGCCTGTGTGTTCCTGGAAGGTCAGGCTGCCTGACCGGAGGCACTCTTTTCTTGAGGCCACCAGAAGAAACAAGGAGATTTCTGGCTGAATTTCATTTTTTTTCTTTTTCTTTTCTTTTCTTTTCTTTTTTCTTTTCTTTTTTTTTTAAAGAGGAATGCTAGGGATGGAACCCAAGGCATTTACACCACACTCCCAGCCTGTTTTTTGTTTTATTTTGAGTGGGAGACAGGGTCTCACTGAGTCATCATATTGCCAGGGTAGGGCTCAGTCTTAGAATCCTCCTGCCTCAGCTTCTCAAAGAGCTGAGACTGAAGGCCTCTGTCTCCAGGCCTGGCCTGGCTGAGTCCAATGAGTTAGCTAGTCAGCCCCTTTCTCAATGAAGCACTGCTAGGTGGGAAATGTGAACTAAGGTCCTGGAGGAGCCAAAGCTAGAGCCTGAGGTTCCTGGCCAGGGCAGAGGGGAGGAAGGGGTGTAGTAAGCAGTGGGTGAGGAATCTAGAGCAGTTAGAATGCAGTTGAAGAGCCTGTCAGCACCTCCCGTGAGCGTGCAAGGGTGTTTCAGAGCAGGTGGATGATAAGTCAGAAACGGACTGGAGATAGAGCTTGGTGTGAAAGGCCAGTCAGTCCCCAGAGGTAGAATAAAAAAAGTGTATTTCATGATATGTGAAATTATGTGAAATTCAGAGCCTGTGAGTAAGCTTTAATTGGAACACAGCCAGGCCTGCTCCTTTCCAGATCGTGCCTGGCGGTTCTCATGCTTCAAGGGCAGAGTCGATATTAGGGACAGGTATGATATGGACACGGGGTGCCTTAAGCATTTGTTCTCAAAGCCTTTACAGAGAAAGGTTATTGATCAAGGCCTGGAATTAATGAGCTACTTGATGCAAGAGTGTGTCTCTTACTGTTTCAGATTCCCTGAGCACCAACTAATCTTTCACCTCTAATAATAGTGTGTAATCTACACATGGATGAAAGAATAATTAGTGATTTCATTTGACCCTTTGTACTAACCACTTTTCAATTAGGATGTTCTTCTTGAAGATTAAAAGATCACATTTTTATAGTTTACAAAGTTCCATTAAAAACTTTTATTTTTTTCTATAATGCTGGGGATTAAACTTAGGGCCTTGGGCATGCTGGGCCAGAGCTTTATTATCCTGAGCTACATACCCAGCTCCACAGGGAAACTTTGCAAAGTGTCTAACTGCATAGTGAGGTACTTTATTAGAATCTGCACAGATTCAGCATTAAATAAAAATCACAAATGAAAAATTATTAGGTGTATTAGGAGCACGTGAGAGGCACATCAGTCCATTAAAGCTGCGTTCAGTGTGTTTTCTAAACTGTTTTCAACTTTTGACGCACATTCCACTATGGAAAAATAAAAAAAAAAATTCAGGCTATCTGTTACTCTTAATACTTAGCAAAGAGTTTTCCTCCTTTAGGAATAAAGAAATTAAACTGGAGAATATTAAGAAGGGACAATTAAGGTCCACCCTGACATGTTCTTACAGCTCTAAGAGCCTTTTGGTTACTTGTAAAAATTTCTTCTCTTCTCTTCCCTTCCTTTCTCTTCCCTTCCCTCTCTTCCCCTCCAGTTCCTTCTTCTTCCTCCCCCTCCCTCCCTTTCTCTCTCTCTCTCTTTCTCTCTCTCTCTTTCTTCATTTCTTTCCTTCTTTCTTCTTTTTGTTGCAATATAAAAGGACCTCACGCACACTAGATGAGCCCAAGCCCACTACCCCTGTTAATAACTTTTCTTTTTTAAGACAGGATCTCCTTAAGTTGGCTTTGAAATTGCAATCCTATTTCAGCCTCCCAAGTAGCTTGGATGACAGGCATACATCATTGCATTCAAAAGAATTTTTGATGAGATGTCTTTATACTTTCTTTTTTATGGTGCTGGGGATTGAACCCAGGGTTCTAGCACTGAGCTACATTCTCAGCCCTTTTTAATTTTCTTAAATTTTGAGAAAGGATCTAAGTAAGTGGCCCAGGCTGGGCTTCAGTTTGCCACGCTCCTGCCTCAGCCTCTTGAGGAACTGAGTTTACAAGTATGTGCTACCTTGCTGGGCCGGTGGAGCAGCCTACACAGCAGGCTTGCCTGTCATGGGCCATCCCTCTGTGTGGGGTCCCACTTGTGTCTGTGGGGGTCACGGTATCTTCTAGTGTACACCATTTTACATGTATGATCATCTTATTTAGACTATTTTCCTTTATTGTTCTATTATTTTGTCCTGTTTTTCACATGACATTTCCAATGATATTTAAATTTTCAAATACTCATAAAAGTAGAACCAGATGAGAACAGTGTACAGTAACTGGAAGGATTCACAAAATTCTCTTCATACCACGTGAACTCAGCATTCCAGTGTGTTTGGTATAACCAATGCCAAAAAGGAGACATATTTACCTTCTTGTGTGATGTATAAACCAGCCTCCATTTTTTTACATAGTCTTATCAGATTCCATGTAGTGTTCTCACAATTTCATTCATTCATGAAGAATATGAATCATTTATTCTGCCAATACACCGATGATTTGAACTATTAAATATATGAAATCCTAACACTAAACTGTATTACTTATCTCAAAAACAATATATGGTAAGACTGTGGGCTCCTTGAGGCAGACTGAGCATAAGTCCTACTTATGTGACTTATAGTGCGGTGATCTATGGCAAATTCCACAAGCTTTCTAGTTCTTAGACAATTTATTTGTAGGCTGGGAGTAATAATAGAAACTATGCAATGGGATTGTTACGAGGATTCCACGAGATAATGCGGCACAAAGTTCTTAACGGTAACTAAAGTAGAAAAATGTTATACTCCATTGGTGGTGGTGTTCACATTTTCATGATATTCCTATGGAGGTGCATAGGAATGCCTGTGTAAATAGTGAGCTGAGTTGTCGCACTTCTCGCGCTTGTCCTGAGAGCCCCGAAGTACCAGCAACTGAGACTAAGCAGCTCCCACTTCTCTTGTAGGTTCAAGCATTGGCCTCTTTATCTATGCTGCCCTGCAGAGGATGCTGATAGAGTTCTATGGACTGGACGGATGCCTGCTGATAGTGGGGGCTTTAGCTTTAAATATATTAGCCTGTGGTAGTCTGATGAGACCCCTCCAAGTCTCCAGCTGTCCTGTGCCTGAAAAAACAGCTCCAGAAAATGTACCAGATAGATATTTCTTTTATAATGAAAAAGAAAAGAATCTGGAAGAGAACATAAACATTCTTGAGAAGAGCCTGAGCGATGAGGAGAAACGCAAGGGGGCCTTGGCCAGTGGGGACTGGAAACCAGAGAATCTGCCTCACAGAAGCGCCACGACAACAGCAAACACAAAAGAGCCTGAATCTTACAGAAAGAAAGTTGCAGAACAGACATATTTTTGCAAACAGCTTGCCAAGAGAAAGTGGCAGCTATATAAAAACTACTGTGGCGAAACTGTGTCCCTTTTTAAAAATAAAGTATTTTCAGCACTTTTCATCGCTATCTTGCTGTTTGACATTGGCGGTTTTCCACCGTCCTTGCTTATGGAAGATGTAGCAAGGAGCTCGAGTGTGAAAGAGGAGGAGTTTATTATGCCTTTGATTTCCATTATAGGCATTATGACAGCAGTTGGGAAACTCCTGTTGGGGATACTGGCTGACTTCAAGTGGATTAATACCTTGTATCTTTATGTTGCTACCTTAATAATCACAGGCTTGGCCCTGTGTGCAATTCCGTTTGCCAAAACCTACGTCACCTTGGCACTGCTTTCTGCAATCCTAGGGTTTCTGACTGGAAACTGGTCCATCTTCCCATATGTGACTACGAAGACTGTGGGAATTGAAAAGTTAGCCCATGCCTATGGGATATTAATGTTCTTTGCTGGACTTGGAAATAGCCTGGGACCACCAATTGTTGGTAAGATATTGTATCTTCAAATAAGCTCAGGTTATGAGTTTACCATTTTTCATCATAACATCTCCAGATTTAGAAATAGAGAGTGTACTAGCAGAACAGATCTGCCGGAGGAATTCTCCATGGGATGTTGCTGGTAATGATTTATTCAAAGTTGCTTTGATGTAGTTGAGGAAGCCAGTAGATTTTGTCTGGCTTTGTATATTTATTCTGTTTTGAAAAACTCAAAATGCTTTCTTATCCTTGCTTAAATATTTTCTTTTTAGAAAAAATATTTTTCATATTTTACAGGTGCCTATTCATTTTATAAACTGCTAGATTTCAATGTGTTTTTCACATGTGTGTCTACTGTGTTTTCATCATATGGAACTCCCATAACCCTCCTCTCTAACCCCCATTATTGTCTAATATTCAAAAGATTTCTTCTAAAACCGGGACATTTAAGTTAGAAGTAGGGGGGGGGGAGTAATATATATGAATCCTAGTCTTAACTGTATGTATCACATTGATGAAGTCAGCCTCTTGATGTTCACACTATTTCTAAGAAACTCAGTTTTGTTTCATTGTCTTTCCAGGGTGGTTTTATGACTGGACCCAGACCTACGACATTGCGTTTTATTTTAGTGGCTTCTCCGTCCTCCTAGGAGGTCTCATTCTGCTGCTGGCAGCCTTGCCCCCCTGGGGTACGTGCACCAAGAAACTCCCTAAGCCAACACCAACGACATTTTTGTACAAAGTTGCGTCTAATGTTTAGAGGAAGATGGGGAGGCGTTATTTTTGCCATTTTATACTGCATAGCAAAAAAAAAAAAAAAAAAAAAAATTGAGCAAATTCTCTAGAGCCAAGACTGCGTTCTTATAGCAGAACCTCACTGTGGCTATGAATGCTTTTTAAAAATTTTTACATATCCTGTTCTCACTGTACTGTACGTGTTGTCTCTATTCCCTGTACTTCCCTCCTTTCCTCCCTCTTTTTTATATTGTTGTTTGTTGGTTAACATTGTAAGACTTTTGACCAGCCTTGGAAGGCTTTCTCTATGTAAGATGTAGGTTCTTTGCCTACTGTATTAATTCTACTGCAGGGTATCTGGAAAGGCCTCTTGTGTTTTACAGCTGCTGCAGGCCATATGATGGGGGAATGTGAAGACTGCTTGGGAATAAATCACTCACAGTGTTGGACTTAGTAGTCCAAAGAAGACTTCATTTCATTCAGGAAATGAAAGCGGTTAGTAAAACAGCCTTAAGACTTGCAGTAGAACAAGCTGACCCTTTAAAAAAATACTTCAAGTTCTAGTGATCAGTTTTCATTTTTCTATTTTATTTATCTTGATTCAGCGCCCAAGGGTGTTTGGTGCCCATTGTGCATACACTGTTTCAGTTCATCATGGGGTTGCCGAGATGCAGGCTGACTCCTGACAGAGGAGCAGCCTTCCCTAGCCACTAGACTCTCCCTTGTATCTGTCAGCTTGCACTCAGCTGATGTTTCCCAGAAAGTGCTAATTTTACCCGTTTGCAAACCGGAAATGCATTTTTCAGCCATTCCATCTGGCAAATGAGGAACAGCCATTTGCTTTGAGCTCTGTGGGGTTGGGTTGCAAGTGCTTGTTTATCTTCCTGATTTACTTGCTACTATAAGATTTTTCTATTATCATATTTTAATTCAAGGGCAGAGCTAAAAAGTGAGGTCTGAGTGTGTGAGTGTGTGTGTGCATGTGCATGTGTGTGTGTGTATGGGTGGGTGGGTGTACGTGTGTGTGTATGTGAGTGTGTACTCTAAGTCTGCATGGGTCATGAGAAGGGAAACGGGCAATAATTTCTTACCCTTATCTAAGGCCACTTCATCTTAAGTTCTAGGCAGAAAACAATATTCAATAAAACTGACCTTTCCCCCCAAAGGAGTCAGTTTTAAGCACTGATATGCATCAGAATCTCTTATAGAATTTTTCAAAATACAGATGCCTGAGTACCATGCTTAAAGACTATAATTGTGTAGATGTAGGCTGTGGCCCAAACATCGATAGCTTTACAAAGCTCTTCAAGTGATTCCGATGACATAGCCAGAGTAGAGTATGGCAGTTAAGACAATGGAAGTAGAGAAAAATGTATTCTCATACAAAAAAATGAATCACAAGGCCAGGCTTTTTAAAAATAAGTAAATAGCCAAGTGTTTTTAAACTAAGAGGCACTCTTCCCATCGTGCCAAAATCATCTTCTCATTTCTTTTGAAATATGTAAGATTTATACTTCCTTGTTGTCTTTCTTCTAAGGCGCCCGAAGCACTTTATTAGCATGAGCCCTCCCAACACCTCTGTGAGGTAGGTGAACAGTGCTTTCCTCTGTAGTGAACCTGGAGTGAGGAGAATTCATAATAGAGTTAACACTGCTCAGTGATGCAATAATGGGGCTCCAGGCGCCCTGGGCCTCTGCTCCATATTCTCGACCTCTGGGAAGTTTTCTGTACCTCAGCTTTAGTGACTGTCAAAGTTAGTAAATAAAATAAGTGACATTTAAAAGAAAAAAATTACATTTTTGTATTGAAAGTTTCTTTTTGCCAATAATATAGTCAAGAAAATCCAATATTTTGAAAATTTTTGTCTTATAACATCTCTACGTTCATCGATGTTAGTAATTGTCCAATTGTATCTTCATCGTGTCTCCTAATGTCATCCAATGTATTCATTATTCAATGTCTAGGGAATGAAGTTTAAGTCACAATAAAATATTTTTGTTTGTTTTGCATCAGTTTGGTTGTTTTCTCTCAGTTTTCTTCCCCATATAGTGACATGTCACTTGAATGCAAACATCCAAATTATTTGATGCAATTCAAACTTCAGATTTGGATGACCAGATAAGATCATATTCACAATACAATTCACTTAACTACTTTAGCCATTGCTTTCCAAAAAAAAAAAAAAATAGTGTATCAGAATTCTCTTGAGGAAGAGAGGACAGATTCTTCTCTGAGATTATGACCAATGACATCATTAATCAGTCATAGTGATTTTATTTTCCTTTGAGACGGGAGATCTATATTTTGCCCAGGCTGGTATCAAATATATGGGCTCAAGCTGTCGTCTCAGCTCAGCCTCCCAAGTAGCTAGGAGTCTAGAGCTGCCACACCTGTCTTAGTCATTTATAGAACTCCTTAATATGTTTCAGGCTTACATTGTTTGTTCCTCATGATGACCCTATAAACTGGAGATTATGGCAGTCACTATAATAGAAGACACAGTTGCCACAGTGATATGAACAACATGCTGTTAAAGTATAGATGCTTTTCAAAGGCAAAGTGAAAAGTATTTCTTTTTGTAGGAATCAAAGAGAGCCCTTTTTCTCTTTTCCACATCTCCTTTTCCTTCTTTCAGTACTAGAGATTGAATCAAGGGCTTCTGTACTGAGCTTCTACCCCTCATCTTACTTATTTATTTATTATTTTTTGAGACAGGTTCTTGCTAAGTCACCGAGTTGCCCAGGCTGGGCTCACACATGTAAGCTTCCTGCCCCAGCCTCTAAGAACGCTGGAATTATAGGCCTGCACTCCCATACCTGGTTAAGCCCTTCCATTTCTAACACAGACTTCTCTATTCATTAAAAAATTGGCTTGATAACAATCCTTCCAGCTAAGCTCCATTTCTGAGTTATGTTAGCAATCGTGTGGGAGAGTTGCTACCAAGGCATGTTTTTTAGAATGCCAAGGCATTTTTGTAGAAAAGCCACTGTTAGATAAATAATTATTCAAGACTGGACTGTCCTGAGTTAGCATTTTGAAAACATACTCAAAAAATTACATTGATTAGGACAAAAATCATTCTTTTGTGACTTTCTTACTTTGTATGTTGGAAATGGCTTCCGGTGAATTTGGGACAGGTGTGGAGAAAGTGTCAACGATCCTCCTCCCTCACGTGTGTTCAGCAGCTCCTCGTTCCTCTCTACCTCCCGCCTCTTTCTTGATGAGCCTCTGAGGAGCCAGTTGTTGATCTAATTCTCTCTGAGACAATCATGGTACCAGGAGAGAAGGTTCCGCCATCAGCTTTTAAAGGCCCAATTAGGAACAGTTCTCAAGAACCAGGAGTTCCAGCACTTGGAGGTCATGACCGGACGGTATGAGCTAATGAAGTTCCATGACCTTGGACAGACTCAGCTGCCACAAGTCAGCATAGGATTATTTATGCATAGCATGTTTCAGCTCATTTCTATTATTTTATGGGGAATATGATATGGAGCACATGAAATACATATTTTACATTTGCAGCACTGTATAAGATCACAATTGTGGAGCCTTTTGTTACATAGTCAATTTGGCCTGAAGGATACCAATTAGCAAGATCCTTCTTTGAGTAAGGAGTTAACCACAGCCAGTTAAAATGGTCAGAGACATACAAACCCACTGACTGTATTTGGGGATACTGCCGAAGGTTATGATCCCAGAACTAGGTGGCTCAGGTTCAAATCCTAGCTCAGTCATTCTGGCCAGGTGACTGAGCAAATCATTAACCTCTCAAAGTCTTAGTTTCCTCATTATAAAACACATCATAGGCCTATCATGAGAATTCAATAAAACAGCTCATAAGAGGTTGCTTGGAGTGGGATAGATGTCCAGCTAATACTGTTTTTGTCATTTACAAGAGTGTGGCTTCTCAGCCCCTGAGGGAGGTACTTGGTGTTCTTGGGCATAGGTGTGGGGTGAGTATTTGCATTCAAGAGCTTCATTTAAAAGAATAATAATGAACTTCCTGTTATCCCAAACTCATACAATGTCCCAGCTCTTGTCTCCCCCAGGCATGTTCTCTTCAAAATTGATTATCCTTAGGGATTCATGATGTAGTGCATGTTTTCTGGGATTGCTGTTTAGAAACTCTGACACAAAACAAAACGCATATTTGTCCCCCACGATCAAATTGAATCCACTTTGGAAGTTGAATTGCTATGGGGATTTGAATTTTTTTCTTTCTTAAGAGCTTGAATGTGAGCATCTCAGAAGGTAGGACTGAAATTGGGCTAAAGCAAACTGATCTGATTTGTTTACCAGGCACTAATTGGCTTCAGCTTGGGGTCCTTTGTTTACCTCACTGCCTTTCCAAGATGCCTTTGAGAATAACTCCTGAGGGAGTGCGAGTCCTTGCCAAGTCTTCTGGGATTGTGTTCCTAGCAGATCTCAGCCACGCCAGTGGCTTTTGCACGACATGCATTTCTTATTCTGTAGTCATTGACTTTTACAATTTTTTCCTTGAAAAAGCTCATTAAAATTTGACTGTTTTGTTTTAGATTTTTTTTTGACAAGTGGTATTGTAAAATCTTTGGTAAGCAACATGTTTTCAATAAAAAATGATTAGCCCTGATTAAGCTACTGTCCTACTGTAGGTCACCTTAAAGTCTCAGAGGCACCAGTGTATGCCTATTTTTTCCTGACAATTATCATTTCTGATATGATAAATTTTATTCCTCTAGCTCACACCCAAAAATTTCTGAAAGTTTACAGCTTCATTAAGACACTGCTTACAGCAACACAAATGATTCTAGGATCCTGATGATAAAAGAAACTGATGTTTTGTGGAAAGCAGTCCTTAGTTGAGCTTCTGCACTCAAACTCTAGTCCATATTCTGTTTCTTACCAGGAGAGCCCACTGGTAACACTAGTAGTAAACCCAGTAGAGTTGGGGAAGGGTGTGCATGCAGAGCCAAGGGTCATCAGAGCCAAGTAGCGGGGAGTTAACTTTTTTTTTTATTTTTTTGTGGTTTGTTGTGTGCCCAGTATTGTTCTGTCTAAGTTATGTGAGTCCTTGTCTCACATAAGATGAAAATCAGAAATGAGTTAATTCTAAAGCAAAACTAAAGTGAAAGCACATAATAGGAAAGAAGCAAAGCTGGTTACTCCCTTAGCAGAGCAGCTCAGAATAGAACGGAAGAGCTTGCTACTCCACAAACATCGCATCCCAGGAAAGAATAGCAAAGCAAGCTGTTCTGTAGGCAGGGTGGCTGTGCAAAGGATGCATCTTATATTTTTAGGGCTCCAAGGAATTTTATTGACCATTCACAAGTTTTTCTAAAAGAGTAGTGTCTCCTTTTTCAAGGAATGCAGAAGCTTGCCCCCATAACCAGTTGCTTCCTTTCTCAAAGAGGACAGCGGGTTGCCCCTGTGGCTAACCATTTGCTTTATTTCTCCCTCTTATTACCAAAAATGCAGTTGCTTGCTCTCATCTTACCAGGTAGCTACAGCTTCCTGTCTAAGTTTCAAATACGTTAATACTTTAAACAATGTCTTGTCCTGATGATTAAGTTTCAAAGGCTTTCCCAAGGCTGGCAACTGATGCCAGAAAGATCCCTTCTATCTTCCTTTGGTAGACCTAGACACTTCATTCCTTGTTCATTGACTAAACGTTAACTGAGCAGTCAGTACGTGTAGGGAATTTTTCAGGCACCAAAGATTGAACAAAGTTCCTCTCTTCCTTGAGCTTGCCAAAGTCTCTGAGCTCATCAGAAAAAGTGAGACTCCACAGTTTCAGTGGAAGCACTAGCTCTGGTAAGAAGCACTGAAGGTGGACTGGCTATTGAGTATTGTCTCAATGGAGTTAAGTCACATCAGACTCATCCTAAGATTCCCACATGATGGAATTAAGGACCAAAATGCTAATGTATTAATTTTCAGGACAATATATAACAGAGAAGCCTGTTCACTTTCTTGTGCCATCCTTCCTATAGAAAAGTCTAACAAGAAGCTAAAGAATAATCAGAATGTCTTACTTATTCGTCACTGGGACACAATATCCACAACTTAAAGAAGAGCAGCCTAACAGCCCATGGAGCCACCAGTGGATTAATCCCACTGATGAATATGCTGTCCCTTTAATGCAATTACTTTCCAAATATGTGAAGTTTTGGAGAACAATTAAAATAAAGAATAATATTCTGCCCCTGGGCTCCAAAAGACTTATATCCACCTCGCTATCCAAAATGCATTTAGTCTATCTCAAAGAGTTGCCAGAATCTTAAAATTTCCAGCATTGCTGAAAAGTCCAAGTTCAAAGTCTCCTCTGAGACTCAAAGGAAACTCGTAGCTGTGAGTCCCTATAAAGATTAAAAAGAAAATAAAGAGAATTAAAGATTTCCAACATAAAATGGCACAAGATAAACATTTCAATTCCAAAAAGGTGAATGAAAAGATAGAAATAGAATCAAAGCAAGATCAAAAATTAAATCCTGATGCTCTGTGTCCCATACCAGGGGCAAGCTGTGGCGAGATGTCAGCTCTAAAGGGCTCGGGTAGTGCAGTGTCTGTTCCGTTGCGAGTGGCAAACTTCGTGGCCTTCCTCTTTAGGTGACTGCCCTGCCTGCAGCCTTCCTCAGAAGAAGCGTCATGTTGCTGGTACCTCCACATCTCTAGAATCTCCCTTTCACAGTTTTGTGCACTGTTTTCTCATGGGAACATTGCCTGGTGTCCATGGCCTTCTTCTGAAATCTGGGTGGAGGCCTCCACGATCCCATAACTCTGTATTCTGCAAGACTATGAAACCAGCGCTGCATGTCACATGAATGACACCAAGGTGGTCTGTTACCAGCTTGAACAGTAGCCTGGATCCCTTGAACCATGTGCATAGCTACCGCTGCGTGTGTAGATTGCTGAATGGAGGAAATACTTTTCCTAGATATCTTTGCAGGTGCTCTGGGACTCTCTTCTCAGAGGAAGATCTTGTAAAGCTTTAACTCCACTCATTTCTCCAGATTCGATTCTCATTGTAGATATATCCAAAACCAGCAAGCAGGACCCATGCTACAGCCTGAACATTGGACTGCCTTGACGTTTCTTCCACTATATTCATAAGCCACACTTAGTCCTAGTTTTAGGCAGTGACTCAGGATATAAACAAGACACAGATACACTTTTTTTTTTGCTAGAATGTAGCACACATGGATTCTAGACAATGGCCAATAGAGTCCTCTTCAGCTGAAACCTTTTGAGCTTAGTCTTTATGATTGGCATTCTTACCAGTACTCTTGCCTTCTCTCGCTATCATCTCCAAACCTTTCCAAACTTCTCCTGCAAGGCATTTCCAAAGACTTTGAAACTACATGGTCATAGTCACACTGATGACCCTATTTCTCTTTTACCAATTTTGGTCTCAGTCACTTTTTCAACACTGAGACGTAATGTTCCACACCCACTACGTAAAGGAACAGTGGTTCCTTTTGGCTCATTTCAGAGATGTCAATCTGTTCACAGTTAGTTGGAGACAGTCGAAGGGCAAGGCAGAAAATAACCTGCTCGCTGCGTAGTGACGAGAAGCTTGAGCGACGTGGGAGAAGCCGGAATCAAGAATATAGCCCTGTAGGCCACACCCCCAGTGACTTGGCTTCTGTGACACTGCCCCGACCTCTCGCAGCACATGAAATCATCAATGGATTAACCAACTGAATTGTCCATCCTCATAATTTTATTTGAGGTTGTAAAGTAATGATATTCTCTCATTCCTTTATTTTTAGCTAATATACTTCCATAAGGATTTCCTTTGTTGACCATTGATTTTTTTCAAGAAATAAATGAATATATGACAAAATAAAATTTGATTCTATTTCTGTTCATCAATATCAGAAATGTGACCAATAGAGTTACTTCCATCCCCAGTAGGCAGATGTCGTTTTAAACTCACGGGTTTTAAATTTGGAGAAAGAGGTAGTTCCCAGTAATACCAATTTTTCTTCTCATCATCACCTCCTTCTGTCCTTCTCCTCCTTTTTTCTTCTTTTGATACTGGAGATTGAGTCCAAGGCCTTCCCCCTAAGCTATATCCTCAGCATCCTCTCCCATTTATTTTTAAGACAGATTCTCACTCTGAAATTAGGCTGAACTTGAACTCACTAAGTAGACCAGGCTGCCCCTGAACTCCAAGCAATTCTCCTGCCCCAGCCTCTAGAGTTCTACGACTGTAGTTGTGTAGCACAATGCCCACATAACTTTTTATGCGGAGCTGAGGAATTGAACCTAGGGCCTTGCACATATTAGCACTTTAACCATGGAGCTGTGCCCCCTCCACTCTCATTAAGTCAGTAAATTGCCCAGTCTGCTTGATTTTTGTGGTCCTCCCGCTTCAGGCTCCCCAAGTGCTGGGCTTACAGGAGTGTGCCTTATTAGTTAGTAGTCTCTGATAGGTTCTTTTGTTCCTAAGGGAACAAGATATTTTAGGCTCATCTCATCCTCCAAAAAATCTGTGGAGATGATTTTCATATTACCATTTGGACCTTAGAGTTGCACACACACACACACACACACACACACACACACACACACACGGTGGGGGGTCCACTCTATAGCCCAGGCTGGTCCTGAACTCATTATGGAGCTCAAGCTAGCCTTGGACTCATGACAATCCTCCTGCCTCAGCCTCCTGAGTGCTGGGACTACAGGTGTGTGCCACCACACCCAGTATATATGGTGCTATGGTGCTGAGAAATCTAACGAAGGCCTGGCATTTGCTAGGCAAGTGCTTTAACTGCAGTGACATTCCTTCAGCCCCTGCTCATTGATATTGAGTGGGAGATTGTTTCTACAAAGTTGGCATTTTTGTTTGTCAATTTGAAAATGCATAATGCATCTATATGGATAATTAAAATTAATGGCCACATGTTTGTATTTCTACCTAACTTAATTGACGTTATTCTTAATCTTTTTTTCCTGTGGTTGAAAACCTTGATTTTCTAATAACAGACATTAAATTTCCCCTTCTCTACTATGTGTATACTTTAAAAATAACAATATTATTCTTACTACCTATTATATAATTTCTGAAAACTTTTTTATAGTTCTTTTTGTCCTTAGTGTGATCCGTTCTGTATGTGTGCTCACATTGTTCTCTTTTTTATGGGGGGGGGGGGGAGCACTTGAAATAACTCCTCTCCATGTGACTAAGGTTTATTTCTGCAGTTTTAATTTGCATTTTTTTCTATTATGAAGGAAGTTGAGTGTCTTTTTATATGTTTTAACAGATATTTGAATTTCTTTCTTTGTTAGGTGTGTTTTTATGTATGCCAACTGTGGTTCGCCTGTTTATTTCTGTTTTTAGAAACACTATATATTAGCAACAGTTATCTTTTCCCTATGCTATAGATTTAATGTAACTTTTCCTTTGTCTTTTTACTTTGTGAATGTTATCTTTTGCTTGTTAAAAGCTTTTTTATAGCTACTTTAAATATAAAATCACATAATTTATCATCAGCTATTGGCTTGTTTAAAGTTGTTTACTTATTTTTGTAACTACAGTAGAGTTTACACGGCATGAAATAAATTTTATGAATACTTTTACTTATGCCTTATGAGTTTGTATCATTCTTACAAAGGCCTTTCAACCTCAAGATTATTTTTAAAATTCATGTTAGGATATTTCTGCAAATTGCAGAAGACCAAACTAAAATTTACATTGATTCATTTTAGTATGCTGAAATACTGGTTATTTTACATAGCAAACAATCTGGGACTAGAAAAATTCTAGTACTGGATAATTTTGTAGCTTAAGAGTGTCAAAAAGGATCTAAGCTCTTTTCACTTTTTTTGTTTTATAATCTTGTTATTTTCTTGTGCTGACTCCCCTAATGGCCTCAGAAGGTTGCTGCTCTTTGAGGCATCACCTTTAGACAACTATAGATATGGAAAATGGAGTTAACTCCTGAGATTCCAGGTTCGGACAAATAGAAGAGCATTTCAGAAGGCCACAGCAAATCTCAGGTCCAAATCATGTCCCTCATGCATTTTACATGTAGTCATTGACATTATGGAGGAAACTGGTAAGAATGACCCAGGACTTGGGAGACACCTGAAGCAAGTGATAACTACAGATCTGAAGAAGTTGGTTTTGAGAAGAGAAAGATGGATGATACGACTGGGAAATTTCGCAAATTTATTTCTTACACATAGAGCTTTGATTTGCCCCAAATTGATGTTTATATGAACAGTGAGTTCCTAAATTTTCCTAAACATCTAGTCAGGTGCCCTAGCAAGTACAAATGCTACCTTTTTAATCAGTCCTCTTATGATAGTTTCTAAAAAGAAATTGAGAAAAATTGTGGATAGCATGGGAACCTTGGGTCAAGACTTTTATTTTCTGTGTCTCATCTAAAACCTGGGAGACAGCTGCCTCAACCTCTTCTCACTTAGAGCTCACCGAACGCACAGGAGAGTGGGAAAAAGCATTCCTGTCTAGTGTCTGAAGTTTAGAAAAAGGGGAAAAAATGTCACTTAAAATGCATGAACCCTACTTTGAAAAGTCACATGATATGCTGGCATTTTTACTCTGAAAACTGGGCCTTTAAATAGGCGTATACTTTACTGATTATCAAAGGAAAATAAAAATCTACTGGTCCACTGTGAATCAGCCACAAGCAGGCCTTAGAAAGTGGCCAATCTACTACCTTAGATACAGGTCAAGAAGGAAGGACAAAATCCATTAGGTATGCACATGTCTGCAAGCATGTGCGTTGTGTGTGTGTGTGTGTGTGTGTGTGTGTGTGTGTAGGTGTCTACATGACATACATTGGAAGAAAAGCACAGCAAAGGCTATGAGGCTGACAGGGTGTAGGTGCTTTAAACATGAGTGACAGGGAGGGCTTCAATGAGGAGGCGTCATCTGAGTAGAGTCAGGACGCAAATGGAATAGCTGCTCTATGGTATCTATGAAAATGTCATTCTATGTAGAGGAATGATGGGCCAAGGGCCGTAGGCAGGAGCAGGCTAAACTCTAGTGGGCGGAGTGGAGTGAAAGAAGAGGGGCTGCGATTGGGGAATGAACGAGCTCATGTGCTCATAAAGGGCTGTAGTGTCTGTCACGGGTGTGTTGGCTCTTACACTACCTGAGGTGGAGACTGAAGGAAGGGAGCAGGAGAGAACCACAAGGACAAAAGTGGAGGACAAGAGGGAAAAAGGAAGGGAAGAAAAGTGGTAGATTTGATTTATGCTCTGGTGGTTGTGCTAAGAATGGAGCTTAGGAAAGCAAGGAGACAGACAAACAAGGTTGGAGCTACTTGTTGGGATAGAAGGCAGCTTAAAACAGACTGTGGGAAGTGAAAAGCAACCAGAGTCTAGAGACACTTGGAAGGTACAGCCAACAAGATTTGTTGGTGAGTTTGATGTGCGCATAACAGAGGAAGGCTAGGACGAGTCTTAGGCATTGGCTTTCAGCAGCTAAGAGCAAGGAGTTGTCATTTGCTAAGATGAGAAATGTTTTACAGGTTATAAAATTAGAACTCTGTTTGTGTTAAGCTTGAGATATCTACTACATATCCAAGTGGAGCTGCTGAATGGGCTGTTGGACGTTCAGCCTGGAGATCAGGATTGCTGTCTGTGGATGTGGGAGTTATCAGTCACATGGAACGTGGGAAGCCATGAATTTCGATGATGTCATCAGTAGGTGTAGATAGGTGACTGGGACTGGTGTTTCATTGTTCAGAAAACTAGAAAATAAAATGGAACCAACAAGGGATGTTTAAAAGGCCCTGGTTGGTAAGGCAGAAGGCAGAAGAGAGACAGGTATCCCTGAAGTCAAGTGAAGGAGGTGCTTCCGGCATGGGAGAATGATCAACTGGGTTACATGATGCTGACAGAAGAGGGAAGAGCTGTTTACCCGTTGTTGGCTTTAGCAGACTGGAGGTCATTTGGCGACCTTGAGAGATAGAGCGGTCAGCACATTCGTGTGGGATCCGGGACAATGGAAGAAATGGGATGACTGGATATCATCCATACTAACAACTTTTAAGAAGTCTCATACTTGAGTATGATTAAAATATTCTTCACTCTGTTGGCTGACTTCTTCATGGAACTAATTAGCCTATAATTTCTGTTTCTGACCCTATGTGAGATTTACATACAGGTCTGATTTCTTTTGCTTGGAACCTTCCGCCAAAAATGAATTCTAGATTTTGATCATCTCTGATAACTGCCACTGGGGTGGCATGAATTGGGAAAGTGGACAAATCATAGCACATGCGCCAACGGTCCCGAGAAAACTTGACAAGTCTTGTAAGGCAAGTGCTGTAACTGCTGTGCTATTGCTCCAGCCCCACTCTTTTCTGTTGTTATTTGCTGGATCTAGTAATCCTAATCTACATTGTTGTATGTTTAATATTTTGTTTTCCTTTTTTGTGCTGAGTAGCACTCTATGGTATGGTTACATCACAAGTTGGCATATCCTCCTGTCAATGAATAGTTCTATGATACAAATATGCTACAATTTCACAATGTATTCTCCTATTAATGATTAGTTAGGGCATTGGGGGGGTAGGTTGTTATGGATAAAGCTACTGTGGATATTGTACAGATATCCTAGTAGATATGCTTTTATTTCTCTTGGGAAAAATCCCTAGACCTGCTAGGTTGTGAGGGAAATATTTATTTTCTTTTATAATAAACTTTGTTCCATGAAAGAATTTTAAGCAAGAAAAGGACATAGTGAAATGTGCATTTTAACAAACCTTCATTTGGCAGAAATCTCGAGACGGTAGAGGCAGGGGCAATGCTGGAGACAAGGAGGCCTGCTCGGCCATTTCTAGGTCCGGATGAAGATACTGAAGATACTGGATACTTGAATGGTGATAGAAAAATATTTACAAGGCAATTGAATGGGTCTCCTTGATAGTGAGGTGTAAAGAAAAAAAGTCTGTATATGTGGCTTCTTGAAAGATGATTATCTAGGATTGGTAGGGACCAAGGCTGCTGTGCTCAGGGCCTGATCACAGAAGGTTAAAATCAATATTTGTTTCCTAACTCTCATACTCCATGACTCTACAAAGAAAAAAACTTCCAAATCCCACAGACAATTGTGTTTCCACCCATATTTTCCACTAAGACAACTCTAAGGGCCACATTTGAAGGGCTTCTAGAACACAGAGGAAAGGGAAGACGGCATTTAACTAATGAGGATTACATGTTGCCAGGCACTGTGATTTCATGTGCTTTTTAGCATCTGACTTTCTCCTACACATACAATTGTAAGATTCCGAGGGTCCTTGTAGAGATATCTTATCCACTCTGGGGAGAAGGAGCCTATTCTTTCAGAGATTGGTAGCCCTGGATTAAGTTTTCTCTTTGATGATTAGCTATTTGACAATTATCAAGTTAGCAACCGTCTCTGAGCTTCTCTTTTCTCTCCTTAGAAGACATAAAGGTAAAATAAAGGGGGTGAATATTGTGGTTTGGATCTGGAGTGTCCTTCAAAAGTCTCATGTATTTTAATGTTATAGATTATCTATGGAACCATATGCTGTTGGTAGATTGGGGCTTAGTCTAGATGGGTGGTTACAGTTAAATTAGGATCACAGGTGTGTAAGTTAGGATTAACGATGTGTAGTGGCCACACCTTCCACAGCTAGATGCAGGAGGGGCTAATCACTGGGCGGAGACCTGGAAGGATATATAAGCTGCTTTCTGCCTTCCTTGGGGGACTTGGACTGGTCTCAACTAGTCTCAGCTTGTCTGCCTGTTTGTGATGTTGTGAGAAGCCGCCTCCACCTCTCTGTCTCTGCCATGTACTTCGATTGCTGCCGGCCGTCCCCTGGATGGACTGTGACCTTCTGAAACTGTGAGCTAAAGTAACCCTTTCCTTTTCTAAATTTGTGGGTGTCGGGTATGGAGTCACAGCAACGAAAAAGTAAGACAGCGGTGAATTATGTAACTTAAACTTTCTCCTTTCTACTCCTTTAACTAGTAACTGATCACAGCTGCGTCCTCCGCGCACTTGATTTACATTAATTATACTCAAAATTGCCACCACCATCAGAAGAACAGTTACCAGGTGTGATCATACCAGTGTGAGGCAGTTCCTCAGTGCCTTCCCTCTGGTCCGACCTAGTGAGACCCACCTTTTTGCCAGATTTAAAAAAAAAAAAATAGTCCTTTTTTGAGTAATAGACACCTCACATTAACGAAGTATAGCATTTTGTACTAAGTGCCTGGAGTTTGAATTTAGATAATAGATCAGAGAAACACTATTTGCTCTGTGTAATTAAGCAAATTGTGTAATTTGTTTCCTCAACTGTAAAACAAAGATCACTGATACTGTCTGTCTAGCTATGTCTCTGTTTAGAATGGTGATTGAGTCAAGGTTTGGGACCAGCATAGAAGAGAACTTACAACCCTGTGCTAGTTCATGGGTAGCTGGCCTGGTTGGGGTTGGGAAGGAAGGAAGGAAGGGTATTCCTTCTTAGGCAAAGCCACTTGGTTACCTGCTGCTCGGGCCTCATCTGGGGCAAGCACCTGGGAGTCTGGGCTGTCTCGCCAAAGGCTGTGCATTCAGATGGGGAAGCCGCTTCCCTCCACACAGTTGTCAGCTGCACAGCTTTTCTGATTAGAGAGCTGAGAAAAAGCCCTGCAGCAACGTCTTTATTCTCCACATCTATGCAGTCTTTCTTGTGATTATTCAGGTTCAAGCCTCTGATTCCTTTAGATCTTCTGCCATGCTTAGGTCCCCCCAAGGGCACAGATGAGCCCGCTGCCTTGTCCTTTCAAGGTGACAAGGAAGTCCCCTGCCAGCCAGGGCAGGTAGCGGCTCCTGCACCTGTGATCTGGGTAGTAAGGTCTACATTTCCAGTGCCTGCTGTTGCAAGGATTGAAGACCTACAATCAGCTAATCTCAGTACTTCGGGAGGCTAAGGCAAGTTTTTATCCCAGCTTGGACAACTCAGTGACTTAGCAACGCCCTGTCTCTGAACCGAACTAAACCAAACCATTGTGTAACTATAGAGAAAATTTACTACAGTGTCCTGGATTTTTTTTTTTTTTTTGAGTTAAACGAGAGCTTGGAGGGGAATGTATGATCTGTCAATGAGAAATTGAATGGTGATTTAGAAGACCAGATCAGATTGAGACCCCAAAGTGTAAAAACAGTATTTGGTCACTGTATGTTGTGAGATTCCTCCCCCACTGTCACTCTTAGTTAAATTTAAGTGTAGGTATAGCTCAGTGATACAGTACTTGCTTAGCGTGTGTGAGGACCCAGATTCAAGTTACATTCTGGATTCCAACTTTCTTCATCATGTGTTTTCTTAAGGGATTTTTCTGTGTGGTGTTTTCCTGGCTTACGCCACAGGAGACTTTGGTGTCTCTGTTGTGCATGTGGGGGGCAGCTTGGGCTGCAGGACCCAGGAGTCCAGGTACTGTGTGGCCTCCTGATGCTGCTTTGGTATCTTTATGTGAGTCACCTATATCTGATGTATATCCAAATCACTGACCACTGGCACAACAGATACGAATGCCAGTCCTCACTGATTTGGGTACAGTGGGTGCAAGGCTGGTGAAGACTGGCCCTGCCATACTGAGCTACCTAGGCAGACCCATGTGCAGGTAGAAAGCTAGTTAACATGTCATGGTAGAGATAAGCATGATCTTTAGAGTGTGGGTGACAGTCAAGATATTTGGCAATCAGCTGAATCACTAACAGCCATGACAGGTGACAGAGGGTGCTACGTGGGCATAAGGCATTTGTCTGGGGAGGTCAGCATTATCAAGAAGGCCTACCTTTCTTTAGGTTCAGACTCCCCGGGGATGGCGGGACAAGGGAATGCCAGAGGCTGGCCTCAAGCTGGGTTGCAGATACTGCAGGGTGCTGAGAGATTGGATGTCAAGGTCATGGGGACCCTGGAAGGGTTGGGGACAAAGACATTGCTACTGTCCCGATGTTACAGATGTACTTCAATATTTCACAAATGATATGGTCATGTGGACACCTTGCTAGGGCAGCAACATCCAAAGAAAATACCATGCCAGCTACATTTAGAGTCAAACCTTGTTTTTTAGGAGTAAAAAGAAATAAGGGAAATTATTTTTGTCATTAATTTTACTCTGCAGGACTTAAATATTATCATTTCCACATGTAATCAATGCATAGCATGATGACTGCATTTGTGGGTACTGAAAGCCATTCTCAATGCAAAGAGCGTTCAGGAGCACACATGTTCACAGTTTTGGACAGCACGGGTCTGTTCGGGAGGGCGTGGGGAAGGCTTCCTTGTTCTTTCTTGTGTCTCTGGACGCTGGAGGAGGGGCTCTCCCCTTGCCTGGCATTTCCTGCAGGATCTGCGTGTGGTTTCCTTCCCTGCGTAGCCCACCTGTGAAAGTGCACAGCACTTAACAGGTGCAGTATTTATGACAACGACAAGGTGTCTCTGTCAGCTCTGAGCTCACTTATGTTATCTGGCCTATTGCTTAGTACTCCTTTCATCACTGAACCAAGATTTAATTGCTCCTTTAAGCTCCTTTGAATTTTCAGACTTAATTTACCTTTACCCTGGAGCTCCTGAAACTCAGGCTCAGGCAAGTTTACTAAGGATAAGTGGGGAATTGCTGTGCGCTCAGGCTTTGCTTCGTCCTTTATAGGCCTGTTTGCCCGGACTCCCTCCTTCCCTCCCTTCCTTCTTTCCTTCCTTCCTTCCTTCTTTCCTTCCTTCCTTCCTTCTTTCCTTCCTTCCTTCCTTCTTTCCTTCCCTCCCTTCTTTCCTTCCTTCTTTCCTTCCTTCCTTCCTTCTTTCCTTCCTTCCTTCCTTCCTTCCTTCCTTCCTTCCTTCCTCCCTCCATCCCTCCCTCTCTCCCTTCCTTCCTTCCTCCCTCTCTCTCTCTCTTTCCTACTTTCTTTGCATTCCTTCACCTGATATGATGGTTTTCCTTCCATTTTCCTCATCCAGGGAGTCGAGGACAGCTCGCTTTAGCATTTCCTGTAGTTTAGCGCCACCCTGTGGTTCAGAAAAGAAGTCCAGAAACGGTCGGCCTCCATTTTGGGATCACTGAGCATAGAGTAGCCTTGAAAGGCCATCTGGCTTTTGTTTTCTCCCCGAGTCTGAGAGAAAATGAGATTTGTTACTGAATATACAATGTCTCCTGCAGGCTCAACTGCCTTGTTGAGAAATCAGAAGCTCCAGTTTTGAACTAAGCAGAGATCATGCAGAAACATACATCCAGGCTGACACTTCTATTATTTAAATTGAATTGTGTCTATATTTCCCAGATGACTCAGCTTAGCCAGGGAACTTGCCACCTCTATCTGCTGTTACTGTAAAGGGTTGAGCTAATGTTGTCATTGCTCTGAGTTAGGAATTTGCTCCTCGCACTGTCACAGGTGGTTGGGCTGGGAAAAAAAAAAGAAGCAGCACAGGCCTAGAAACAAGAGAGGTGGTAGAGTTCCCCCGACCCACAGTAGGCGTCCTAGATGTCAAGAAATGCTCATATGCAGGCAGGGACTCAACTGCATATCCAAAAAGAAGAATGAACAATGATCATAATTAATAAGACTGAACAAATTCATATCTTTTCATCAAGTTGATGGTTTTCTCTGTGTTGTAGCCCTTTTGCTCACCCTCTGTCATTTGCAATTTCAGATTCTAAATAAAACCAACCCAGCCCTTGACTAAGCAGGCTCCTAGCTCAGAGAACGTAAGAGTAGAGTCAGGTGTGCTCTTAGCCTCATACTTCAGGTTTTTGCTAAGGCCCTGGGCTGTTCTACGAGTTAAACCTGGTGACTGTGTATTGGTGGTGGGATGTAAGTGGTCTGGGAAAAGAACCTCACAGGGAAAATATTTCTTCCTACCAGATGGCCTCAGCACCTATCATTCCGGAGTAAAATCTCCCCTTTTATTTGCGATGTTGGAAAATCTTAAAACTGCAGTTTTTGCCAGGAAATTAACTTAAGTTTTCACCTAACATTTTAAGTATAGCATACAAATATATATGATATAGGTTCTATGAAAGATGAATTTTAATTGAATTAATAAACTTTATGAAACTGGTTAGTAGAAAGTTCAGGAATTTCTTCAGAAGGAAATGCCAGCACGTATTTTTGCCTGGGTGGGAGCACTCTTGCTCACTAGGTAGATATCCACATAGCTAGCTCTCTTCATATTACACATTTATCTGATGGGCAGAAGACTGGAGTTTATGAGCAGAAAACATCATTACAAGAACACTCTCTGATGGCCAGAGCATTTGCCCAGCCTTTATTTTCTACTTGTCTTGGGCTCCCACACAGCACCCTGGCAGTTCTATTGAAGAAGAGGAGTTGCTGCTAGGCTGCTAGGATCCCAGGGCTGATCCTAAGGGCACACATGTTCAAGCCCTTGTGGAGCAGCTGATGTGGAACTGGTATCAGCCAGTAAGCCATGGGCCAAACCATTGAAAAATGAAACTGAGTTCAAGAAGGAAACAAAACCAGGCAAAGAACTGAGCATCAGGCACATGCGTGCAGGTAGCGAGGTGGAACTTGGCAGGGTTAGCTGTCTCTCTGAGTGTCCTTCTAATGTTTTACAATAGGGAACGAAACAAGAGAACCAAGGAATCGAAACTGCTGTCTTCCTAGGAGACAGAGTGTGTTGTCAATCCTCACCCATTGCTTTCGTAGGTCCACCAGTCAGGATATGTGGCTCATATTTAGAATTCCATGTAACAGCAGGTGGGGACCCAGGGCAGTGTCAAGTCTGTTCATGGCTGCGGTGAGGAACTTGAGTTCTGCATGACTGATGATATCAAGTTCTCATGTCCCATTTCTTCCTGCTTTGTCATTATCAATATAGTGATGTTTATCCTCAGAGTACACACACACACACACACACACACACACACACACACACACACACACACACGTTTATCCTCAGTGCATTCATCTGTGGCCAGATCAGGCAGAGGAGAACACTGAACAAGATAACTACTACAGCTCCAGGCTTCACACTGTCACTTAATCACAGATAAGGCAAAAAAAAAAAAAAAAAAAAAAAAAAAAAAAAAAAAAAAAAAAAAAAAAAAAAAAAAAAAAAAAAAAAAAAAAAAAAAAAAAAAAAAAAAAAAAAAAAAAAAAAAAAAAAAAAAAAAAAAAAAAAAAACCCAAACAAACAAAACAAACGCAAAAAACCCCAAAAACTAAAACAAAGAGAGAAATGGGGGAAACAGAGAGAGAAAAAAAGAGGGAAGGAAAGAACAAGTAAAACTGAGGAGTGAAAATATCTTCTCGGATACTGTTTTTTATGAAGAAAGAAGAAAAGCGTATCTCAGAAGCCCTCGAAAGATTGCTATGTTCCCTTGACCTGGGTGAAGTCACACCCTCATGTAAAATTTTTAGCTGCTAGAGTGGAAGGTGTGCTCTGCCATCCTAGGGAGTAGGACAATGTGGCCAGGAAGGTAGCTGAGAGTCTGAGACTCAGTCAAAAGCCTGAACATGTTTGTGCTCCAGTTTATTTATTCATAGCTCAAAATTATGTTGCTAACAGAATGTCTGGTACACAAGGCAGGCTCAGCAAAAGCTCACCCCTTCGCTTCCAACATCCGCTGCTCAACAACTCCAGGAGCTTGTTGCTCCAGCGGTCATGTATTGCTGGGTCATGAGGGACAGGTATAATGGTCTTGCCTTAGGATGACTCATCCCCGCCAGTGAACCTGACCACAGAGTGACAGTAGATCAGTGAAGAGGAAAAGGGAGCTGGGGGACAATGAACCTCCCATGGGAAAACAGGTCTTTTAAAAAATTCTTCCTATGAGATGCATAAAGCACCTCAGAATATGATTGTTTCCGAGATACGTTTCCCGATCCCACCTCAGACGCTGACGATAGCGTCTCAGCTGCCTTTGTAAGTGGGTGCCACTTTCATTAGGGCCGTGAAAATGTGAGGCATGGGAATGACAGTACATGAAAGTGTGACCAGTGTTAGCTACCCCTGTGCCCGATAGCACAAGGCAGGAGTGAAAGCTCATGCATTCATCTGCGGCCAGACTAGGCAAGGGGCTGTTGACAGGGCGTCCTGAGAATTCACAAGTGGCTGAGGACCTTTGTGATGATCAAAGAGGAAGAGAGGGAAAGAAGTAGAAAACCTGGTTTTGAAAACCATGATGAAAGTAAGAATCTAGGCATGCATGATGAATGTGTGATTAAAAAATCTTTCCATTTCAAAGCCTTTAGTTGGAGAAGAACTGAACATTTCCATAGTAACAACACAGTTACCAACAGTAACACCACACAGATAGACACTCAGAAGAAAGGACACTTTGGAGTACAGTGTGATTTCAGATCATCATCAAAACCACCCAGGGGTCAAACACATTACCAAGCCTGTAGATTGAACTTCTGTTGTGTGGGAAGTGCTACAAGACAGCAACCAAGACAAATACAAGTCCAGAAAGCAGGGTGTTCTTCCGGCTAGTAGAGGCATGCTCTTTTACAGATCCTGAGTGTCAAATGATTTTTTTTTTCATTTTATTGACACGTATAAGTACAAAATTTAAGGTTTATAATGAAGTTGAGCATTTTGTGCACATATGTATCTTGTCTAGGTGACAAGTACTTTCCCACTTTTCTTTTGTCCCTCCCCCTACCCACTCCTCCCTATCTCCCCTACCCTCCTGGTTCAATTTGTTTTTCACTTTAAGTTCCATGAGATAGTTGTGATCTGGGTCTCTCATATCAGAGAGACCATTCGATGTTTCACCTTCTGCTTCTGACTCACTTCACTAAGCAAGATGTTGTCCACTTTCTTCCATTTGCCTGTAAAAGCCTCCACGCTTTTGGACTTTATAGATGCATTGTATTCTGTTGTGTATAAATACCACAGTTTGTGTATCCATCGATCTGTTGATAGGTATTTTGGTGTCTTCCATGTTTTAGCTATTGTTAGTTGTGCTGCTGTGAACGTGAGTATACATGTACCTCTATTATGTGTTGTTTTGACTTCTTTTGGAAATATTCCCAGGAGAGGTGTCACTGGATCGAAGGGAATACTTATTTCCAGTCTTTTGAGAGATCTCCATACTGCTTTGCAGAGTGGTTGTACGAATTTACATTCCCACCAGCAGCACAGGAGGGTTCCTTTCTCCCCACAGCCTTGCCAGCACTGATTGCTATTTGACTTGTTGATGTAGGCCATTCTCTCTGGAGTGAGATAGTATCTTAGTGTTGTTTTGATTTGCATTTCTCTTATGGCTAGAGATGTTGAACATCTTTTCATATATCTGTTGGCCATTTGAACTTCTTCATGAGTGAACTGTCTCTTATTTCTTTTGCCCACTTTTCAATAGGATCCTTTATTTTGGTAGGCTTACTTTTCTTCAGCTCCCTCTATATTCCAGTTATGAGCTTCCTATCTGAGATGTTGGTGGTGAATATTTTTTCCCAGTCTGTTGGTTCTCTTTTTACAATGTTGCTGTGCAGAAACTTTTTAATTTGACAAGATCCCATTTGTTCATAATGGGGATAATTTCTTTTGCTTTTGGTGCTGAATGATTTTTAAACAGAGGAGGAAAAAAAAAAGAGGCATGCCATCTTTGTCCTGGGTAAGATACTGGTTTGAAAAAAAAAAGGAAATTTTGGGGTCAACCACAAAAATCTGAGTATTGTCTGGATATAGTTGAAATAATCACACAAAAATTACTGACTGCAAATAGTAAGTGGCGTCTTGTGTGCATATGTGGACATAAGTGTAGAAAATGACCCTGGATGACATCAACCAAAGTGGTAGAGCAATTTCCTCATGGTAAGAATGTAATATTTTTGAAGTTCTACTTATTTGTTTTTCTTAAATTTTTTCTACAACGCATATGTTCTGTTTTTCTAATAGCAGTGTAAAAGGTAAAAACTATTAAACTGAACACACAAAGCTGAGAAAGCCTGGACAGGCGCAAGCTCTTCCATTCTTGGTGGTGCGGAACTCTGTCTGGGTCTGGGCAGGAGCCTTGAAGAGAAGCTGTCCTCTTTATTCACACTTCCGCTTTCATCTCGGGAGCAATTGTGGAGGCTGCTAGAGGCGGCAGCCTAAGTGTTTTCTGTGACTGTCACGCCCTTGGAAGCAATCTGGCTGCTTTCACGCAGCAGGGGCCCTTGCTCAGCAGGGTTCCTGGAACACATTTTGAAGCCGATGCACGTCCAGTACAAAGTATACAGAACGGTTTGGCCTTTTTTTTTTTGGGGGGGGAGGGGTGCGGGGGTGATAAACAGCTTTCCTTATCCATTCTCTTAGAAAAACTGAGGCCAAGCATCACAAATGATTATTCAAAGGCAGGCAGCTCGTTAGTGAACAGAAACATAAGTTACATGACATAGGAACCTGAGTATTTCCTTCTAATTGATTAACTTACTAGGTTTATTTACCATATATTACATGTGAGCACTGAGGTACGTGGGAAGGCAGGCACTGTTTCTGTACACAAAGCTTGAACCTCTTTTAGAAGTACTTTGTTTTTCCGGGGAACACCCTTCTTTGGTCAAAAGACCCCTGTCTTCTGGGGTATTGAACTTAAAATCCAAATGGGCTTACATGAATTTTCATATAACACATGAGCAATTCTTAGTTCTGCATTAAAACTGATTACTGGGACAAGAATGTTTCTGTCTTTTCTTTCCTGGAAGAGTCTATAATCCAAAAGTTACCTGTGGGGAAATAGAAGGTGCTCTATGCAAACTCAGGGCTTCTGTCTGAGCCAAGTGCATCCTAGGCAGAATATTAATATCACATTTTGAACAGGTTAAGAGCAGTCTTTGGTGAGTTAAGGACTCATTCTTTCTCTGATTGATCATTCTGCAAGTATTTTTCAAAATGAGTATTGCAGAAAAGGTCACAAAGTCAGGTGTCCTTGGAAACAGAAAGGCTGGACTCAGCATTTGGCTTTAATCACTTCCATTTTCCATAGTGGGAGAACGCTCTTTGGAGACACAGACCTGGATATGGAAATAGACTGTTCTAATAAACAGCATTGATTATTTTAGCAGCAGAAAAAGAGCCTGAATCCTTGCTCTGTTCCCTCTCGGACACTGTGTTTTATAGCACTGTGGAAGTACATTTTGTTATTATTCAGTTGTCCATTACTATAACAAAATGCCAGAAGCTAGGTACTTAATAAAAGAAAGAAGTGTATTTAACTCACAGTTTAGGAGAGTTGCATGTAATTGTGAGAGAAAAATGCAGAGAGATCCCAAATGCCACTTACCTAGTTTCCCCCAATGGTAACATTACATGTAATTACAGAACAATGTCATAACTAGGAAATTACCATTGCTACAATCCACTGACCTTGCTTATACTTCAGTGGTTTCACATGCATTCATTTGTGTGCTTGGTTGTGTGTGCATATATTTAGTTCTATGCAATTGTATCACATTTGGAACAATGGGATTACCACCAGAGTTAAGTCACAGGACGGTTTCACACAGGGAACTCTGGCACTACCTTTAGTTGCAGCTACTCCCTAACTCACGGTAAGAACTAATCTGTACTTCAACTCTACACTTTTATCTTTTCTTTTGTAGCCAGGTTAGGCTGGTCCTGAACTTGCTATGTAGACTAGGCTGGCCTCAAACTCTCAGCAATCCTCCTGCCTCAGCCTCCCTACTGATGGGATTACAGGCATATACCACCATGCCCTGGTTATGTGGTGCTCAGTACAAGAACCCAGGGCCTTGTGCTGGGTAAGGAAGTGCTCTAATCACTGAGCTATGCTTCCAGTCTTGCTACATGCTTTAAAATTTATGAACACCATTATAAATGGGACATGTAGCATATAATGAGATTCATTTCACACAAAATAATTTTTAGAGAGTCAAGTTGTTATGTGTATTAGTACAATAGTTTGTTCATTTTTTATTAGTATTCTTCCATTTCTAGTTTTGGAAAATTATGAATAAAGCTTATATGGACTTCATTTTTGTAAGTTTTTGTATGAACAGACGTTTATTACTTTGAGAAGAAGGCCCATCCCTGAAGTTGCTTATTCACCTGGTAAGTGTGGAGGACCTGATGGATTTTATAAGCAACAGCTACACTCCTTTGAAGGGTGAATGTATGTGTCATTTTTACATTCCCATCAGCAATATGTGATTGATGTAATTTCTCCACAATCTTGTCAGTATTTAGGATTATCACTTTTTTGGTTTTTTTGGATTAATCACCGATGAGGTAAATATTCTCTTGATCCAATCATCTTTTGACTCCAACCTCTCAACATGACTACGTAAGCCTTTGCTATGTGAATCTTCGGGTGACATTTCATATTTGAACCGTAACAAACACACATACAGTTGTTGCTATGTAACAAGGCAAGGAGTAGGTCTGGGACCCAGAGAATTTGTTGGAGTCCTTTTTGGCAATTATAGAACCTGTGTAGGGGATGGCTGGAGCCCTGGTAGTTACCAGTTGCCTTCATTTTGATGTCTTACTCCTTACTCTCACAACTGATGCTCTTGCTCCAGGTTTGTAAGGGTCTGGCTTTGCGGGTTGAATTAGCTGGCATGCATGTGCTCTAAGCTCCAGGCCTAGGTCTCTACATGCATAAGAGCTGATTCATCTTATTGTAAGAAGTCTACACAGCTTAGGTAGAAAGGGCATGTGTGAATTCCCGAAGCAGCCACACCCACACTTGACTATTCCAAGCTGAATGAAGCCAGCATTCTCTGTTTTGTCACCCATAAAAGGGGGAATGACAGTCTTGCATGAAGTCACCGTAAGAACAAAGTGAAAAAAATGATCAGAAATACCTTATAGAGGACCTGTCATATAGACATGCCGAATACTTTTTCTGCATCATGACTATAGCCTTTTCTTTCCGTAAACAATCATTCTGAGCATTCCTATGTAATGTGAAGAAACTTCAAGTCTCATAGTTGCTCCCAACCATTTATTAGGGTCTTTAAGAACAGAGTGGTCTAAAGATCAACTGTCTCCTCACCTCAGGGGGATGCGACCATGGGTCTGTGAAGGCAGAGAAGCAAATCTTCCTTCCTTATTAACTGGAGAGATGCGATTCAGTAAATACGTGGTGATAGGAAGTAAAAAGGAATACCATGCAATTGTATATGCACCAGATCAACATTAATTCCTTAAGGTGAATGTGATGCAAACAGATACCCATAAAATAATAATTATGGGAAGATAAATTTTTAAAATTGTTATTAAAAACACATATCACTGTTAATTCCCCTACATACGCTTCTCTTGCTTTGAGCTCATTTATCTCATCATTCTAGCTCCTTCCTGAAGCAGCTCCGGAATTCATCTGTTCTGTCTTTATGTAGTGTGATGAGTGTGGTGACGTCTACTGCCACGTGCCATCCAGTGGAAAAGTAGGATCCTAAAACCATGGTGGTTTTCTTCTACTTTATTCACTGGATCTGGCATCATGCAAATTCTGGTTCTTCTCCAAAGTCAAAATGATCATGAGAGGTAAACATTTTGGATGAATTCAGGACAACAAGGCAGTCATGACAACAGAAATAAGCCATTCACAAAGGAGCACAGAAGAGCACTTCCAGAACTGCCTCAGAATATGGCAAGAATGACCTGATGTGTGTTCAAAGTGAGGGAGAGCATTTGAGGAAGACTTATACTTTAACAGGGCTTAAAAACGTAAACATTTATTGTACTTTTCAATAACACTTGATAACGCTGCCTTTGTAATTGCTTAACAGAATACATGCTTGTGATGAGTGTGTATTCCCGAAGCAAATCCTGAGATGAGGAGCCATATTATTTGGGGTATGATCAAGGAACACTGGAAGGGGTGTAGACAAATGAAACAAGGAAGTAAAGGCACCCATAGAAGTATGTGCCAGCAAGTAAGATTCTCCATAGGCAACAGAACTTTAATTCTGGGAAGTCCTGGAGACAGTGTAGCAGGCATGCACCAGTTATCTCCTTGGAAGATGGAGGAATCTGGGGGGTTATTCATCAGCTCTCCTTGGCATGGGTCACTAGTTGTACCAGAGTGAGGATGAAATAATTTCCAGATACTTCCCATTAGTTCCAGGACAAAGAAAGCCCTCAGGCAGCAGCTGCAGGTAGTAGCGATGGAGAATTGAGCCAAACCAGAGTGACCCTCTGATGATTGCTGCTCTAGTCCATTCTAGCCCATTACAGATCCTCTTGTGTCCCATTCTGAGTTTGTTTACTCCATCTCATAACATGTCTTCAAGTTTGTGGCCAGTCACGGTTTGAAAATGGGAAGGCTTAAGAGGACTGCAGGGCCTGGCAGAGGGAATTCCTGCAGCCAAGCACGGAAATGGCCGGCCCAGAGGGGCGACAAGATGCGGGGAGTGGCCCGGCATGATACTGACAGACAGTATTTTGGGAAAATTTGGAGATCCAAGGATACCAGAGAGTTCAGTGGATTTCTGAATTAGCCACCAACAAGTTTTATATTTTTCCTACCATTCCAGCGTATACACTTAAATTATACAGCAAGTCCTTTCTTTTCTTCTGAATTAAAGTGCAGAGCTCATTAATAAAAACCATAATAAAAGAAACATACACTAGCAGTGTAACACAGGCCTAGATTAAGAGCCACAGAAGAGTAGAAAAGAGATTTACTGTGGTGATGAGCAACACGCAGAAACGCTGATTACCTTGTCCGGGATCTCATTCCCTTTGACATCACACATCCCTATGAAGTAGGTAAGATGTGAAGTACACAGGAAGGTGAACGATACAAATCTTAACGAGCCAAAAGATACGCATTGAATTTGAGGAATACAGCTGTGCTTCCTTACTACCATTTACTACCATCTGATACTCAGTAAACTCCTCTACGTCTCACTTCAGTTGCTAACTCAAATTATAGTGGTAAGTCCATTTGCCGCAATCTGCTTTCGCTGGGGGAACAGAGAATGGAAAGCCACCTATCATTCATCTTCGCTTCAGAATAAAATGGGACTTTTATATAACTATCTTAATATATGTCTGCTGTAAAAGTACCTTGTCATCTGAAAATGCTACAATTGGATTGGGAAATTAAGACTAACATGCTACTGAAAGGTTATAATTTTCAACTCTCTTCACATGAGTCAGACCCCATGTGCCATTCTTGAAATAAGGTTGACAGATCTCCAGCATTAAGCAGAACTATAATAGAATTATAAATGCCTTGTAGCCAAAGCCACAAACGAAACGAGGAAGTTGGAGCTTCACATTGGTGGAGTGAATCCAAAAACCCTGTCGTCCCACCCCCGTAATGGTAATATTTTTCTGCTAATTTTGTGCATAGCCAGTTTTTCGTACTAAATTTTTCCTTCCAGAAATATTTTGCATCAAATGGCCTGGTGATGTCCTTTCAATTATTTTTTCTATCAATAAGTAAAATGCTGAAGGATTTGTGTATTGAAAGTGTCTAACTTTTATCTTTAGTGTCAAAAGTAGACTTCACATGGACAAGATAATCTTTCTTTCTAAATTATGCATTTAGGAAGAAATGAGTCACATTATGTATATGAAAATTTTGCTCTGATATTCACTCTTTCCATCTTATAAGATATTAATTTAAGATTCCTCATTGCCTTGGTCCCTGCCAAAGGCCCTCTTCTTTTTTATTCTACATTGAATTCCTGGAGTTTCTCATTGAAGTTTATGACTTCACTAACGATCCATTGTCCTCCCTTCTAAATCTCTTTGCTGCTCAGTGTTCAGGGACTTGGTAAACGATACCAGTCATATTTCTACGTTTTAGTTTTTGGAGGATGCTGTAACAAAATGCCACAAGCCGAGTGGCTCATCAATGGCAGGAATTTCTCACCGTTCTGGAAGTCCCAGATCAAGGCACTGCTATCTGGTGAATTTTGTTGACTGGTTCATAAGTGGTGTTGTCCTGCTCTGTTCTTGTGGTGGAATGGGCAAGCTAGTCACCTGGGCCAATTTTATAAGGGCACTAATCTGATTTATGAAGGCTCAAATCTCTTGATAAGATCATCATCCACACCTAATAATACCTAATGCCACAGCTAATAATACCATCACCTTGAGGGTTAAGATGTCAACATGAATTTGGATGAGGGGGTACAAATATATTCAGACAATGGTAATGCAATTACTTGGACCACAAACTTGGAGTTTACCTTTGCTTTCTTCTTTCCACCCTACTTTTCCCAGATGATATTCTCTTCAATTTTGTGGCTTCTCTCTTCTCAGTATCTCCTGAATTTGCCTGATACTCTCCTTACTCGGGACTGTTACTCTGGTATAAGCTTTTACCTTCTCAAGTTTGGATAACAGCACCAGGCCCTACATGGTCACCCCATACCCCTAAGCTTTCCCTATGCTAATCAATTTTCTATCCCAAAGGCAGAGTGAAATTTTGGACCTGCAAATTTGATTTTGTCACTCTCCAGCTGAAAATAAATAAATGATATTTCATTTTCCTAGAACAAAGCGTAACTCCCTTAACATAGGTGTAAGGCATCTGCCAATGTCTCAGTCCAGTTTTATCTCTGTTCTCCCTACTCCTCTGGACTCAATCACGGGAGACTTTTGTCATTTCCTGTAAACATACATCCTCTCTTGCCTTGGAGCCTTCAGCAGCATTAGTCTGGCCAAACAAAGTACTCTTCTGTTTCACTTTCCTTCTCACGTAGATGGCTAAGGATTCTTTCCCTTCAAAGGGTCCTTACCTCCTCAATCTCCATCACCTCCCAATAATGCCATTGGCTTATGAACCATCGATGAATTAATCCATTCATAAAGTTAAAACCTTTCTGATCCTTTTTGAGAATCTTCAGACAACATTTTAAAAAGAGCAGAAGAGTTTAAAGAAGCCTTCCGTAACCATCCCACAGCTTCTGCAATGATCAGCTTGTGACTAACACTGCTTCATCGGCTACTCCTTCTATTCCCTCAGATTATTTTAAGGCAAATCTCAGACATCATATCTTACCCAAAAATTCAGTATGTATTTTTTTTTTTTCTTTTTTTGAGACAGGGTCTCGCTCTGTAGCCCAGGCTGGTCTTGGACTTGAGAGTTTGCTTATATCAGCCTCCCCACCACTGCTCAGATTACAGGCATGTAGCACTAAGTCTAGCTTTATGTGGTTCTGGGGAATCAAACTAAAGGCTGTGTGCTTTGCTAGGCAACTGCTTTAATCGCTGTGCAATTCCTCTAGCCCCCTCAGTGTGTATTTCTAAAAAGTAGCTATTGTTTTGAAAATCCCAATTTTTTGCTTAAGACAAATAGTCTATTGTTATCAGCATTCCATAAGATTTTCAGTGGGTCATTATCTTAATCAGTTCAGGCTACTAAAACAAAACTATTATAGGTTGAGTAGCTTTAAACAACAGAGACGTAAGTCTCACAAATAAGGAGCCTGGGAATGTGAGATTAGAATGCCAGCATGGTCAACTTGCTGGCAAGGGAGTGCTTAGCTGGTAATGTCCTCAAACAAGTTTCCTATGTGCATGCTCTTAGAAACAGACTGATAGGAACCAGGGAGAAAAAGAGAGCCGAAAGAAGAGGGAGAGAGGAAGGGAAAGAAAGAGTGAGAGAGAGGATGAAGAGAAGAGAAAATGTGGCGAGACATATCTCATGTTTTCTCTTTTTAAAAGGGCATTGATCCCACCATTAACCATACCTTGTGAAATCATCTGAATGATACAATTATAGCTCAAAGACTTGAGAAAAATGCCTGATGTGTTGGTTATAGTAGTTTGCTTTTTTTTTTCTCTCACTACAACAAAATACCTGAGGATAATGACTTAGAGAGGAAAGGTTTATTTTGGTGCACAATTTTAGAGGCCTCAGTGTGGCAGCTGATTGTCTTGCTTTTAGGCCTGCTTTGAAGCAGAAACACCATGAAAGAAGGATGTAGGAGAGTAAAGATGCTATCCTCACGACAGTCAAGAAGCAGGGAGAGAGCAAGCCAGAAAGGAAGTGTCCAGGGACAAGATGTCGTCCTCAAGGAGACTCTCCAGTGATATTCAAAAGCCCTTGCAAAGGGACCTTACATCTTCAGTTTCTGTTACCTCCCAATAGTGCCATCGACTTATGAAGCCATTAATGAGTTCACCTGTTGATAATGACTGTGATCAGTCATATTCTCAAAGGCCACACTTCACCTCTGAACATTGCCGTACTAGACCTGAGACTTTTGGGGAGGGGTCATATTCCAGATCCAGACTGTAATACCGAGTCTGTCAAAATCTTTCCTTTTCATGTGTAAAGTGTGAAGTAGACAGTGCTCATACTTAAGCTCCATGGAGTATGATTTAGATCTTCATGGGTATTTCCAAGTAGTATTTTGTAGGGCAAGTTGGTTGACTTTCTAAGGATCAGGTTCCTTCTTTGTAAAATGAAGGAATAATTGGACTTGTGTTACACAGTTGCTGTAAGTGCTGGAGCATACTTGATGTTCGGAATTAGGAAGTGGTTATTTTGTTCCACATTCTGGTCATGTAGGTAGAGCTCTGTGTGGAGGCCACAGTTCACCCTGGTGAGTCAGGGGAATCTACCTGCCACTCATCAACTAATCCTACAGGGAAGCTGTCCTACCTGCGGCATCAGTGCTTTGAGATGCTTTCCACTGGTGTCTTTGCAAGGCCTGGGGCTTTCAATCCTTTATTCTTTCCTGAGTATAACCTTCGTAGAAATGATCCTAAAAAGTCTCTGGGGCTCAACCTAGGGTGTCATCTGGATCTTTCTCCCAATCTCTACTCTATTTTCGACCATTGGATCAACAACCAGTCCTCTTCCTCTTTACATATCTGCAGTATGAAAGTGAAATTAACTGGGTGAAGAGGAATTGTTTTGATGTCTCTCTGTCACCTTCCAATTAGTAACACTGGCGGATTTCATTAGGAAATATATTTAAACTACTTGGAGCTTGTAGAACCCACTTTTTTATTTTGTGACAGTGTGGACAATTATTATGCTTTCTGTTTTCTCCAATTCGTTAAAGATTACCCGTAGTTCCTTCTGCATCCTATGAGCCTGTTCTGATGTCCAGTTTGTAACTCATTTAAAGTAGCCAGGTTCCTGTTTACAATCTCTTTATCTCTCTGTGACTCCAATTTTCTCTTACCAATATTAGTTTGACCTTTATCAGTGGAAGACAATGTTTTTAGACAAAGCAGATAGAAGTAGAATGGAAGTCGAATGAACAATTTGTTCTTGTTTTTAGAATTAAATCTTTGCCCCTAAATCAGATGCAATACAGATTTTATCATGATCTAAAACAAAATAAATAACAATTTAAAAACAAAAACGCTTCTGAGACAGAGACCACCATGAGACAAATGGTAGCAATACTCATGGGTTTCAGCTCAAGCCCTGCTACCAGTTAAGGACTGATGTATATTCTTCGCTACTCTGTCAGTCTCTCAAGCGAACTGATCAATCTCAAAATCCAGGTACATTGTTAAAGTCCGGATGCATTTGCCATTGTATCTTCAAGAATAAACTAGCTGAGTGAATAAAACTGTTGCCACAGAGGGACAGAAACAAAGCACTTCCTAGGTCCTTAATCTGTTAACTCACTAAAAGCAAGATTTGTGTTTTCTTATGAGGCGGTCAGGGACTCAAAGGGGCTTTCTGCTAAACGAAACAGTGAGCGCCTCTTCGCTGGGCCTGAAGACAGCGGTAGGTACCTAAAACAGAAGAAAGCCTGGCATATGTGCCTTCAGTTTGTTTGTCTCCCTCTTTATCTTAAAACAGTGCCTCCAATCCCTGCTCAACTCCACATACACTCAAGTTTACATACACATGCCGATAGGTTAAGGCAGAGGTTTTCAGTCTTGGGTCACAGACTGATTCTGGACCCTGCTGTTAGGAACCAGGCTGCCCAGCAAAAGCTGAGCGGCATTCAGGCAAGCAAAGCTTCCTCTGTATTTACAGCCCCTTCCCTCCTCACTTGGTCACCACCTGAGCTCTGCCTCCCTCTACGTCAGCAGCTGCGTTAGAATCCCATGGGAACACAAACCTTTCTGTGAACTGCCTTGCACTCCTTGTGAGAATCTGGTGACTGTTGACCTCAGGAGCTGAGGCAGCGATGCTAGCACCACCTCAACCCCATTTTTTGTGGAAAAATTGACTCCATAATACTGGTCCCTCATGCCAAAAAGGATGGAGACTCTTGATTTAAGCAATGTCTGTCTGAAGATCAGTAACACAAGGTTAATTAGCCCTAAATTTCCCTTTAAGACTGAGGACACCAAGAGATTTGCAAGAACATTCACCAGCTAGCTTATCCCAGGCCCTGCCATTGCTCTAAGCCTGAAGTCACCTTGGATGCAGCAGAGCTTGAGACCACCCTCCTTTGTCCCTCCTCCCTTCTCCAGGCAGAAGGATTCTCATGTCAATCAAACAGTCTCTCAAGCCACGGGGACTTATTTGGAGCCAAAAAACAGAAGTGAGGTGGGGATCCGACACACCTGGCCACGTCAGCAGCCGCGCAGAGGCCGGCGTCTTTCCTTTGTTAATGGGACAGTCTTAGCCTCTTCTTCAGAGGGGTGGCCCCTTCATCTTTTTCTTTCCCCAAGCTGAAGTCTCTTTCCGTTTTCTCCTTAATTAAAGCTTTCACCAGTGAATTCATGCAGTTTCCACAGTTTTAATTTTCATTTTCACTGAAGCAAGATTTCTTGCTAGCTGGTGACATCACCAGCAGTCTTGTCTTTCCTTGAGCTCCCAATATTTCAATTTTGAAAAGCCCTCATTAGTTTAAAAGTCACCTCGCAGGTGGAGGAATGGCACAGCAATTAGAGCACTTGCCTAGCAAGCACAAGGCCCTGAGCACCACGTGAGCAGAGCATGGTGGCACATGCCTGAAATCCCAGCAGTCAGAGTGCTAAGGCAGGAGGATTGCTGTGTGTTCAAGGCCAGCCTGGGCTCTATAGTGAGTTGTGGATCAGCCAAGATTATAGCATGAGAACTTGTCTCAAAGAAAAAAATGTGGCTCCATTCTGGATTTTGTTTTTTGTTATCAGTCACAGATGTCCATTAGCTACCCCCAATTATCCCTTTCAGTCTTTTCTTTTTACTGCTCACTATACTGTCTTTACTTTTAAATATTTTAAGGTCTGCCATTGAGTCACTCATTTTGAGTCAAGATTGATTAATTGAACTGGAAGAAGGCTTAGAATTTTAGTATTCCAAATGTAGGCATTGGAATCTGAAGCCTCAGTCTTCTAGCATTTAAACACTAGGTTACTTCCAGTTAGCAGATCAACACCTTTGCTTTTACTTAAAGGTTTCACTCAATCATTGCTGAATTACTAATGCTGATTACAAAAAAACCCAAGACAAAACAAAACAAAACAAAAAAACCCCAAAGATTTCAAATTCAACACGCCCAACCATCCAGACACAGTGGTATTTTTAGCTTAGTATGGTGGTATAGTTACGAGCATGAAACAGAATAAATATGTGTCCTAGACCTTCACACAGAGTAAATATGCTGCAGCTCACATGTAATTCCTTGAAGTCTGGGCTTCAGCCAGTTTTCTTCTGGATCCATTGAGGAAGAAGATTGTTTTGCTTTTGTTTCTTGACCAGGAGTTGTTTGGTTCTGAAAGATACAGTGAGGATAGGAGGGTGGCACATGCTAGATCGACGTCTTTGAACCTTTGAACTTTAGTTTTCTCCTCTGTAAATGTTTTTTTTTTTTTTATAGCATGGACAGAATACTCAACATTCAAAACTTTTGGAAGAAAAAGAATTATTTTAGCTCATAGTTTCAGAAGGTCACAGTCCATTCATGGGTGGGTGGCTGGAAATGTGGAGCCACATAGTGTGGCCAGAGCCAGAGAATGAGCTCCTCACAGCAATGCAGAACAGAGCTGAGTCAGAGAGGAATAGGTGGAACTCTCCTAGCAACCTACCCCTTCTGTTCTAATGATCTACCCCCTCTGACCCAAGCCCCAATTTCCCACATCACACAGCTCCTAGTACACGTAAGTACATGAGGCTTTCTGGAGGACACTCTGGATCCAAACCATAACATGGACTCTTAGGATTAATGAAATCCCATACTAGAAAAGCCTTGAATAGGGTGCTTACGATAGGGCAGGGGCTCTCTGTGCAGGTTCACCTTTCTCTTTCTCTGAATCAAAGCAATCAATTTTGATGCAGTAAATGAAGTTACTTTTTACAGACTTTTGTTGGTAAAATTAAAGTAACAAAAGCAAGGTAAGTTCATTAATTAAGGTTCTGAAGACTACACACATGTGTAAGTGTATAATGAAAGTTTCCAAAGGCATTCACGAAAGAGCACTTCCAAAATTGCTTTAGAAAGTGGTGAGAATGATGGGTTGTGTTCAAAGTGAGGGAGAGTATTTTGAGGGGAATTAAAGGCAAAGTATCTTTTAACCTAATTTAAAAAAATAACAGTTACATTTTCCCTATTTTATTGATACGTATTAGTGCAAGATTTAAGGTTTACAATGAAGTTGAGGATTTTGTGCACATACGTATCTTGTCAAGGTGATAAGGACTTTTCCACTCTCCTTTTGTCCCTCCCCCTCCCCTCCCCTCCATCCCTCCCCACCGTACCCCCCTGTTTCACTTTGTTTTTCGTTTTAAGTTCCATAAGAGTTGTAATCTAGGTCTCTTATATCAGAGAGACCATTCGATGTTTCACCTTCTGCTTCTGACTCACTTCAGTAAACATGATGTTCTCAAGTTTCTTCCATTTGGCCGCAAAAGCCTCCATGCTGTTGGACTTTATGCACAATGGAATAACAGGTACATTTTTGATCATATACACATATATACATATTAGGACTTTAAGCTTTCAAAATGTATTTTTAAAAAAGTATTCTTTTTTTAATGTTTATAGTTTATGGGTAATGATACTAATGACATGTAATTTGTCAGGGGACATTTGAATCAGTATACACTCTTTCTCATAATCAATTCATACACCAAAGTTTCAGATAATTAAAATATTGTTCTAATTGTTATACCTACAGTCTAATGTACTTTACTGTAAAAAATTTTTTCAGAGAATGGGAAATGGTGATTGGCCCTGACACCTATTATTGGTGCTATCTTCCATTATGAAACAAAAAGTATCAAGGCACTTAACACAAAATAAGATTTCTTTTGTTGTAGAGAAATGATTGGGAAAAGTAGGCTTAAAATCCTGAAATTATTATTTTTAGTTTTTATAAAATTATTTTAAAGACTTAATTGCTTATTTAAAAAATGCACACAAACCAAGGTGAAGCAAAAAGAGGAAATTATTGATAGAGTATAGTAATGGAAAAGTAAGCTATTGGGCCGCGGAGGTGCCCCGGAACCTTAGGAAGTAAACTGTGGATCTAGAGACTAGGGCATGCTGGCACTTGATTTCTATCTCCTGTTTCCGGTTCTCTGAGTTCTATTTTCTCTAGTCTAGCTTTCCCTATCTGGTATAAAATATGAACTAATTGTTTCTTACATCTTATACTTGGCAGACAATGAAAAACACGTATCTCCTGGAAGACTCACATCCTAGGTAAGGTGTCCTTGGTCAGCTTTGGTCAGGTGTCTATTCTTGGACCAACAACTGTAGAGAGGATGGAAGGTCCGGTGAAAACATGAAAGTCTATACGGAAATCATTAGGTAGTGTGGGAGGCAGGTGAGAAGTGGCTAGGCAGACAACAGCAGTGGGTATGCTCACCACTGGGCTGTCTTCTCTGTCTGGTGCCTGTCCATGTACGGTCATTGCTGTAAATACTGCACATTGTCTTTTGTTCATGAGCTCATCTTGATTTCTCTGCCTGAAATTCTCTCTTTTTTCTTTTCTAGTTATTCCCTCTGTCTTTTCTAATTGCAATTTCAATATGCTATTCCCTTGTCCCCAAGCCTAGATTACAAACTAAGCTGGGTTTGGGGATTCAGTGATAACCTACATTTCTCAAATATCAAGGCAAGCATCATACCATATTGTTTCAGCTCTAATGAGGCTATACAACCATAAAGACAGAGAATTTATTCTTTTTGTTTCCAGTTGTGCCTTTAATATTTGTGACAGTCTCTGTCATGAATAATTACTTAATAGAAAATTGTTGAATAAAAGAAAGCATAAACAAGTATCAAGCATATTTTAGTGTTGAAAAAAATCAGTGGTAATGGTAAACCATGTAGACTGAATCTTTTTGTACTGAGAATAAAACCTAGCACCTCACATATGCTAAGCAAATTACTGCGGTACTGCTGAGTTGTGCCCTCAGCCCTAAGGGAATTTCTTGAGTAATGATCCTTATAGTCACTTTAGGACATGTAGATATTTCACACCTTCCCCAAAATTTGACATATGTTTTTTCATTTAATCTCTACAGTGTAGGTGTTAGAATTCTCATTTACATATGGGAGAGCAAATTACATTCCCATCATTCCACTGTAATTGCACAGACTAGCTAAGTTTAAAACTCAGTCTTTAGCTCTTAATTATTGCATTCTTAGCCACCAGACTGTACTGATGCCTTTGTGAAGAGCTCCAGATGAGAAAAGAGTAGATTAAGATACCCTATCCCTTAAAGTCTATAAGACCCCTGCCTTTCAGACATAAGGGCATCTTCCAGCTACCACTAATACCTAGGCCTGTGGGTTCCTTGGCAATTAAGTTGGTAAATTCTTGTTTTTCCTTGTACTGAATGAAAACGGAAAAATAACATTAGTAATCATGTCTCAGCTATGTGGGAGAGAAAGAAAAGTGAGCTGATTAATCAGTTGCTGCAGCTTTTTCAGATTCAATGGTATAAATTAGAGTAAAAAAAGTCTCCTGAATTTGACAATTATTTTTATTCTCTGGCTTTATTATAGTCATTAAGTAACATTTTCCAAGATCTAATGAGGTATCAGCTTCCGAATGGCTCTTAATTCAGTCACAGGACCGTAATTACCAAAGCTTTTTTCATTTGCTCTATTCTCCAAGTTCATTTTGACATATTAACAACTTTTCAAGTGACATCTAATTATCAGAGTTCTTTTTTTAACAATTCTATATTTGGCTTATTTTGATATAATTTGTTTTAGGTAGCTTTCCTAGAAGGAAGTTTCTTCTATTTTTTCTTTTTATTCCCCTTATTACAGAATTCAAAGCACATGTGTGACAAGTGAAAATTTAGCCCATTATTCAGATGTCCTCTTTTTTTGGTTGCTGTGTATATAAAACTCAAGAAAAAAAGAGACAAGTGGTTCTGTCACTCCAAGTGACATGTCATTGTATAAACAGGCTAAAGATGGACATGTGGAACTGATTTCCACTATGCATTAATATTTTTAACTGATCATTTCCTGATCTGTAATTACAAACCACAGATTTGGACATTTTTGTGTAATTCCCTACATCTAAAGTTTTTTTGATAATATTGCAGTAAGTACACCAGTCTTCTTGATTAACCAATGCAATCCTATCAAAGCTCAAGCATATAAAAATATCTGTTTACACGTTTCATCATTCTTGTCCTGCCTCACTTGTAAGTTCCTAAATTTCAAGAGAAAAATATTCATCTTTTCGGTGTCTTTTCGCCATGTGTAACCATATCTTCTAGTGGGATTTAAACACTCAGCAGGCACTTGTTAACAGTGAACAAGCAACCCGGGGTGTAGCTACCTTTGGAGTTTCTGGAAGTTTGTGGAAATTTCCCTGTCACACTCCGGGTGTACCGTGCCTGCAGAAGCTGTTGGAAGCTTACAGTAGATTCCATGTGACTTGGTAATCATTTTCTTCAGGTTCCTTTTACCTTCACCTCCCACAACCAACCCATGAATAAGACTGGCTAACCTTGTCTTTAAAATATACTCCACTTCTTTCTACTATTATTAACCCAGACCAACCCATCTTTTTCAGTTATCATAATGGTATTTTAAGCTTCTTCCTGTGCTTCTGGTTTTCATGGAGTAGAAGGAACATATCAATTTAGTTGTGTAACTACTCTGTTGAAAAGTCTCAATGATTTCTTATTACACTCAGCATAACATCCAAACACCTTACTACTGTATACAAGGCCCTAACTTCTGGCTCTTTTCTCTCTTTACTTCTTCAATCTCATGTGTTATCATCAAGCACTTCAAATTTATTCCATCTTGTAGGCTCTGTTCTTGTTATTCATTCTGCCTTGAAAATTCTTTGCCTTTCTGTCTCTGGCCTCTATCATCATTCAAGTTTTGGTTCAAACTCTGGTAGTGGTCATGCAAGTTTGGTGGATTTGGAGAGGGAGCCCAAGCTCACCAACCCTGCAATGCTTCTCCTAGTTACTTTTTTGAAAAAGTGGCATTCACTGGTCGTATTTCATAGAGAATGATAACTTCTTTTTGAGCTTCACCTTTTAGTACTTCAAATATCTAAATCTACTTTTAAAGCATTTTCTTTGAGTCATAAGATTTTTCAATACTTAGTATGGAGATTTGAAAACCAACAAGTAAAAGGAAGATAATTAAGCTCAGCCATAAATCTACTAACCAGAAGTAACTATAATTACTATCATCTAGTGTCTCCTTTTGTGTACAATCATATGTATATACCATATTTGTGTTGAGGTTGTGTGTTTTGTGATAACCACCTCCAATAATTTCAGGAGTGTTTATCTCAGTATGTCTCACTAGAGCTTTGTTTTAACCCCAACCAATTCCAGTTATATAGTAACATGAACTTTTTACCACATTGTAGATAGGTTCTTTCCCAAATAACCTCACATCCTTTAGTTTTTACACCAACCTAGATCTCATATCTTTTCCTATTTATTTACACAAACTTTGAAGACCTGCAATGTGCCAGGTCCTATTTGTGGGGCTAGAGACACAGCAGTGAATCTAATGAACCTCCGGCCCTCACAAGTTTACTCTGTGAACAAGGATGTTAGTTGTTAGGTGGTGAAAACAAGTATGGGTGACTGGAGTCATGGTGGTAGCAGAGGCATTTTTCCAATATGTCTATTTTTTGTTAGTACATATTAATTTTTATAAAACATGGGTTTCATTGTGGTATTTTTATACTTGCATGTAACATTTTTGTCATATACGGACCCTACATTGCCCTTTGTGTTCATTAGTTTCTTGTTGCTGTGACGGAATACCAGACATCCGCACCTCATAGAGGAAAGATTTATTTTAGCTTACAGTTTCACAAGGTCACAGCCCATTCATAAGTGAGCAGCTGGGAAATGGTGGGATTACATGGCAGGGATAAAGGAATAGGAAGAGAAATTGTCCCGGACTTAAAAAAAAAAAAAAAAACTCAGGTGAAGTTTCACTTTGTTTTCAAAACTTCTGTCATTATATAGACTGCATTTCTCTTTTTAATTTCCTGATCTTTTTTTTACCATTTGAATGTGATACATCATCTAAGATAGGATTTAGTATTCAGTCACATTCTGTAGCATTCTGGAGTGCTACAGGAATATTGAGGTGGGGGCTACTCCTTATATGCCAGGTCAGAGCCAGGTCCTGGCAATCCAGCCGCAAAACAGACTTTCCCTGGGAAGTTTTTGTCCCTGTGAAGTAACCGTCTACTGACGTAGTTATACATGGTGCACATAGTGATATGCTACATTATATTCCCCACTACTAAATGTAAGTCTGTATCTTTTCTTTTTCTTTCATGATATATTCCAGGAGTGTTAATCCCTAAGAATGGGAAAAAGTTAAACATAAGGATATTAGTTGGTTTCTCAAAATATTTTTAAAAATACATGCATAAATCTTGAAATTTTATGTGAGCATTGCCCTTAATAAGTGCATATAGCGTATATTTTGTTGTATTGGAAATACCATCTATCAAAATAATGCTTTTTAGTTTTATTTTAGCCTGGATAATTATAAATATTTTTTCAGCATATTTACTTATGTTAATAGCACTATCTTTTATTATGGATGGAGCAGATGTGTTTATTCAGTCCCAGGACAGCCTCTCCTTGATTATTCGTCTCTTCTCTCCATTTCTGCCCTTCTGGAGGTCATGCTGACCTCCTCTCTGCCTACCCCAGTCCTGTCTCAACTCTCCATCTCAGGTGAGTAGATAGGTGGAGAGTCAATACCAGGTGGCAGCTGCAGAAGAATGATGTGCAAAACCCACCAAGACAACTGAATCTCAATTTTCTATCATATGACTCAGGATTTAAAGTTTGTTAAGTGCCCGCAGGTGATTCTAGAACTAATGTTTGAGAAGTGCTGCTGAGTTTGGCTAGAGAAATCCACTAAGGGGCTGAGGGCGATCGAGCCCTAGGGTATGAGTGGTAGGTTAGGCTAGCTCCCATACAGGTTAGATAGGCTACTTTGGGCTGGCCTCATGGGTTTTTGCTTGTGTGTTTGCAGATCCTTTAATTCTGCACCCAAAACAAGCATCTTCTAGTCATCCTAGCCCTGTTTTGAATTATTCAGCAGTGGGTAAGGCCATGGTTTCACTGTGGCTGCTGCTTCTTAGCTAAATCACCTTAGGCAAGTTGGTTATGACCTGAACTTCTGTTTCGCTCTCAAGAAAACATAAATGATAACCACATTATTTTTATGGAGTTTGCTGCGAGGCACAGATGAAACAACCCAAGTAGAAAGTTGCAAACAGTGCCTGTCACAGGTAAGGGCTTGGTCTGGAAAGCACTGTTCTCCCTCCCTAGAGAGCAAAATCCCAGGACAAATCCTCTAATGAGAAATTCATGTGTTTCCATAGCAGCCCATAAATAACTGGGGGATGTCCAACTTAACTGGCTTTGGTTGAGCCATTGTTTGGAACTGTTAATCAGCTCTTGGTGGCCAGTTATTCCATTGGTAATTAAAGGAACAAATCCTCCAGCACCTGTCCAACCCCAATGGCCTGTGATGAGCTCTGCAATATCCAGCACCTTTTTTTCAGAAGAGTATGTAGTACCTGATTGATGCTCTCAACTTGACAAACAAAAAAGTCTTTTGAGGACTTTGTTAAAATGAGATTCTCTAAAATCAGATCTTTTCATAAGTGTAGTAAGACATATGTACTTTGAGAGAGGAAGTAAAATCAAAAGGAATTTGAGAGGACAGAATCAATGAGATAAAAGTGAATTTTCCATCGGGTTCTTGCTGTCATTTTAGTGTCTCATGTAGAAAGAAAAGTGGGAAATTATAGATAATTCCAGATGTATGTAAAATGGAATCAGGAGATAACTTTATGGGTGTCTAACTTGGTGATTCTTTATTTCATGTTCCCAAGGTCAACCCTGGAATTTGTACTGGCCTTGTTTAATCCTAGAAGTCCTTCCAAATGGTCCTCTCTTTCTCTAAGTCTACATAAAACTATTGGAGATCTTCCTAAATGGTCTCTGCATAAGTTACTCCCCTATTCTAGAACCTTTCAACGATTTCCTACTGCCTAAAAGCTAAAAACTTCTCTGTTTTCCTCCTTTATAATGACTCCTCTTCTAGGCATCTGTGTACCAGACCTACCATAAGCTTTGTACTCTAGACAGAAGATCCTTCTTGCCATAACAGCCTGCTTGCTGAACTCTGACCTCCATGTATCCCCTCATCCTGACTTCCCGTCCCACTCCCTGCCTAACTCCTGTACCACCGTTAATCTGGAGTAAACTCCATTGTGTGTTACTATTTTTTTCCTCTGTTGAATTCCCTTCAGAGCAGGAAGAGGGATTCAGGCTTTTTTTTGAGTGTGTTCCTAGTTTCTTGTATCCTAAATGCTCAATAAACATTTGGGATGGTGATGATAATGATTGGAAATTGATTCTTGTGACCTTTGGAGAGATTATGTTAATTTGAGGCAACTAGGAACCACACCTAGATTAGGCAAGTAGGAACCAGCCTGGATTAGGCAGTTAGGAACTAGCCTAGATTAGAGTGTGGGTGATTTGTGCACCAGCAAACGAGGGAAGAACAGCCACTGGGATGTGGGAGGCCCAACTGGGAACTTGAACTGTGTAAAGGAAGGAAGAAGAAAGATTGTTACAGCTTTTTCCTCTGGGGAGAGACTGAACTTGATGCGACTTGGCTTCCTGTTTGTGATGTCGTGAGAAGCTGCCTCCATCTGTGCCTCTGCCATGTACTTCAGTTGCTGCCAGCTGCCCCTAAGAGGACTGTGACCTTCTGAAACTGTGAGCTAAAATAAACCTTTCCTCCCCCAAATTTGTGGATGTTGGGTATTGAGTCACACCAACAAAAAAGTAAGACAATTCTCAAGGCTCTTTTTATGATTAGGTTCTGAGTTTATTTCATCATGTCTTGTATTTATTTATTTATTTAGAGACAGGGTCTCACTCTGTAGTCCAGGCTGTTCCTGCATTCACTATGTTGACCAGGCTGGCCTCAAACACACAGCAAACCTCTAGAATAAGCCTCTAGAATAAGTGTGCTGGGATTATATATTCATGTGCCATCACTCCCACTTTATTTTCAGTCTATAATATCATTGCATGAGACCTAAATTTCTCCCCACTTTGGAAAGCATAGTTTTGGTCAGGAAGAATAATTCCCAAAGAAATCCTAGCAATTCCCTTTTTTTTTTTTTTGCTGTTTCTAGATGATTCCAGGGTTTATAGTAAATATCTTGTGGCATCAGGAACCAACTAGCATCTTACGGCTTACTGTCATATTCTTCCAGCAGATGATTAAACACTAGCTGTATTTTAAAAGTTCTCTCATGAATTTCAAGTTCTTTCATCTCAGCTGCAGAACGACGTGAGGTTTAATTTTCCACTCTACCTAGCTGCTCCCTGATTCTCAAGGATAAATGTAAGAAAGGAGTTGGTAGGAAGTGATTCCTATAAGTCATCAAAGGCATATTATTAAAGTTAATGTATTTCCATCGCCAGGTTTGGGACTAATGTAGCAATAAATTGAATGAGGATGGCTCTGACTGTTTATATAATGAGAAATCAGTTAATGTAGAACTAGAGAAATTTCTGTGTTCCTCGAGGGGAAGGGTAGGAGTGAAGCCGTGTGCAATATCAGTTTGCAGAGCACTCACAATGGCATATGGATCTAGAAGAGACGGGGTTTCCTTCTTAGGTGAGCTGTCCCAAACTAATGCTCCTTTACTTACGGCCTCACCTGTGGAGGTCTGTGATGAAGGGGATTGTTGACGATGATGATGATAATAATAATAATGGATCCACAGAGCTGTCAGGATTAAAAATATCTCATAGCCAGAGGATACTTAAGACTGCCAAATGCACGATATATTCATAACACAGGACAGCTGGTTGCATTATTAGTGTGGAAGAACTTCAATGAATCCCAAATTTTCTCAGTGAAAATAAATTTTAAAAATTTCCTGAGTTTTCCCCTTCCTCTCTTTCATCTGTCTGCTTCTCCCTTTTCCGTTTTGTCTCCTCTTCAAGGTTTTATGATTCTATTGGGCTCCTAGAGCAATAGGGTATGTCAGAATTTTTGTTGTTGAATATAAACGTGTTTCAGTGGCTGATGGTTGTGTTGGGCTAAAACTGCACTGTGAGAGACTTAGGGGAACTACAGCAAAAATCTAATCATGAGAAAAAGACAGCATACTTCCACTCCTGGCTCTCACCCTGCTCCACTGGGAAATGAAGATGGGCATGTGATGGAGCTCAGATTGTGCTCGTGTTTTCCCCTTTAAAGGAATCCTGAGGTAGCTCCGTTTGTCTGTTCCATTGAGCAACAATGGTTACCCTGCAGTCCCACAAGAGGTGAGAAAGGGAGGCCTATTCCTAAGAAGCTTTCAAGTAAGGCTGGGTTATTAGCGTCAGAGGAGCAGATGTTTTGGGGGAACCCACTGTGACCAGTAGTTAAGCACCTGGGACTGCATGCTACGGGTCATCTAACAGCAGACTGCTGTTCAAAGGTCTGAAGAGCCTGAAACTCACAGGGATAGATAAGTGAACGCTCGGAGACAGGGAAGAAGCAAGGACAGGAGCTGGCCAGGATGGCGGAGCACAGCCGGCTGAATTGTCTGTGGACTACGAATTTGGGTCAGGCCAGCTGCTGACCAAGAGCTGAGTGACCTCGGACACCATCCGAGAGGGGTGGCCTTGTAAAAGGAAGTTATGTTATCTTCTGTTCCTGCTGGGAAGGTTTGCATCCCGACTCTGCTGCTTACTAACTTGGCAAATGGGAAACTCTTTCACCTGTAGCCTTGATTTCCTGTTTATAAAATGGAAATCTGAGCGCCACACTCAAAACTGTTGTGAGAATTCGTGGCAATAAATTATGAAGCAATGCACTTAACAAAGAGGAGTGATTATTAGTAACACCCTTTTTGCGGGGGGGGGGGGGGGGGGGTGGGGGTAAGAAAACCAGCACTAAGGCCGGCAGATGGTTCAGCTATTGGTTTGTTTGGCAGCGACATCGGTGCTTCTCCAGCTGCAGAATGTACACAGTTCAGCCTGGAAATCTGAGAAAAGAGCTGAATCTGGCTTTGTAGGCTTGGGCGAGGCTTGACACTGTAGCTCTGACATGCTTCCGAATGAGACCCATGTAGCTTGTTTGTGGAGCAAATGTCAAGTAATAAGAATCTACTACCCTGTGGTGGGATTAAACTAGTATGAATAGCAAAAGGCCCAGAAAAAGGCCTGGCAAAAGGCTCCGTTGATGGTAGGTATTCAATAAATTGTAGTTCTGGGCATTATGATGGTATTCTGACTCTTAGGCCAGTGCTTTCTCTCCTATATCCTTAAAAATCCCTAAAGCGGTATCATATTGTCAACTTCTCAGGGTTACAGGAGTCTTTCCATATGGTATTTGTGGACCTGTGCCTCTGTAAGTCTTAGCAAAAAGGGGAAGGGGATATGCTAAAACAGGAACTTTGTAGAGATCCTCACAGGCAGGGCCGGCAGGCTGTCTCTAGCTTTTAGTTATCTGGACTATATTTAGTGGGTGTATGTTTAGCAGGTTCAGCTGCCAGGGACCAAGGCAGATATGGAGCATACAGTGTTGTTGGAAAGTATTTCCTGGAAGGGACCCCAGAGAGACCAAGAAAGAGGGAGACAAGCCAAAAGAAAGACAGCTCTTCTTACTAGGGCCCCCTACAGGCAAGTTTATAGCTCAGAAAAGTACAGACTGTCGTCTGTTCTCTGTGAGCCCAGAAAGCACACATCTTCAGCTTTTATGAGCACATTCCAGTACTTACAATGATATTAAAAACTTAATGCCCATTCCTCGCTCAGCTAACAGGAGTCTTTTAGAAGTGGAATCAGACACCAACACATGCTGCTCAGTGTCTGTCTATCCGGAGCCTGTTTCGGCTCTCCTTGTCCTGACCTGTTCCTGGCTGCTGGGGACAGACACTCGATATTTTTTGTCATATAACTCAACACTGGCTTTCCTTTCTAGAGGTGTGGCAGAGCTCTTAGAAATCTGTTTTTTTTTTCTTTCTTCAAAGATCAGCTGTTAAAACAATCAGCTGTAGGAGTAATTTCCTACTACCCATCTTCATCCCAATGTCTTACAGAGTTCTCACGGCCCTGTTGTAACTTCTCATTAGATCCACAGCAGGATTAGGAAACGATTCTATTGCCAGATGAATGACATAAGTATGACATAAGCAGTTCATTGTTTTTCAAAACAAGCAACAGGCTTCTAGGCAATGCCACTGATTGTATAAAAATTAATCCCCATCTCAAATTCGAGGAAAATGTCTGAAGTTAGCAAAACTCATGGCATGTGTTGATACCTCCTGTCTTGTGCTGTATTTTCAGTATATTAGCCTTATGAGTTAAGTGCCTTTAGATTTACCTATGTTTCTCAAAGACTGGTCCAAGGAGGCTTAAAGTCAGAATTTTCTGGAAGGGCTGTAAACTATACGCATCATCTGCACCACCCAGGCTGCTGGAACCAGAGGCGTTGGAAGGAGCAAGCCCCGAATCTACTTTGAAAACAAAGTCCATGTGATTTGATACCACAGGGAGGCAGGGGGAGTGGTTGGAATGGAGAAGGGTACAAACTTGCTCCTGGCCCTAATTTATATCTTGGGGGTCTATATAAAATTTCAGTTGCAAAAAAATATTTCTGTGGCTAAAAAGAGAATAGAAAGTCTTTGGTGCATGGACAATGCTTCCCTTAAAGTTTAAATCCTGACTGCCAATGGTTTGTTGTGTGACCTTAGGACAGGAGTGGTCATATGACAAAAAGTGATATTGAAACACAAACAAGCTCATTCAGTATTGCCCATGGCTATTTCCGGGTACAATGACAGAGCTGAATACTCATGATTGAGAATGTACAGCCTGCCAAAACCAAAATGTTTGTTAGTTAGCCTTTTAAGAAAAAAATCATCCTATTTCCTTAGGTGAATTAAAATGTTTGTTCAGCCTCAGTTTTTCTCATGGATAAAATAATTTAATACTGCCTATCTTGCGTGTTTGTTACAATATTCGAATGATATAATGAATGTGACTTTCCTAGGGTGGCTTCTAATGATATTATATAATGTTGTGGTTTGGATCTGGAATGTCCCACCAAAACCTCGTGTGTCTGAAAAGTGATTGGATTGTAAGAGTAACTGGATCGCATTGGATTGGTCTATTGGTTTCAGATGCTGTTAGAAGATGAGGCCAGTTGGGAGGCGCGGATCATCGAAGGTGTCGCTAGGAAGGATACTTTCTGGCTTTGCTTTCTTCCCAGTGCTTCTGCTTCCTGTCTTGCCATGGTATGAACAGCTTTTCTGTGGCTCAGCCCACCACCATGCCCTTAAGCCATTCCTATGAGGTCTCATCTTTTGAAGTGTGAGCCAAAACAAACCTCTCCTCTCTCATATTGTGGGAGTTAGGTATTACATCCTAGGAACAAAGAAGTGACTAAGGCATATACTGCATTTTATTGAGTCCTCACTGCATACTAAGTAATAGTTTATGCACTTTGTAATGGATTTTTATATTTATTCTTTATAACAACATTGTAAAATCTTATTAGTTCCATTTTATAAATGGAACAATAGAAGCAGAGAGGTAGTAATTTGTCCAAGTTTATACACAGTGCAGTTGGTTGAGTCAGGATTTGATACTAGGAATTATATTCTTCTCATCTGTGTGGAATTACAAGATTTTTCTTTTTCCTGCCTTTCCTCCCTCCCCCTGAAGACAGTACTTGCCTGCACCTCTGCTTACAAATTTTACACTCCTTGAACATAAGAGGAATCGAGAAAAGGGATTGCAGAGTCCACACACACAAACTCAGCACTTTACAGCTGTGGAATACAAGATGCTATGTCTATGTCCCATGATAAAATATGTACATAATAGATAGGAGGCCCATAGTAGTTGAGCCAGTAGCACTGAGTGAGCAGTCTTCTTCAGGGTAAAAGATGATGAACAGTCCTTTGGGAACCTGAACAAGAGCTAAGCACTTAGCTCTTTGCTGGCCTCTAAGTTGATAATTTTTTCAAATATATCCATAGGCATCAAATAGGTGAAGCTTCGAGTCTCTGTTGAGCCCAGACAACCTTCTAAAAGTGGCTGTCTTGTGTTTGCCGTGTCTCTGCTTGTGTCTGTGGTGGCTAAGGTTAATTGTGTCAACTCTATTGGCCTGAGAGCCACATATGGGATTAAAAGAGGAGATTCCTGGGGTGTCTGGGTGGATCATGAAGGCATGACCTTGACCTTGGGTACTATCCCTGGACCTTTTCTCTCTGATACATTTCTCTGCTCTGCTTCTCAGCCACCATGCTAAGTAGCTTTGCTCTGACATACCTTTCTGCCATGATGTTTCTGTCTTGGAGTCAGCTTGACTGAATCCCCTCAGAACCATGAGCCAAGTTAAACCCCTCCTTTTCTAAAATGTCGATATTAGGTATTATTGAGTGATAGGAAAGGAGATTAATAAACTAACCCCATAATCAAGAATTTTTAATGGTATGCCCTAATATAGACATACTAGACTATGGAAATATTTCTTTAAACATTAGAAATTATGGCTGTCATGAGCCTGTCTGGTGTTTCCCACTGACCAGCTGTCTTAAGTTCCACTGTCCCCTCAATTCCTGACAATCCAGCAGTTACAGGAGTTCCCGATGATTCCGGGATTGAGAAGACCCTTCTTAGGCTTCAGGGTAGTCTTGGCTGATTATTCGGGGTGAGTGACAGGCTAATTGCTAGCTAGTATAATTTCAGTGTCCCCCCTGTCATTCGTTCTTTTGGTACAACGGGGTGAGATGAGCTAATCGCATGCTTACTCAAAACTGGTACCTAGGAGCCAAGATGCTGGGACCTATAGTAATGGGAGATAGAACTTCAAAAGAGTTGTGGTCAGGGTGGGCTCCGAGCAAGACCAAGATGCAAGGAAGCTGGAGGGTAGAGAGGAGAAAGTGGAAGAGAGCACATCCAGGGAGAGAAACGGCGATGCCTGGAGAGAGAATCAAATGTCCCTGGAGAGACAGAGGGAGCAGCTGGCTCTGAGGTCCACCTCAGTTTATCGATTAGCATCTTCTTCCCTTGGCCTCTGTATTAGTTCACTTGTGCTGCTGTTACAGAGTACCACAGATTGAGTAGTCGATAAAGAACAACAAAAATTTACTCTCACAGTTCTAGAGGCTGAGAAGTCCAAGATCAAGGAGCTGATATCCAGTGAGATCTTCCATGCTGTGTTCCTACATGGTGAATGGCAAAAGGTCAAAACCAGACGGGCAAACTCTTGCATAAAGCTCTTTTGAGATGGCATTCATCCATTCAGGAAGGCAGAGCTCTTACGAACTCAACATTATTCAAAAGTTGCTGGAAACATTATGCAGCTAAAAACAAGTGAAATCCTTTGTCTCTATGTAATTGTACGGAGGACTAAGTTCCCACACATGATGTCCGGGGGTACCTTCAAACCATGGCGTCCTCTGTGTAGGTGTCTACACCAAACTCTTATTCCCTTACAAATCTGTGCCTTGAAATGAGCCAGACAAATCAGTAAGATTTCAGACTAATATTCATTCCATTTCAACTAAACTAGAAGAGACACACTGACATTCTAAAATCTGTTACAGGCAGCAGCACACCGTGGATATCTTTGACAGCATCTGCAAAACTGTCCCCAGTGGTAAGAGAAGACAGACCTTGGCTGGGGCCAGGTCGACTGAAGTAGCAGCTGAGGCCAAGAGCCTGAGAATGTGCTTCTCTCTCATTACAGCCCGTGATTCAGGGTTGCTGCCTATGAGCATGAATTATTACTTTTAATAATCAAATGGACATTGAATTAATAATGAGAATATTATGGTTTTTCAAATGAAAAGGCTCAATCTAATGCATTTTCCTCTGAACATGCTAATTTGAAAATAAAGTCATAGTTAATTTAAGCTGAGTTAAATACCAGACGCAATGGTAAACTAGCAGCAGAAGCCATTTATGCTATAGCTTTATATAGAAGCAAGTATACCTCCATAGCGTAGCTATACATTCTTATTTCCTGAGAAACTGAGGCCGGTGAGTGAGAGATCCATCACCATTGAATGATTTCAAATGATTATAATATGTAATCGAAATGAAAGAGAATCCTGTAAGTCAGAATATTAATAATAAGCAATAATATTCCAACGGCTAGGGCAGATACAGAGTTCCAAGGTGATCAGTGGATCTGGGCAGGTCTCATGGGCCTGAGATATAAGCCTAATAAATCCTAGGTGGTTCTTACCAAGAAAGTAAGCAGTGTATTTTTCTAACCCTTCATGGACTCAGACTTACTAGGTCTGGGTCACCGCGTTGGCAAAAGGTGGGAAGAAATTTCTGTTTTTGGTTTAGTTTTATACGCTTAATAAGAAGATCACCCTTCATAATATGTTACTTTTTGTTCAAGAAGATGAGAACATTTACCTTTGGGTACAAAGAAGTCTTTTGTCAATGAGGGCCCGAGTTAACCAGGATTCCCTTCTAGGCTCTGCAAATGATGCTGGCTGGCCCCCTCTTCACTTGAAGTGTTATAACTGACCCTCCCAGGTTGAGGACACATGGAGACTTGGGGTAACTTGTAAGCCAAACCTTAGTCTAAGAAGTTTTGGAGAGTTCATTGGCTAGACAGCAGTTTCCAAGAGATGCGCTAGGCTAGATCTGGTACATAGAGATCCTGCTGGAGGGGTTTTACAAGTCCATTCAGTCACTTTCCAGGTCGCTTGCCATCCTTTTCGTTTCTTTCTTACCTCAAGCAGGTAAGTGGACATCCTTGGGTGATAAAAGAAGATGAGAAGTCCCTTGGGGAGGCTTGTAGCCTCAGGAATTGTCTTACAGGCATCTCCAACCCATGGCTCCCTGTTTTTTAATCTTCTTTTTTTGAGCGAAGAGAGTCTGTCTTGGGTCACATATAGCATGTATAATATAATTAATATTCATACACAAGTACTAAAATTGCCTTTACATTTTTTGTCATAACTGTAAAAAAAGATCTTAGACAACCCCCCCCCCCCAAACAAACAAACAAATGCAACCCTGGTAGGACATAGATTGGACACAATCATCTTAGCTCAGGATCAACAGGATCTTTAGGGTGTTTCATAAACACTGGACCTAGAAATGAATTTCAAAATTTTGAGAAGTCAAATTACAAAACTTTCCTTGAAGTATTTTGGCAAAACAAAACACCCCACACCATCTTGTTTCCATTTAGGACAGATCATTGAGAGTATTTTCAGGATTTGCATTTGTTTTTCAGATAAAGAAACAGATAATACCTATCTAAAGATTAATCTTGCCTATGTATACTGGTAATTGGAAGTATATTTATGTGCACATTGACCCTCTAGGACATTTACCTAGAAGCAAACATTACCTAATAAATTATCTTTTGTACCACAGTTTATTACAAAGAAATAAACACATTGGTTTCTTCTAAGATCTTTAAAGTTCAGCAGCTTTTGTCCTACACAGGATATTTCTTATCAGCGCTTGAGGTTCTCCCCTCCGTTAGAGACGTTGAAATAGCATTCAGGTTTTCTTCCACTGGGGGTCAGTCTTGTGCTCATGATCGCAGTAGTGCTCCTGTTTTTCATTCTTGAAGATGTTAATTTGGGAATCTCGGTGGAAATACCCGTATAGTAACGAAATTGGAAGATGGGCGCATAATCCAACCCTGGCTGCTGTCACCCTCATTGATTGCCAGCTGCAAACTCATTTTGCAGCAAATTTGTTGGCCAATTCCGTATCGCTCCCTTTAACACTTTCTGAATCTTTCCTTCCTCATAAAATGCTTTAAAAATAATTTGCATTGCACAACTGTGACAAGTTAAAATTGGGGATCTACAAGGCAATGTTGTACCTGAAGCTGTTTATCTTTGCTACTATCAGCAAAAAAAATTGAAATTTTAGGTTGCAATTACTTTGTTTAGGTAGAAGGAAACAGAAAACTGGTGGCTCTCATCTTTGGCTGCACGTTAGAATCTCTTAAGAATATGACAGCAAGGCTAGAATCTTCAGCAGAGAAGGTGTAAGTATTTGGGTATAAGCATGAAAACAAACAAAAACAAACAAACCCAAACCGCTAAAGATAATTTCAACTGTGGCCAGGTTGATAGCTGTCAACCTTTTAAAAATCTATTTATTTATTTATTTTGGAGGGGGGAAGAGAGGGCTACAACAGGCTGAAATTAGACAGAAAGAAGAACTGGGTTCTAACCTGTTTCATGTTGGCTTTGAACATGACCCATCTCTACTTTCAATTCTTCCTAAGGGGCTATGAAGGCCAAAGGCCATGGAATGTGACAGACATTTGAAGACAGATTTTTATTACTATGCTCTTTTTAAGGACCATATTACTCAGTTTTATTGTATTTATGGAACTGAGATTATGCTTCCTCTCAGTGTTTGACTTCTGTGTTTCTACGTTTCGTGCTGACATACTGGAAGTAGAATTTCCTAGAAAAGGTGGGCAGAAATTTGCTCTTTAAAAAAAAAAAATAGATCATAGAGCCTTCAGTCTCAGACCAAAGGAGTAAATGCACTTGTTCTAAAGTTTCTACTAAATGCAGCCCCCATCCCTGGAGTAGATCAATCTATATCATTTGTTTATAAACATGAAAATCCAAAAAGTGAAGAAAAGAAATGGACAGGTTAGGAAATAATCACGAAACACTGCCAGTACCTTTGCTGTTGTGTATAGAATGTATATAAAAAGCTTTTCGACAATAAATATCCTACTCTGGCAACATACGGGGGCTGAAACCATATCACATCCTTACCTGTAGAAAGGTACAGGTGGAGAAATCAACGCTTCATTTTCACCTGGGAGTAATGAGGCACTTCTTCCTGCCCACGCTGAGTGTTGAGAAACTGTCACAGGAAGCCAAAAAACAGCGTGAGTTGCTACCTCTGCCCTGGGGTGACAGGTGTCCCTTCCTGGGTACCTCCTTATCAGGGCAACAGAGGTCACCCAAGGGCCAAAAACTTTCACTACCATGTGGTGTTGTGAGGTGGAGCTAAGTGGGGCTGGTGTGGGGTGGGGATCTGGACTCCTACTTTCTTGTGGTGGGAAAAGGGAAAAGACTCAGTGCCCCTCTTCCACAGTCAGCCCAGTCTAATGAAATGAAAGACTGAAATAAAATCTGGAACCTCCTATTCCCACAAATGTTCAGAATTCAATAAAAAATTGCTCATCATGCCAAAAAGAAAAAAAAAATCTGAATGAAAAAAGAAAATTAACAGATGCAAGATGAAAATCAACATACGGCATCATTGAAACTTTGCATTGTAGATTGTTAGTACATACAATTTTTTTTTTTTCAGGATTAGAGATTAAACTGGAGGGCTTTGCCTTTATACTGAGCTACATTCCTTGCTTTTTGATTTCTTTAATAATTCAAGACAGGATTTTATTAAGTCTTTAAATTGCTCAGGCTGGGCTTGAACATTTGATTATTACTACTCGTACAGGTTTTATTTTTTTGTATATTTTCACCAGATTTTTCTACATAGAAAACCAGATGTCAATGAGCATTATGCTTTACATCTAAAATGGCTCTCTAAGGTCTTGTGTGTGGTGGTAGGGTTTGTGTGGAGGAGGCAGGTCACTGGGTGAGTGGCCTCTAAGGGTCTATTTTTGCCCCTGGCTTCTCTCTTTGCTCTCTGCTCGGTGGATGCCATGAGATAAGCAGTTGTCTTTTGCCAACCCTTTCCATCATCCTGTTTCTGACTAAGATCCAGACAGCTTTGAACTGAACCTAGTGGAAACTGTGAGGCAAATAAATCCTTTCTCCTTTAAGTTGTGCAGGTTGAGTATCTTGTCCCAGCAGCAGGAATGTTACTAAGATAGATTTTGGTACCAAGAGTGGGGTTATTCCTGCAGATTGCATAGTTTAGGAATATTTGAAACTGGTTTATTGGAGGAATTTTATAAGGTTTGGAAATGTGGGGTAGAGAGTCCCTTGAGTCAGGTGTGTCTAACCTGTGACCTAGCATTTTTTTTTTTGTCCTTGACTTTTAAATGCTATAATGAAAAAAATAAAGCACAAAACTCTGAGTTTGATTCCCAAGCACCACATAAAGCTGGTTGTGGCAGTGTATGCCTGTAATCCCAGCACTTGGGAGGCTGAGGCAGGTGGATTGTCCTGAGTCCAAGGCCAGCATGGGCTACACCAGTGAATTCAGGACCAGCCTTGACTATAGAGCAAGATCCTGTCTCAAAAAGGAGGTTATTTTAGCACTTATGTATTGTACATTAACTATATTACCTCTGTTAATTATAGTACATATATTTACATGTGGCCCAGAACAGTTCCCCTTGCTGAGAGGAAGGCAGACAGTAAAGGCCAGGCTCAGAAAAATTTCATTGACAAGGACTTCATTGGCATCTAGGCTAGAGGCCGTGTGTGATACATTCTGGCAGAAAGAAGAATTTTTCCATGTCCTAGGACTTTGAAGAATACCAGTATCAAGGGAAGTGGGCTAACTGATCTCACAGAGCAAATTTCCGGGTAGCCGTAGATTCAGCTTTTGCCATGGGTACAGTTGATTGTTTTTAGCCAGGTCTAAAGTGAAAGTTGGAAGCAAAAAGCAAGGTGAATAATTTGAAAAATATACAGTTTCAAACTTTCAATGGTCAAGAGTTGTGTCTCAGTGACGGAAAGTGACTAATACAATGAATAAACAGAATTTTATTTTTCACTCTCAATTCTTATGCCTTTTGTTGTTTTTTCTTGCCTAATTTTTTTGACTGGAATATCCAGTACAGTATTGAATAGAAACAGTGAGTGGATATTTTTGCTATGGCTTGTATTTTAGGAAGAAATCACCCGTCCTCTTTCACTATTACGTAGGATGTTAGCTGAAAAGTTTTCTTTTTTAATCCTTTTCATTGGTATGTGCTTGTGACATAATGATTACATCCAACATGAGCAATTGGTGCACACATACTGCATCTTGGCCATTTTTACTTCTTTTTTCCTTCTTTTTCCTTCCCTTTTTCCTTCTTTCCTTCTTTTTCCTTCCCTTTTCACCTTCCCACCCTTTCACCTCCCCCATGCCCTTTTTCCCTCCCTGTCCACAAAAATCTATCCCCTCATTTCAAAGAGCAAGATTATATTTGTCACTTCTTAATTTTTTATGTAAATGCAAGGAGCTGTAGCTTTAAGGATTTCATAAGTGCCCTTATCAAGTTGAGAGTGCTTTTTCCTTTCTTCTTTCCTTTCCTTTCTTTATCTCTCTTTCCTTCTTATTGAGCTCTGATTGATATGTAAAAAGCAGATGTATTTAGCATGCCATCTTGGCGAGTTTATGGATTAATACTGTAGGCATTCATGAAACCGTCACCACCATCAACATGTCTCCAGGATTTCCTCACTCCTTTTATTATCATTATTGTTTTTGTAAGAAGTTTTGACATTAGTTCTATTCTCTAGCAATTCTAACTAACAATACAGAATTGTTAGATACAGGTACTACACTACGTCTTTTTATTTGTGTGTGAGTGAAGAGAACATTTTATTGGGAAAATTACAGAATGGAAGAAAAGGAGGGTAAAACTTCTGTTAGTCAGAAGGGGGACTTGGAAATGTGGGTTGTCCCTCTGGTATGCATTAAGAGCTCCAGAACTTATTTATCTGAGATCTTGGACCCTTTAACGTCAGTTCTTCATTTCTCCTCTCTACAAGTTTTGTCACTCGTCATTCTGTTAATATCTGCTTCCATAATTGTGACTATTTTGTGTTTCACCTATGAGTGAGATTATACTGTATTTGTCTTTTTGTGTCTGGCTTATTTTACTTTTTGGATAATTCTTGTTCCCCACATGTTATTACAAGTGACGTGAGTGAGATATTTTCCATTCCTAGTTGTTAAAAGTTTGAATGAAAAATTGATAATGGATTTTGTCCAATATTTTTGTGCTTCTTTGATATGCTCCATGGTTTTTCATTTTTTATAAATTGTATATTCCAAAAGTTATATGACTGAATTATTAAGTATTATCTTATTAATAAAATGCTGGATTGAAATGCTAACATGTTGGTAAGAATATTTTACAATTTGTATATATTTTATTTTATCTATTTTTTGAGACACACTCAGTGGTGTAGGCCTTTATTTTCTATTTTTTCATTTATTTTTTGCAGGTGTGGTGTTTGCCAGCACACAGTAGTGGGGAATCGAACCCAGGACCCTGTAGTTGCCAGGCACATGCTTTTAACCACTAGAAGCTCTGCTTCTAGTCTCATAAATTCATGTTTATAAGAGAGAGTGCCCCTAGTGGTCTTTCTTGCAACTGTTTGTCTGGCTTTAGTATTGGAGTTGTGATGACCTTATAGAATGCATTGTAAGTCTTTTCTCTTTTGCAATTTTCTAGAAGTGTTTGTGTAAAATTGATATCCTTTTCTTAAATATTTGATGGTATTTATCCATAAGATCACCTGGACCTCTATTTTTTCTTTTGTGATTATTTTTCATATTCGTGTTTTCAAATGGATGTAGAGAACTTTAGTATTCTAATTCTTCTTGATTCATCTTTAGTGTTTTGTCTTTCAAAAAGCCTGTACATTTCATTTAAGTTGAATTTGTTTTCATAAAACTATTTGTAATATTGCCATAACATTTTAATATCTATCTAATGATCTTTTATTTCTAATAGTAGTAACTTATGTCTTTTCTCTTTTTTCCTATTAATTTTATTAGACATTCAACAGTTTTGCTAATTTGCCAAATTAAAAAAATTAACACATTACTTCACCAAACGCACGCATATGCACACACACACTTGTTCTTTCTCCTCCAAGTACTCCAAAACATGAATATGAGATACCTTGAAGCTTTTCCGTTCTCTCTGATCCGTGGTACATTTTTTTCTGTCTGTGTATGTGTTTCATTTTGAATGGTTAATATTACTATGTCTTTTTTTTCTAGTCTTTTCTCTGCAGTTCTTAGTTTGCTTTTAAACATCCAGTGTATGTTGAAGGTACAGACTCACGTATCAAGGGTGAGAGGTAACACTCTCTTTTCTCTAGATTGTTCAGAAAGGGAGGGAAAACGGTGAGATGAAGTTCACCAAAGCCTGAAGGTCCCCAGGTCTCCGGGTAGCCCAGGCAGGGACTTCACAGGCAGCAGCTCAGAGGCGAGCGCAGCCCATTTTCTTGGGCTTTCTTCCCCCTTTCCTGGCGCAGGCCAACTTTTGTGTCACGTTGGATGGAAGCTGCTGGGAAGCCCTCAAGCCAGCTCGCAGGACTGTATACGCTGTTTCTAACCCTTTCCCCTCAGTGCAGACAAGCTTCATGTGGTTCACAGGCCCCAATCCAACCCAGCTTCGTATTGTCACCCCAGATGGCTTCCCGATCTTTATTTCAGGAAGTCCATGAGTACAGGCACATCTAAAAGCTGTTCACCAGTGATTTCTAAGAAAGGAACAGCAGAAGGTCTTAGCTGTCCTGTGTAGTTTGTCCTCTATAGAAGTCTAAAGGCATGTGCCTAAAACAGCTCCTAAAAAGCATTTAGCAGCTACTGCTTTTGGTTATATTCCTTCCTCCGTGAGTTCTGGAGCTCCAAACTCGCTGTTTTTTCATACAAGAATAAAGTACATATGTCATGCAATCCTGCTCCTGATTCACAAAAGGGAACCAGAAGAAACACAGGCTATAAGCCAATGAAGCTAAGATTTTTTTCTCCGAGAGGTATAACAAAGGCCAGGTGAGTATGAATGCCTTAGCTGGTGTTGCCAGTAGTTAGTTTCTGACACGGTAAATAGCACACAAACCCTCAAGTGCAGCATTTCGTAAAAAATTCCAGGAACACTTGTTTCAATCGTTCATTGGCTTCAGAGACTAGAGAACTGAAGTAGCAGTGGCTTGGACCTACCTGAGACCACCTGGGCAAAATGTTACTTCGAGACCATAGGACCTGACTTGCTCTTTATAAGAGACAGCTCCAAGATTCCCCAGGAGATTAGCTAAGGGTTGTCCTAAAAGCGATGCGGTTTGAGGCATATCCTGTAGTAGTTTCATGACCTTCTTCACAGCTCTGTGCTTTGACTCGATTTGCAATCAGTTTCTCAGTGACGTTGGGAAGAAGCAGGTGATGGTAGTGAGGATTGGTGGCCTTTAACACATTGACTAATCTGGTCTTGTACTTTTTGAGGGCTTAGGATTCCTGGAAGGGATCATCTCTAAAGTCATAATCTTTAAATTTCCAGTTATCCTGACACACAGTCGCTTGGTCTCTAAGACTCTTTTCTCTTTCCTTTCCCTCTTTCTCCTCATTCCAATTTCAGTGACAGTCTTATTTATTGCCGCCAGGTCTCTGGCTATGCATGTGGCTGGACTGCTTAGCAACCAGCCAAACTGAAGATGAAGAAAATAGTTGCTTTCTTCTCTGTAAAAATGTACTGGTTTCTCAAATGCACTGGTCATTCTTTTTCTGCAATGTTTGACTATCTATTAGAAATAGACCATCCTGTGTCACTCTATGTCATATGATGCCCGGTTGGAGCCACATCCTCACAACTGCAGAGCCCATGCTGGCTAGGCCAGGAGTTCAGTGGGGTTTAGTGGTGGAGGCAGCAGGCGGAGCTTGGCCTAAGCGCATGCTGCTTCCTCAGGAGACTCTTGGAAGAAAAAAACAAAGCTCCACGGTTGATTCTCACCCCACTCGTGCTTTCTTAAAGTTGGAGAAATCACAGGGCAGAGCTCATGTCCTATCCAGTTCTTTGCTCTGTCATAGTTTCTTTTCTAATTCTGCCTCAGAAGATCTTCAATAAGTGTTTTTGAATGGAATAATGATAATTTTATACACTGTGCAAATGTGAAGTCCTTTTCAATCTCATTGTAGTAGAATTAAAGAGTTGGAGCAAACATCAGAAAAATTTTAAATCTCCCATGATTTGGAAAATAACAAAATCAGGACTCAAATCAGCTTAATATCTTGTATCAGATTAGGTAGTTGATTGCAAATAATGGTACTGGGAGCCTATTCTCCAGATCCTTGGTTTCATGATCTGCAGAAACACAAAATATTTCAGAGACTGCATTCCGTCCAGTACCAGCTTCTACCAAAATAGGCTACTGTGAAGCACAACCGACACTGCATTCACTGAGTGCAACACAGTCAGCGTGGAAATATTTGCTTGCTTTCTTCATAGCTGGTGCATAGCTTTGCAAGGTCAACTGAGATTTTTTTCCAGGAGACTTGAAATAAATTAGTGAATGATATTAAGAACTCACTCAGTATTCATCAGGAGACTTGCCTGGACTGAAAATTTTTCTACTTATTACTATTACAATTCTAAGGCTATTATAATTCAGAATTGGGACGACTATACTTAAAAATCTCTTTCCAGAGATGCTTGCAACAATGAAAATTGTTGACTAGTTAGTGGTATGAATCACACAGAACCATCTGGAGAGTATCCTGAAATATTCAGAAAACTTTTTTTTAGGGACCCAATTACTGCATACACCTGTCAATATGGAATAATGTCAGAGTGTTTTTTTCATGTGTTGTGGGAGTGGCACAGAGACAGGGAAAGGAAAGCAGCCGTGGCAGAGATTCACCTTCCTGTGCAAATTGCAAGGAGAAAGAGTGACAGCACCAGGAAAACAAAACCCGCAACAACTAACCGATCAGCAGAGGCTGAGAGAGATTCCAATCAGAAAATCATACACTTCATGGCTACTATCCTTCCTCTCAAACCAAAAGTAAGATGTCGTAGCAGCTCTGCTCAGAGCTAGAAAAATAGAAACCTTAGGAAATAACATGCCAAGCTCACCTCATGGACCTTTAGCTCACAGTAAATGTAAATCAACTCTGGCAGGTTACCCGGATGGTGTCACTGGTGGCCAAAGGTCAGGCTGTGAACGTGTGGCACTATGTGTGTGCTTCTATGGGTGAGATGGTCCAAGTCAAGTCAATATGCATTGTTTCTAGAATGTTGGCCTTTGGAATTTTGTTAATACTTTATCAAAGGTCGAATGAGATACCAAGATAGAGCGAGGCCAGTGTTGTGATGTGTTGTGTTTTGCGTTGTGTGATGCAGTGGAGAGTGTCTCAGCTGGGGAACCAGGTTCTGCTTCTGAATTTTGCTCACGAACTGTTTCTTCTCATGATGGTGAGATTTGGACATGTTATGTGACCTGCCTATTGTGTTCATTTTCATACAGTGGCATAGGCGATGCTATAGTTTTATGTGCTCCAATTGCTGTATTCATACCTAGGAATCTTAATCTTCAAGCCAGTAGCATTGGGTGTTAGAATGAAATTGGGGATGTTTAGGTAACAAGGGCTCGCTCTGTCTTCACAAAGAGATGTATGCCATTATAAAAAGAGAACCAAGTCCTTGTCACCTTGACAAGATATGTAGGTGCACAAAATGCTCAACTTCATTGTAAACCTTAAATTTTGAGCTTATACATATCAATAAAATAGGGAAAAAAGAGAACCATTTACTCCTGCACCATTGCCACTTCTATCTTCTGCCTTACGAGGGTTCATAGCTCCTGCCCTACAGGTTATGCAGCATACGAGCGCCATCTTGGAAGAAGGAATTGCTTCACAGATGCCAAACTGCTGACATATTGACCTAGACTTTCCAGCCTCCAGAACTGTCAACCAATGCGTTTTTGGGTTCCTTACAAATTTCCTAGTCAAAGGCATTCTGCAGCACAGCATAAATGGGCAAGAAAGAGGAATAGAAGATCGCAGGTTTTTCTTCTTAGATGACTGTCATATTTTCCTTTATGCTTTCTCTGTGAGTTGTGGGAATATTCTGCTCAGGGAAAAATCACACAATTGTCATCTTAGGACCTTTGTGCACTGGTGGGCAATTCAAGTCACTTGGTCTCTAAGTTTCTTTAAGCTCCAAAGCCACTTCTCTATCCCTAAGTTGATATTATAGGCACTGTTTTACTGTTAATAGACAGAGAATGGGCTAGTCCTATAAGGGTATCTAATTGATTACCTAACTGTAGCTTCTCATCATTATGTCTATGATAAAGCATAATGATGCTAGTAGCCCCTGAGAACATATTGATAGCATAGAGGCATGTACGTGTGTGTGTGTGTGTGTGTGTGTGTGTGGGTGGGTGGGTGCTTATGTGCTTGTAAGGAAAAACATGTGTGATTACCAGACTTAATTCTTACTTTGCTGTCCACAAACTTATCAGATTCAGACACTCAGGTCAAGTGTTGCTGGACTTGATCACATTGCTTATATCCAAGCCACAGCTGAATACTAACCCATCTAAAAATTTTCACACTCTTTGGCTGCGGAGACCAACTTTTTATACTTTCTGTTTCTTGTAATCTTAGTTCGCTCAGTCCCTTGGGACTTCTGAGCTACTATTCTCATAACTTATACACTAATTTTTCTATACAAATCTTTAAAAAGCAGAGAAATTTAGTATTGGTGGTCCAGTTTATTGTTGCAAGCAAGGATGAGGACGTTTTTGGCCAGATGCTAGAGTGCTGGTCATTTTTGTATTAGCTTGTTCTGAGTGGGTGTGGGAAAAGCTGTATTACCACCTAAAAGCACGGAAACCTATTGGATAGTAAAGGCTGTGGGTTGGAAAGTACCTTTATAAGGACACGAGGGAAGGCAAGCAAGGTGAATTAATTAAAACACCTCAAGCCATGGTCTCATTTCATCTACAAAATAACATTGGGATATAGAGTTGGGAAGGATAATCCTCACTTTATGAATGAGAGGAAAACAGCTTAGAAATGATGTGGTTTGTGGAGATGGAGAAAGTCAACATCTGAGCTCTACTTTTGGTATCCTCTCTTAGTCTTAATATTATAAATGGAGAATTGAATTCTAACCCAGCTGCCTATATTTTCATGTGCACCAAACATTCTTTTTCCACATCATTCTATTTTTCTCTATTACTTTTTTTATCTTTCTCTTACAAAGGAATAACCTGAGGTCACATGAAAATTGGAGACTATTCTAGAATTTTCTTGAATTTCCTGGGAGTCTTTGTGCTCTTGACAGTTGAACCAGGACAAGGTTTAGTTCATTCCACCGAGGTTCCCAGAGTCATCCAACCCAAACCTCCCACGATGTTGGTGGTAAAAAAAAAAATCACTCTATGCACAGACCCAGAGCTGATAAAATGTAGGGGAGTGGGGAGGGATAGTGGAGAAGGAACCCACCCACTTGAGTCTGTGGTTGTCACTCTGGTTCCTTCACTAGGAAGATCAGTCTCCTTTACTATATCTGTCTGGAGGTCCTCAAAACTGCACAAACAACCCAAGCACAGTTTTAAAAGAAAGGAAATTTTTCTTTTGCAAATTTTCTTCATAGAGTCATGGGTTTGGAAATCATGACATTAATTTTTTTATGAATCCTTGTGTGTGGGTTCCATGTGAATTTCTCTAACCTTTTTTCTTGGGATCTCCTACAAGATCCTAACATAGACTCAGTAGGGGGACATACAGATGTCCCTTGCTCCCAGTTAAACACATAGCTGCTGGATGGACAGCAAAAATGCAGACAAATAATTGCATATCTTCCAAAAATTGTTATTCAGGGGAAAACTCAAATTGCTTTGCAAGTGTGAGCCAAATTAAGAATTTAGGAGAGCATACTAAAATATGATGCATCTGGTTTAAAAAATAGACCATCTGCAATAATATGAAGATAAAGAAATCCAACAGCTGGAAACTAGTTGGAATGGAAAATGGTTAAGAATGTTTCTAAAGTCTAGTAAATAATGGCTATGATGTGATACATCTATGCACCAACTCCCCAAGTTGTGTTTAACTGTTACGCATCCCAAACATATAGTGATAAAATAATAATTATAAAAAGGTTGCTAAATTCTGCACGTAACCAAGAAATAAAGGCAAATAAGGTGATGGTTTGAATAGAGAGCAAGCTGCAGGCCAGACCCCCAGATTCCTGGATTCCAACCCTGGTCGTGCTTAGATAAGTTCCCAAGCTATGTGGTTTTGAATTTTTGGTGAAGACTAACATTTTTGACTAGATGATCACTGAAGTCTCCTTTAAGATAATGATGTTGTAAAATTCACAACACAAAACCCAGTTCTGCTTGTTGTCGCGCTTTCTTCCACTGGCCTGATTACAGCGTCTGAGATCATAAGTAAAAACCTCATTAGCTGGTGTTGAGAAGGTTATTCGCAATACACTCTAATCATCTTCAACATCTTGTTCTGTTCCTTTAATCTCCTCTCCTATTTTTCCCTAAAGAAATCTCACACTCACACTTGACACACTTAAAAATTGGATATCTAGAGAAGTGATACCTTTTTAAAAACGTGACTCGCCTTTAAACCTTTGGCAAAATGTATTCAGTTTTAGGGAATGAAAAAACAGTCTGATTTGTGCTCTTCTTTGCATAATAGTTAAAATGCAGCAAGGATTGCTTATCGGAGCTCAGGAGAAAAGGTAGGCAAGAGCTATATTCATGTGCTTATCTTGCCTTTGAATTAACTCCCCACCCCCTCCACACTTATGCCTGAGCCCTTTGGTTGCCATAGAAACTGGCATGGCCTCTAGCTGAGATTCCTCTGAGACTTAATTGCATTCTGAATTTTATAAACTCTCTATTAACCTTTGCGTGACAGGTATGGGTATGATGCAAAATGAGTTAGGTTAATATTTTAGACTGATATATAGAGGGAGACATCAAGGTTTCACGTGCTTAATGTTCTCTTTCAGCCAATTAAACACGCTTATAAATAATTGTGGTAGTGTTATTGTTGAGGTGTTTCTTTTAGAAATGATACCTGAGTTAAGGGCATTTCTAAGAGAAGGTTTAGAGTGAAAACTGAAAATGTATGTGTGCATTTTTGAATGCATTTATATATACTGTACATGCCCATATCTGTAATATACATATCTGTAGGTGTTAAGCATAGTATTTAATATTAAACATGTAGTAACTCATTAATCTTCGTAACAAATCTATGTAGCAGAGAAAGTCTCATTGGCTGGGGGAGCAATCCATCTACTGCTATCATCAGATTTGAGTCTAAGGACAAGAGAAACAAATAAGGCAAAACCTTTACTCACAAGGAGAATCCAGAGACCAGGGCATGGAAGCGAAAGGAGGAGAGACTTGAAATTCCAAGTAAGACTGCTAAGTGCTACTCACATGAAGCTTGAGTATCTCTATACAGCTTGTGTTTAAAGACACAGTAGTTTCAATGGAGAACGACTGAAAAATAATTTGAACTCTGTGAAAGGTTCCTTAAGAATACCAGGGCTAATCCCATTTCTACATTGGCATCCTCCTTTTCCTGTGGATCTTTTACCTGCAATGGTGGCAGTGGGTCTATATTATTTTTGCATAAAGATACTTTATGATCCTGTGCCATCTTTGAAAGCCGTGTGTTTATTTATTTAGTTTTCATTGCAAGCCCTGTCAAACTCTCCTGAAGACTTAGCTCCTGTCAGTCGTCTTCTCTCAGGCTCAGCTCTTCAGTGTGTGGATCAGCGAGGCCTCTGTCTTTCTTCCATTTCATGTTTTTCCATTACCCATCTTATAATGATCAAGAATCACTTATGAGCTGGCCAGACAATGGGTTTTCTCTTGAAAGGAGGAGGCCTGGGTTAAGGAGAAGACCGCAAACACAGCTCAGGACTCTGCCAGGGAGGAATAATTTGAGGGCTGTGGAAGTTGGAGAAGGAATATAGTCACTTGTATTAAAAGAAGTGGTTTCACAGAAGCTGATCTTGAAGAATAAAGTAACATCTACCCAGTGGTGGGTCGGAAAGAGGCATGCCCAGCCAAACAAGCTATGCATATTGAAGTTCACAGGCATGTGCTCTGTCATTAGAAGTCTGATTTGCTTTAAATTCCAATATTACAACTGACTTTAAAATGATAATTTGTGATAGACTTGGAATTCTGGGGGATTATTGTATGCACGTGTATGTAGGGTGTAAGAGAGTCCGTGGTGTTACCACCTCTCTGAATCCTATTTCCTCACTTGGAGGAAATAATGAGCTCATTTAGATTTCTTCCTGCTTGTTTCTTCATTGTACTGGACAAAGAAGAAAAAAGTACAAGGATAAGAGTCTCTTATTTAACTAAGTGGTTTTATTGTTCTCTCTGGTGGTCGTTGATGCTTTTCTGATCAGCACTGACCACTGATGCCTACTAGTAACATGCATCTAAATGCCAGAGCTTCTGGGATAAAAGGCTCTACTTGTGCACTCTTCCACACTGGAAGCTGTTTTTGTTGTTCTTGGTTTTTTGACTTCAGAGATCTGGCTCCAAGTCTTACGGCTTCCAGATTTTGTTTCAGGCCATTTTATCTGAGATCTTGTGGCCTCTGTAAATCCTGCTCAGGTTTACCATACCTGGGTGTATCCCAGCAAGATGATTCAACACTTGTTACTTTGAGGGGTATCTATTTAATCTGTGTAGTGGCAAGTATTTTCTGTAGTTCGAACAATGTGAGCAAAGTTGCTTGGGAATTAAAGAAATTGAAAACATATTGTAAAGTAAAAGTAACACTTTTATACTTGCAAACAACGTGATCATCTATGTCGAAAATTCTGTGGGGCCTACAGGAAATGCAGCTATGATAAATAAACTTATCTAGGTTGCAGGATACAAGACCACAACCCAGTACTTCTTTTTTTTCAGGATTACATTGGCTATTTCAATCATTCATATTTTTATATAAATTTAGGACTTTTTTCTAACTCTGTAAAGAATGCCATAGTATCTTGATGTCAATTTCTTTGAATTTATAGGTTGCTCTTCGTAATATGGCCACTTTAACAATTAGAGTTCTGCTGACATGAGTGTGAGAAGGCTTGCAATCTTTTTTCCCCATTTCTTTCCATCTTTTATATCTTCTTCAATTTCTTTCTTCAGTGTTCTATAATTTTCCAGATAAAATCATATTTATTGGAATTTTTGGACCAAATCAATGTTTCAGAAAAAAGGATTTTTCTACATCTAGGTTACTCCCAGAACTGCATAGAAGATGCTGATGGAAAAAAGCCATATTTTTAAATGATTAAAATATTGAATTTTTAGCATCTTTGGGAAAGAGCATCACTGATAATATTTTGTATCTTTCATCTTAAAAAATTACTGAAGAGCAGAAGGAGAAACAGAGCAGGGTTTATATATTTTACCCCTGGGTTTATTAGGCAGTAAGACTGAAACTAAGCCTCAAACATCTAACTATGAATCTGGTATCTGACATACTCTATTACAATGGAATTTTGTAACGAATATGGTTACATAAACAGAAAATATACAAAGGAAGTTAGAATAGATGTGATATTTTTGATACCAATTCTTGTGCAAATAAAGAATTTAAGATTGCAGTGTCCTTCCTCCCCACCCTTTCAAGTTGAGGCACTGGAAAGTAAATGATTCTGTGGTAAGTGTTTGTGTATTTTAGCAGTCAGTCTTTCCACCCTATGGGAAGTTTTCCAGGTCTAGGAAAATGTAACAGCCATGTTTTACCTGGAAACAAATATTAAAGAACTTTGTATCACTGGAATAAAATCTGAAAATCATTTTCAACTGTTTTCAAACTTTTTATCAAGTCTCTTCAGTGAAACAGGATGTGATGCGATTAGCTACATGAAAAAGCAGGCTTTGTGGAAGTATGTTAGTTTCTTGACTGCAAGTTTTTCAAAGGATTCAGTGAACACTACAGACACTGAGGCTAAAATTTTATGCTTGCTTTCTCTGTTGGGGATATTTTGATTGCTTAGTCTTTATTTTTGTATCTTTTCCTCAATTTTATTGATATGTGTATCAATATATACAATTGATATGTATTTCAAAACATAATGCTTACACTGAACTTGAATATTTTGTGCACATGTATGTTGCAACAACATTACAAACCCCTCCATCTCCCTTTTTGACCCTCCCACACTCCACGCCTCCCTACTAGTTCCCCCTATCCTGCGCATTTAGTTCTATGAAATAACTGTGACTTAGGTTTCTCCTATTAGAGAAACCATTCGATATTTAACCTTTTGTGTCTGACTTCTTTGCTGAGCATGATGGTCTCAAGTTGCATTCATTTACCAACAAAAGCCTCAAACTTATCTGTCTTTATAGATGAGTAGTACTACAGTATGTGCATATACCTCAATTTGTGTATCCATTGGTCTGTTGAAGGGTATTTTGGTGTCTTCTATATTTTAGCTGTTTTCAGTTGGCAGTATGGAACATGCAAAACTAATTTATTGTGAATTTATAGCTATGAACATGGGTATACATGTATCTCTGTTATATGTTGTTTTTAACTCTTTTGGAAAAATTCCCAGAAGAGATATTCCTGGATCAAAGGAGATATTTATTTCTAATCTCATGAGAAACTTTCATTCTGCTTTTTATAGTAGTAGTCCTGGTGGACTTTCCCACCAGTAGTGTAAGAGGGTTTCTTTTCCCTTAAATCCTTGCCAGCATTCATTGCTATTACAGTTCCTGATGTATGCCATACTTTCTGGGGTTAAAAGACAGGTTAAATCTATTATTATAATCAAGCCCAACTTCATCAAATGTTAAAAAACCATAGTAGCTTGCAGCAACATCGTTTAAGGCATTGGCCCTTTAATTGTACTAGTTTGGACATTGCTTGCCTTAAATTCATGCTCTTTCAAGTAATACAGATTGCAGACTGATTTGGCAATACAGTCATAATAGCTGTAATTAGTTAACATGGGGTCACACAGAAGTCGGGTGGCCCCTTAACCCAATATAAAGAGTGTCCTTATGTAATAAGGAGAAGAGACACAGGCAGAAGACAGAGGGAGAAGGCCATGTGGGATTTAAATGATCAATCTGTGGACCAAAAGAAGCCCAGGGGATGGCAGCACCACATGCTAATAGAAATGTGTGGAACAAGTTTTCTTCTAAACTCTGAAGAGAATATTGTTCCATCTACACTTTGATTTGAGACTTCTAGTCCACAGAACTGCAAAATAATACTTCTCTGTTTGTTTAAGCCACAAAGTCTGTGCAACTTAATTATGCAAGCCCTAAGGAAAAAAATCAATAGTGAGAAAAAAATAAAGCTATTGTTAAACACTGACTGTATTTCAGGTCCTGGTCTTAAAGGCATAGAATCTAGGCATTCTACTCCTTGTCACTATGCCTCCGTTGGCCGTTCTCTTAAGCAAGGATGGCCTGTGTACAGAGGCAGGAGACGCATTGACACGCAAGAAGGGAGTGGCCTTCCAGCTGAGAGCAGCCCAGGTATTTATCAATAGCAAGATGAGAAACAAATTGTGGAGCGCTCACTGAATCGGCAGTCCAGAGGAACAGACTGCTGAGCGCTCAGTGATATGGACGAACCCCAACGTGGTGCGCCGTGTGCGTGAAGCCACGCACAGAAAGCGCGTACTGCCTAGGACTCTATTTGTACCAAGTTGTAGGAAGTGCAAAACTAATTTGTAGTCAAAAAAAAAAAAAAAGCAAAACCGCAGTTGTCTCTTACGTAGTAAATGCTGTCTTGGGAACTAGGCACTGAAGTCCTTGGCTTTGGATGTCTTGAGGTGGTGGCGATGAATCTAAGACCTGCTCTTTGAGCAATCCTCACCACTGTGTGTGTGTGTAGACAGCTGGGGTGGAAGAGACTGTAAATACTGTGCCAAGAAGACAGGATGGTAGCACACTAGCCCACCGCCATCTCTAGTGCTTGCTGCTGAACCCTGCGCATAAAACCTTGAAAAATACTTGTTAAAAAAAAAATTGACAGCGTCTACTCCCAAACTGGTATGCCTGCGTGTCGATACTGGTTATCCCTACGTTCCTGCAATCCATGCCACGTAGCTTAGCACCCGATTGCATGCCACGTGGTAGTGTTCTCTAGTGCGTGTCCTTTTGCCACCCCGGTCACCTAGACTTACACAATGAGCAACTGAGTGGGAAAGAGAGCAGGACAGAAAAGCCACCGAACCGAGAGGTTCTGAGGTGATTACAGAGGTTCTGTAGCGAGCTGTTAGGGTGGCTCTACAAATCCTTCACTGCGATTCTAGAGGTTCGGGCAGCGTGTGGTGATAATTCAAGCCAGGTATGTTGATGTATCTGGAATTGTGCCAGGCCGAGGAGAAGTCGAATTTAGTGCTTTCTGCCTCCCCATATCCACCTTATTCACAGGACACAGGAGCCACGACCCCCAGGGGGGATCGAACCCTCTCATCGTACTTAACCTTTTCTACACTGTGCTCTTTCCTATACATGCTACCTATGATAAAGTTTAATTTGTAAGTTAGGCACCGTCAGCAATTAACAACTAGAGAAATAGAACTATTATAATAATATATCTACATAAATGAAAGACATATAGGTGTGAAGCCCTTTTCTAAATATTTTATTGCTCTGTCCTTCCTCTTTTTGAGAATGTGAGATGGTAGGATACCCACGCTGACACACTGTGAGGCATCGTGAGGTAGCACTAGGCCACTGCCCAAGGGATACTTGGCCACAAGCACTCCAATTCCATGGTAACAGCCTGAGAGTGCAGAAGGCTGTGAGGTGATTAGCAGACACCACTGGGCACACGGGGGATGTGCTGGGAAGAGGGATAATTCTGGCCTAAGCTGGAGGAAAGAGGATGGTGTGAGACTTATCACATTGCTCAGAAGAAACCACAATTGAAAACTTACATGTTATTTCTGGAGCTTCCCATCAATATTTTAAGACTGTTATTGACCACAGGTAACTGAAACTATGGAAAGGAACACTGTAGGTAAGAGGGAACTGCTGCATACGGTCTTGGGGCTGAAGGGTTTCATTTTTACTTGGGATTTAAGGTTGTTAGGCTGTGACTAGCGCACCACCAGGATGCAAACAGGGTTGGAGGGTCACTGTTGCCTTGTCTTATGGTGAATGTCACATTTACTCATAGTGTCATAACACCCTTTCTTACCAAGTGCTATGCTTTCTTAATAAGTGCTACAATCCTTCAGAAAACCACCCCAGACATTCCAAGCATGAAAAGTTGAAGGAAGGCAGCTGTGAAGAGATTTGTGCAGGTTTCAGAGACTGGGAAAGTCTTCACAGAGAGGATGTTCACCTGAACACTCTGGAGCTCTGTACCAGGGATAGATCCGATAGTCTCACACTGAAACTTAGAGCTTCACGTCAGCCCAGGCCCTCTCAGGAGAGGCTGTGTGAGCAAGGATCTGAGAAAAAAAAATTCTTGGAAAGAGGAGAAACTAGAGCTGTTTCTCTCCCTCTTCACGCTTCAGAATCTGCACAGCAGAAGGGCTTCTCTGTGTCCAGAGTGGCCTCAAGCTAGGGGGTGTTCACGGAACACTGCACTGTTGATGGGTTGGTTATATCTCTCACTATGGCATTCCCAATCTTGGTCTTTTAAAGGCAGAGCCTGGAGAGATAGCGCCTCCATTTAAGAACTGCTGTGTTGCTTTCTTGGAGACACATGGCTAGGAAAGGAGAAGTGGTCCCTTCAACATTTGGGCATCCAGTGGCTTTTGTAGCCACAGACTCTTATTACCTAAGGAAGAACGAAGGCTTTTACTTCCAACTGTAAACATAGAGAAGCGATCATTCTGTTTCAGCTAGCCTGCCTTCTGTTCTGGCTCTTATCAAAGAGTTTACATTTAAAACCAGATTTCTGTCTAAAGGAGATGTTACCTATCGTAGTCAAAGATTTGATGAAGGTCAGGGAGAGAGAGAAAAAAAAAAAACCTGAGGGAATGTTTTCACTAGATCAATATTCACATCTGGGGGCTGTAACTTATTCTGCTACCAGTTTAAGACTGACCTTGACTGAGATTTCTGAAACTGCTACATTCACACTTTTCTAGTTGGACCAGTATTTTATAGTGAAAAAGAAAAAAAAAATTCTTGGCAGTAAAACCTCCCACCACTTCTTTTTACTGACTTCATGGCTTTTTTCTAGAACAGATGACAGATGAAGCCAGAGAACAGCCTAGGAAAGACATATTGATTTGATCAGATTTGCTGGGACACAACTGCAAGGAAAAAAGAAATCTACAAAGTGACTAGAGAAATCAAGATGCTGCCAAAGCAATTTCTTGGCCAAGGATCTTTTGGCTGCTTTGTGTTTTAAATTGTTTCTTTTTGCATTTCGGGAAGTGACTCTCAAATTAAAGCTGGAGTCCTGGATGCAAGAAGATAAATGGTGTTTGCTTTGAATTCTGATTATTTCTCTTCAATGAGTAGCCGAGAGCCAGTTTCTCATATAATAGTAATTTTTGCATCCGAAGGAAAGGCAGAATTGATGGGAATGTACAGAGACCAATTCTTGCTATGTTGGAAGAAAAATACAGTAGAGCCAGAGAGGACCTTAGAAAACATCTAATTTCTTTCTTTCTTTCTTTCTTTCTTTCTTTCTTTCTTTCTTTCTTTCTTTTTTGAGACAGACAGGGTCTTACTCTATGTTCCAGGCTGTTTATGAACTTACAATGTAGACCAGGCTGGCCTCAAACTCAAAGCAATCCTCTTGCCTCAGCCTCCCAAGTGCTGGGATTACAGGTGTGCGCCATTGCGCCCAGTTTTTATAGTGCGGGGGAATCAACTCAGGTAATTAGTACTTGCTAGGCAAGCACTTTAACCGCTGAGCTATTCCTCCAGCCAGAAAGCATCTAATTTAATTCCTTCATTTTATAGGACCAGAGAAGTTGAGAGCTTTGCCTAAGAACACAGCGTAGGCTGCGGGGTCAGGGATATGAGCTGCATTCTGGAGTCCTCATGCATGTGTGCAAATTCCCTAACCTCTCTACTACCCACAGGCTCACAACTCTCATGAAATTACTGATGTGGCAAGGATGCGAGTATATTTTTCAGAATGAAGCATCGAATGTAAAGACAAAATGCCGCAGGTGTGGCACTTGCACCTAAAATCCTAGAGGCCTGGTTTATGAAAAGAGACATTCAGGACCTCTGTAGGGCAGAAGTCTTAATCAGAAAGCAGACAAGGAACCCACAGGGAGGTCTAAAAATAAAGCCTGATAGTGCCTCTGAGATCATATAAACTACACTGGAAGGCTTGCTGCAGTGGGATAGCCTACATGCCTGCATATGTGCATGTATGTGCACGTGTGTGTGTGTGTATGTATGAGAGAGAGACCAAACATAGCATTCCTCAGCCTACTGTGCTGGCTGGGAGGCTATGACAGTGCTGGGTGCTCAGCTGAGCCCCTTGACCCCACAGGCCACAGCGCCTTCCTACCTGTCACCTGGGAGGGGAGATTGCTTGTAATCAGGACAGAAGCAGCCACTTCCTCTCAGCTGCTATGACCTTCGGCTGAGTAAGTCAGTTAACAGATGGATTTTAGATGGATGTAAATGACAAAAAGTGTTTTATTTGCATATTTGTAAGAGACCAGTCTGGTTTCCAAACACTGCTCTGTAATATCCATATTGTATTCTTCAGTGAGGATGCTTTGATTATTTAATTTAGAGACTTATATTGAAAGAAGTCTAGTGCTAGTACTCTCCACATAAATTATTCAGCGAGGGTTCTCCAGCTGGACAGAAAGACACCTCTATCTGTTTCTTGTCTGACTCATTGTTGCTGACGGTTGTCAGGGACGTGGAAACCACCTTCATTCTATTGATGTAGTCCAGCTGTGCAACTTTGAATATTGTATTTTTAAACACAAAAGGTGACATTTTTTTTCTAATGCTTCTGCCATTAAAAAGAAAACAAAGAATTGTCATGGGGTGACAATTGTCAGTTTTCTGAAAAGGTTAAAAATTAATGACTAATCACTCTCTTGCTAACACAATCAGGTTGTATTGAATGAAGCTTTAGATCTCAAAATACTGCTGGACTTTGTGTAAGCCCTTTCCTACTGGCTCTAAGCACCCAACCTCCAAGCAAACTATTGTTTTATACGTTGAATGGTTCTTAAGTAGTGTGTGTATGTGTGTGTGTGTGTGTTGCTGGAGTTTGAACCCAGGGCCTTTGCACATAGCTCCATCCCCAGTCCATTTTTCTGTCTTTTTCTATATTGAGACAGGGTCTTACGAAGTCACTAAATAGCTGAGGCAGGGCTCAAACCTGCAATCCTCCTGCTCCAGGCCCCCAGAATGCTGCAACTACAGGCCTGTGCAGCACAGCCAGGTCTTCAAAGTATTGAAACTACTGAAAGCAGCTTTGTCAAGATGTAATGCACATACCGTACAAGGCGCTCATTTCGAGTGTACAATTTAATAGTTTTTAAATATTTACAGAGTTGTATAATCAACACCGTAATCCATTTTAGGATATTTTCATTATTCCAAAAAGAAATCCTGTCCCCTTCAACCCTCTCCACCCTCACCCCTCCCTGTCCCTCCCAACCTTAGGCACCCACCAGCCGCTTGTTGCCTCTGAGGGCGCGTCTATTTTGCTTATGTCATAAAATTGAAATCATACATTACATGGTCCTTTGTGATCCACTTCTTTCACTTGGCGAATGCTTTCATGATTCCATCATGTTGCAGCATATGGCAGCCCTCTTCTTGTTCTGATGGCTGTATTGTATAGATGAGCTGAATTTTTCTTGCCCATCACCTATTGATGGACTTTGGGGGCATGTCTTTATTTTTGACCATGATGACTAATATGACTTCTGTGAACATTCATGTACATGTTTTGTATGGACCTGTATAAGGTATGATAGAAAAATACAGTGTGTGTTTACATTAAAAAATTATCACAGTACAAGATGCATTATCTTTAATCTCCCTCCCAAGCTCCCCTTTGTTTCCAACACACTTAGTCCACCATTCTTCCCACTTTCTGAAGCATTTTTACAAGTTCTTTTTTATGAGTGTCTTTAGTTACACTGTTGTGGCTGCCTTGATATTGTGAATGTTTTTAAAATGTTGACCTTTCACGGCCATTTTGACTTTGGGGAAGAGTCACAATTCAGAGGGTGCCAGTTCCAAGGAATAATGTGACATAAGGAGGACATACTTTAAGGTCGTCACGTGCCTGATTTTCTGTTGGATAGCACTTAACAGCTGCATTCATTGTTATTTAGATATATACCTGGAAGTGGACCTGACAGGTCATATGGTATTTAAATTTTTGAAAAGCTGGCAGGTTACTTTCCAAAGTGGTTCTACCATTGTGTATTCCCAGCAGTAATGTACACAGGTTCTGAGTCTTCCAAATCCTTTCAGCACTTGTTATTATCTGTCTTTTATGATTCTGGCCTATCCTAGTGAGTATATAGGGGTGATGGCTTCTTAAATTTATTTTTAAAAATTTTTTCCTATTTCTTAATGGTATTTATGCGTGACACACCATGGTTACATTGAACTAGAGAATTCTGTGCACATGTGCATCACATTAATTTCATATTCCTTTCCCCTTCTGCTTTGATGACCTCCTGCTCGCTACCTCATACCCCGTGACTCCCGATATCTCATCCTTTTAACTCTGCTATTTATAATCTGGGGTTCTCATATTAGAGAAGCCATGGGACATTTGTCTTTCTGAGTGTGACTCACTTCACTAAGTATAATGTCCTCAAATTGTATCCATTTACCTACAAATGATGCTAATCTAACTCTTTGTGGCCAAGCAGTACTCCATTGTATATCACATTTTTTATTCATTGATCTATTTTCACATCTTCCAGAATTTATCTGTTATTAGTTGTGATGCTCTAAACATGGGGCTATCTGTCTCCCTATAATATGGTGGTTTTAACTCTTTCCAGAAGGTATTGAGAAGAAGTAACTCTGGGTCAAATGGAATATTTATTTTCATTTAAAAAAATCTTCATACTGCTTTCCATGGTGGTAGTTGGTAGTGCATGTTTACAGTCCCACCAATAATGCAAAAGAGTTTTTTTTTCCCGATACCCTTGCCAATATCTGTTGTTCTTTGAATTCCTGAGAGAAGACATTCTTACTGAGGTAAGTTGGTATCTCAGTGTTGTTTTGATTTGTATTTCTCTAATGGCTAAGACGTTGAACATTTTTCATGCATTTGCTGGCCATTTGTACTTTAGATTTATTTCAAACATAATGCAATTGTGTTCCTAAACCCAGATGGATTCTGTGTCAGGGAAAAAACAAAGTAGAAAGCACTAACTTGACACATGCCTCCCATAAACACGTAAGAGAGCAAACACTGTCTCCTGCTCAGCTCCTAGTGGCTACAATAAGGCCAGGTACATAACAGCTGTATTAGTTACTTTTCAATTTCTTTGACTCAGCGCCCAACATCTACACTTCTATAAGCATTTTGGTCTTTTGAGCTGTAACCAGAATCTCCCTTTAAGCTCAGCTCACAGCATTCTAAGTTTTCTCTAGCCAGCATCTTCAAGCCTTCCCAAATTCCTTCTGCAAAACAGTTGCAAAGGCTTCTAAACCACGTTGTTGAGTAAAGTCACAGCAATGACTCCACTTCTTTGGTAGATTTTTTTTTCTTTATTTGTTTTTTCGTTGTTGAGACCTAATGCCCAACATCCACAACTTAAGGAAGAAAAAGCTTGTTTTAGCTCACAGTTTTAGAAGGTCTCAGTCCATTCATGGCTGGCTGGCAATGGCGGAAGCACACTGTGGGGGCGTGGTTGTTCACAGCATGGCAGACAGAAAGCCCAGGAAGTAAGGAAGAGCAGAGCTAGTGTACATCCTTTCAGATCATATCCTAGTGACCCACCCCTTCCAGGTAAATTCTCAGTGATCTGCCTCTTCTGGGTCAAGCTCCCATGATCCATCCCTTCTAACAAGGTCCTAACTCTTCATAGCTCATGGTTCTATAGGTATTCCACAATATCCAAATACATGAGGTTTTGGGGGAACATTTCAGAGCTAAACTGTAAGTATGTTAAATATTTGTAGAATAAATAAATGAATGAATCCATGAAAGGCCTATTTTGTGTTAACCCTGGTATGCCTACACAGCTCACAAAGAGATTGCCTGCTTCCCAGGAAGCTTGCCTCTGCAAAGAAGGAATGATGCTACTCCTGAAAGAAAGTTAATGATAGAGAGAGGTACCTGATAGGGGCAAGTACACTCATTTTTAAACCAATAAAGTATAGAAAGTTGAGCTACTCAAATCTTAATTTAATTTGTAAAGTCTGATTTTCATGAAACAGTGGGGAAAAATACACGTCACCCCAAATTGTGTAAGGAAGGAAGCCTTCCTCATAATAGCTGAAACATTCTCAGACACAATAGGATTATTCTTACAGTGTGTTCATTAGCTCCTCGCGTGTGTACCTGTGAGCTGAGACTTTGTGGGTCTCTTTAAATCCAGGATTTTAGTAACTTGCCCATGTCATTTCTTTCTCCTATTTTCCATCCCTATTTTATTTTTCTATCATTGACATCATCTATCTACCCATCTGTCCTCACCGCCTCTCCAACAACAATCTCACTAGAGCCTTAAAGTATGTTTTACATCACTTTATGTATGTTTAATTGACTACATAGTCATCGGCTAAGTGAAAACATCATGATTCACTTAGCAATTCGCTTGTTAAGTTTTATTTCCATCTTTTTTGCTACCAGTGTTGCAAATGAACTGTCTTGCAACTTTTCTTTTCCAATTGTGGATTTTTAATAAAGATAACACATTGGCTGAGTTCTAGCACTTTGGGCTTTCTGTTTGTAGTGTTTCATAAAACCAATCCCTTTTCTCTATAGATGTCCATCCCTATGTGCAGACTGTCCCTATGCTGTCCCTATGCTTCCTGTCCAAGGAAAGGAATAAATTGAGGAAAGCAGTTAGTTCTTCACCACTTTCCCCAAAAGTAGTTCACATCCCAATGGATGCCAGAAAGAGGTATCTTTTCTGGTTACCTTCCACTGAGGGGAGATTGTCATATGCCCCTCCTAGATGTCCACAAAGAAGGACCATGAATTTTAGATGAATGTTTTGTTATTTCTGTCATTATAGAATTTTGGTGGTATGATCGTTGCTCATTTTGATGACTTAGTACCTTTTATCCAATAATCTCCACATTCCAATAAAAAGTTTTTATTTTATTTAGGACTGTAAAAGAAGATGGGTATTTGATCCTTATCAATCAATTTCAATAACCTAGATTCGTTCCTCATATGCAGAACCAATGTTACACTGCTACAATTTTATTTTTCTTAGACTAATTCTACTTGTCATTTTCTAGATTAGTACTTATAATACTCTTTTTGATTATTTTGACTTCTGTTATTTAATAGAGGGAAATTTGTTGAGACTTCATCAACAGTGGCCTGTGAAATGGTAGGGTGAGATAAGCTCAGTCGATTTTGAAAAGATTAAAAAGCAGCCAATAACCAAAGAAACCAAGGAAATTGGTTTTTGTTCCAAGGAGATTGTAGAACTGCAAAAATCTCTCAGCTTAACCATAGGGTCTTATTCCAAATTTAAAAAAAAAATTGATACTATCTGGAAATATTTTCATTTTTCTCTTTCCTGAGCTAGTTATTTTGTATATATCTGCAGTTGCTTTGAAAATGATTGTAATTAAGATGTCATTCTTTGTAGATTAATAATTTGGAGGCTTAATCTACAGTCTCCAAGACAAGCGTTAGTTTAAGATACTTGCCCCATCTCTTCCCCATCTCCCTCCTAAATCTGAACAACAAAAATCCACAAAGGTTTTAAATGTCAATGATAGTGTTGTATTTTTATGTTTGTATGCTGTTGGATGGCAAATTCTTTGCTTAACTAATGTGAATCTCAATTTGAGTTGATATAGAGTTATTATATGCATAGTTATTATTATTCCTTTGGGAAATTAAAGGGTACAATAAAACTTAATGAAGAATAAGAAACTTTGATGGCAACTATAGATACTTCATTGTAATATCTCCTAAGTAATAGACCAGCTCAATTTCACAATGTTAAGAGGGGAAATTGATAAAACAAAGTAAGAAAATTATGCAAGATTTATTAAGTCGTTCAATTTGTTCCTTCAATAAGTATTGAATTACCTACCACAGGCACAATGTTGTTTTAGCTTGGATTCGCTAGATATATTTAGGGTCTATCTATTTTTTTTTTTTTTTTGTCTTGGATGTACTAAAGGATAAAACAAGAGTGCCTGCCTTTGTTAAGACATATTTTTAGCAAACTGTGACAATAAGAATAATAAATTATATACTAAATCAAGATGCAGGAACTGTCCTACTCTCCAAGAAGAGGATCTTACTCATAATTTTTGTTTATATTATAAATGTATCATATCAAAGTAAAGGTAGAATAAGAAGTCAAGAATTTAAAGGTGGTAGCAGGGGTAGATTGAGAATGTTGTTATAGACCAAAAAAGATCAGAAGGGATAAGCCAGGCATGGTACTGAAGGAAGAGATACCTAAGCACAAGGAGTAAGTGCAAAGGTCCTATAGCTTGAGTGCCCCTATCATTTGAAGAATAGCACAAAGATAAATGTATTTGTATTGGAGTTAGGAGGACAAGGTAATAAGGGAAGTCAGAAGGGAAGCAGGGATGTTACAGATAACAAAGTCTTGTAGACTCTGTCCTATTGTAAAGACTGACATTTATTTGAGAAAAACCCAGACCCATCATAGGGTTTTAAGTATGGGTGACATGATCTCTTATTTTCATAGGATTATCAATGCTGATTTGTTGAGAATGCAGTAGGAGCTAGCCAGGGCAACTTAATAACCTAGCAAGATATTGTCTCAAAATAAAAATAAATGAATGAAAAGATGTAACTCAGTAGAAAAGACTAAAAACTACAGAAAGTGAAATGGAGAAAACTCAGAGTTTGGGCAATGGCCATATCCCAGGCCCCAGATGGCACCATGTTGGACAGCGAGATTGTGGCTCACTTGAGATGGTAAGAAACTATCTCATTCTGGATCTATGTCGAAGATACAATGAACAGGGTTTTCCAATGGGATGGTGTGAGAACTTGTTCTAAAGGATTGGATATGAGGTTTGAAAGACAGAGAGGAATCAAAGATTCTGTGGTATGTTGTATTACTGCCAAAATACTTGCTGACGCTTTCTACTGGGCCCCTCCATCTGGAAGATTTTTGTTTGTTTGAGACGTGGAACTTCTGGTGTGGTAATTGGGAACCAATCCTTCCTTTTCCAGCAGGATCTCTGAACACCACTCTAGGGGACATTTCCTGGCCTCTGCTCTCTGAAAGGCAAGATCCCAGATGGGGTTGCTCTTTCAACCTTCAGCCTGGAGTGAACAGGTGAAAAGCAAAGCCACAGCTCGAGCTGTGGCTGACACGAGCCAGCAAAAACATCGTTACTCAGGCCTCTGGAATTACTGTTTTATATAATGTTGTCATAACTCAACATTTATGAATACAGATGCCTTCAGGGAGCTTGTCTTCAGGACCGAATGGGTGGAGTTAACGGAAACAGAGTCAGCAGAGACTGAGATGGGAACATTAAGGAGGCAGTATTTTCCAAAGAATTATCAAGAGTTCAGCCTCGAGCATTCAGGGTTTGAGGCGTCATGTGCCCTGTCTCGTGGCAGGCAGGCACTCTGAGTAGGCAAGAGAATGTGAGAATCTAATGTGAGGAAGAGAGGCGAGGCTGAGGATTAAAAACTGGGGGGCCATTGCTATAGAACTGGTAATTTCTCAAGCCAGAGGATTCGTTCAGATAACCAAGGGAGTGGCTGTAACTGGAGAGGTGGACTCCCTGAGGGATCATTAATGACTTCATCAGGAGCGTATTCTCTTGGCAGGAAGCGTGACTGCAGTGAGTCTGAAGAGCAGGACTGGGAGGGAAGAATTTGGCTACAGAAAGAGCAACTAGTTTCTTGGAGTTTTGCTCTGAGGGGAATCAAGAACTGGGCAATTACTGGAGTCAGACATTGGACCAAGCGAACGTTTTTCTAATCGGATGAAAACATCGGAGCAGCTGCCTTTCTTGCAGAGCAGAGCCCATTTCTTTCTTTCCCTTGGTTTGTTTCTCAGTTTGAAAGAGTGTAAGGAAGCTAGCATTCACTGTACATTTCAGATGTGCTGCATGTGGGGCTCATCACAGTCCATATTACTCCACTGTTCACAATTACATTGTGAATTAACTGCCCTTGCTTTTCAGGGGCTTTGACAGGTGAAGCAGGTTAATTAATGTCACATACCTGGTACATGGCAGAGCTGAGAGTCAGTCCTGAATCTCACATTTGACAGCCTGTGCTCTTTTCTCCCTTCTAATTGCTGTCTTACTTGCTCATTGCTGAGACAGAATATTCAACATTCAACAATTTAAGGGAGGGAAGATTTATTTAGCGCACAGCTTCAGGTCTCACACTTCCCCATCATGGGCAGCTAGTGACGGTGGAAGCACACGGCAGAGGCTGGAGAGCTGCTCACCGCACTGCAGACAGAAGCCAAGGCAAGCAGGAGTAAGTCAATGTCTGGAGACTAAGGAAAGGCCAGAGCTTTCCCCAGAAGAAGCTGTAACAATGTTCCTTCTTCCTTTCTTTGCTCAGTTCAAGCTGCCATTTGGGTCCCCCACGCTCAGGGTGGGTGCCCCTCCCTCACTTCCTGGCCCACAAGTCAATAAAAAAAACACCTTGAGGATGTATCCTGGGCAGCCTCAAGTCTTGATAGTGAGACAGTCTTTCCAGGTCAAACCCCAAACATCCATCTCTTCCAACCAGGCCTCATTTCCCAGTAGCACGTGGTTGCATAGTTATCCCACGGCATCCAAACACGTGAGGCTTTTGGGGGACACTCCACGTTCAAACCATAGCACTTGCCTCTCAAAAATCAGTGAGTGAGTTTTATGGAGTGAATTTCAAAAACATTTCCTACACTGGTTCTCGACTAGTTAGTTGTGGTGTGGGATAACATGGGCACTAGCAGGTGACTTTGCCTTTCCCAGTGTTTACTTTTGAGCCATATTCCGCTGCTGTTGGTCTTAAGTTAAGAGCTCGTAACCTGAAATGTGTATTAAGCCCATCATGAGGGCAATCTAGAAAGAAAGCTCCAAACTCACCAAAATGTCAGGTGAACATTTAAGTCTTCTTGGTTTCAAGTTCAAGCAGTTAGCAAACTAACAGGATGCTTTGGTGGAAATTTTATGAATTCATAATTTTGACTGTGTGTGATATAAAGCTTAAAACTGCAGATTGTGTGCAAAAGCCTCACTCCTCTTTCCAATAGCCTGTTGAATCTCATCTCCACGTGGTAAGCAATGGATTTGAGACAGGGGGGAGGCTCTCATAATGTTAGCTTCTGCAGCAAAAATCATTTTGAAAAAGTCCCTCAATTAGTTGTGTAGCTGGAACGCCAAGCATCCACCATATATATTTATGAATATATCTAAATATTTTTATGGTACTGGGGATTGTTAACCCAGGGCCTTTCTGAGATACATCCTTAACATTCTTCTCTTCCTTCTTTTGAGACACACTAAATTGCTAATTTGCTTAGGCTGGACTTGAACTTGTGTTCTCCCTGCCTCAGCCACCCATAGTGTTGAGATTACAGGCATGCACCACTGCAGTCAGCTTTTTTTGTTTTTGTTTATTTGCTTGTTGGTTTTTGAGACAAAGTCTTGCTATGTAGTTTAGGCTGCCCTGTAATCCACAGCCACCCTCCTGCCTCAGCTTCCTGAGGGCTGGAATTACAGGCATGTATCCCAATACCTGGCATCCCACATTATATTATCAAAAAGAACAAGCTTTTGTGAAAATAAAGAAATATGCAAGATATTTGGTTCACTGAGGCTGCTACAACAAAAAATACCACGTATGAGGCAGATTATATAAAGTAAAAAGTTATTTCTTATATTTCTAAAAGCTTAGAAATCTCATATTAAGACACTAACAGAGTTGTATAGGTAATTTTAATCTACACATCAACACTTCTGGATTCTCTTGGAAAGATTTTGACCCAAGACATTCTTGTTAATTATGTTAAAGGCGTTCGTTCAGAGATCTTCCTTGGGAACATGTTGAGTTTAGTGGCTGGAAAAATGTGCTCTCCCTGGTAGGGCTGCAAAACTATCAGTAATTATGTTCCTGCTGTCCAGAGAAAGCCTGTGTGCACAGGAGGTGACTGAAGTCAGCTAACATGATTAAAAAAAAAAAATAAAAAGGTGATACAAGGAAAAAGATACTGAATTCAGTTTCCAATTTTAATTCCTGAAGCCGAGGTTTCTCAAGTTCATCCTTGAATTCTTTAAACATTAACTTTTCAAAAACTGGTCTGCTATATAAAAATCTATCAATTTTCATACTTCACCTACGACCCAGTGACGGTATCAATGCATAAAACACTACTGTAGAAAAGTGTGGCTTACTATGGTGCCGTAACCATCCTTGACTCCTGTAATAGAAATACCACAAACTGGGTGTCTTAAAGTCACAGACATTTACTTCTTACAGTAGAGAGACTGAAGTCCAAATCAAAGTGACAGTGGGTCACTGCCTAGTGAGGGCTGGATTCTTGCTTTGTACATGGCTGCTTCCTCCCTATGTCCTTTTATGACCCTTTCTCTGTGCAAACTCAGGAAGGGTTTGGGGGTGGGGGAACCACCTGTACTCTTTCTTTCCTCTTTCTGTTTTTCTTTCTGCCTGCCTTCCTTCCTTCCTTCCTTCCTTCCTTCCTTCCTTCCTTCCTTCCTTCTTTTCCTTCTCCCTGTTTTTCTTTTCTTTTCTTTTCTTTTCATTTGCACTGGGAGTTGAACCCTGGACTTCTCACAAACAAGTGTTCTGCCACTGAGCTACATCCTCAGTACTTTTGTTTTATTTTGAGGCAGACTTGATAAGTTGCCCTGTTGCTAGGGTGGCCTCAATCTCTCTTTTTCAGCCTGAGTAGATGGGATTACAGGCATGCACCATTGCACCTGATTTTTCCTTCATCATGTTCTTTTTTTTTTTAAAAAAATAAGGATACCAATCTCATCATGAGGTCTCTACCTTCATGACCTTGCAAAACTCTAACTACCTTTCACAGGCCTCATTTCCTGATACTATCATAGGAGGGGTGAGGGCTTCTGCATATGAACTGGGAAGTGGACAGAACTGTTCAGTCTATAACATTTGGAAAGTATTTTGTAGTGAAATAGAGAAAAGCAGAAAAGAAGACATGCATAAACAAAGAAAAGGCCTTCGGAAGAGAAGAAAGGTGAAATTTCTATACTCCAAAGGTTAATACGTTTTTTTCCCCTTATTTCTTGTTCAACTGATCTGAAATTGCGTCTTTGCTAATTGCAATTGAAACAATCCTGGTTATTTCCATTTCTCTGAAGATGTTACTAATATCATTCCATTACCTGGAATTATGTATTGAAAGAATTAGGGAATGCACTTCTAATGAGATCTTTTCCAACTCAGTGGTTCAAATAGTGCCTTATCCAAATGAGTCCCTCTCATTATGTATAGTAAATTTCAGTGCTCACCTCTGTCCTTCCTTGGATAAACTTGAAGTCATTATATCAAAGGCTTCCAGAAAACAGCTCCTGAAATTCAGAAAGGAAATATTAAAACCCAACTACTAAATAGAAATAGTGCCTACAGATTCTAGAAAGTGCCAGTTAAACGCAAAAGAGTTAATTTCATATACCAGACCCTCCTTCCTATCTTTTGTTGCTTGGATTTTTCCCTCTTAATGTTCTACTCTGCTTCATGAAGATGATGTTATTAATAATTTGCTATCACATTATAAATGTATCATCTCAAGTTGGGGTTTGATTAATGCTGTCTCTCAAGGTTAAAGATCTTGCTGGCTGGTTTCTTGCTTAGGCAGAGGAAAACGAACCAAGAAAATGGTAAATGAACTTAGTAATTTAAAAAATGACTCCATTTATTGGTTTCAAGTTTAAAAAGAGAAAAATTAGAAGTGTTAAGTACTTTAAAAAGTAGAAATAATTGTAGCTAAATTGTAAGGAAAATAAAAAATTGTATAAGTTGATAAATTTAGTTACAATTTTTAAAAGAATATTCTAACAGAGTATAAGCATCTTTTCCATAGCCTGTGTTTTCCTGATATTGTAACAATGCCAAATATCTCATTTTCTCATCATCCTTCTTCTTGTAGAGATGAAGTTAGCTGTTGTTTAGTTGTGAGAAAATCCAAAGCTGTCCCGTTTCAGGCAAGGACTTCCTGCGTTGCAGAAACTTAGAAAGAAGCACACACTGCTTGCCAAAGAGCTAGGACTAAGTTTTCGTTTCTAATTCCTTCCCATCTCAAATGGTAGATTGCATGCACTAAACTCCAGCTAAGATGGTATTTTCATCTAGTATACTACTGCAACACAATATCCAGAACTGGGAAATCTATAAGAAAAAAATTGTTTCTCACAACTCTGGAGGCTGGGAAATTTGGTAGCAAGCTTCTAGCAGGCAAGTTTTCCTTGCTGTGTCCTGCATGGGAAGGTCAGCGTGTGAGAGAGGGTGGGAAAGGGGTATGTAAGGGGGTTGGGCCAGGTTGCTTCTTGTTACTATATCCGCTGATAATTGCTCTGTAAGTAGAAAATATTTCATTCGGCTCATGGTTTTTGAAGCTCTAATTCAAGGTTGGGTGGGTCTGGGGTTTTTTTTGGCTTCTGACAAGGCAGCACATCATGGGGGGAGAGCATCAAGGAACAAAGCCACTTACGTCCCGTGGCAAGGAATAAAGAGAAAGAGGGCCTTGAAGGATGTGTGCATGGTGACCTAACAATTTCTTTCAAGTCTCACGTCCTAAAGGTTATGCAACCTACAGTGGGAACAAACCCTCAACTCGTGAACTTTTCAAGAACATTTATTAAAACCATAGTGGGGCCAAATTTTCTTCTATACCAAATCCACTTTTGCAAAAAACCCAAACGTATTTCTGAGATAAAGATATTACTCTATTGATGAGATTTCTTGACCTAATCACTGCTTAAAGGTCTCACTTCTCAACACAGTTGCAATGGGAATACAGTTTCTAACATGTCAGCTTTGAGGGACACACTCAAATCACAGCAGATGATGTAGTGGGAAAAGGAAGACTTTGATTTCCTCTGCATTAGGCTGTGAATTCCAGCTTCTACTTGCAAGTTATGTGAATATCACAAGTCCTTAACCTTTCTAAAGTTTGTTGTTTATAGAATGAGGATGAACACATTTTCACCCAAACTATAAAAATGAAAATGTAAATATGTGGAGCTGTTTTGTGATGCTCCAAGAACAAGATGGTTTCTTTAATTTAGAAATTAAGTCCAGCTCTGAGCTATTTACGGCCACGATTTTAATGTAGTCTTGTCACTGCTGGAATTAATGCACATGGTGACTCTTAATTGTACTACAGAGGCCTCTTAAGTACCATTTTGGCCAGAGAGACACTTATTAGCATGCCCCAGAGACCCACAGTTTCCCACTATTCCACAGCCTAACTCTGTAGGACTTGGAATCTTCCTGTTTTAAAAGGACCACATTCAAAGAGTAGACTTCTTTCCTTCAACTAAAGAAGATCACTACCCTTGTACCATTTGCCAATCTAACATTTCCACGTGCCTTAAAAAAAGTAAAAGCTTGTTTTTGTCCAGTCAGTGCTGAAATAGAAACAGACCTCCAAGGCTCCAATCCTTCCTTTTTATGTGTGATTGTATCAGAACAAGGTAGCTAATTTGGGGAGCAGGCCACTTAGGTACATGAACTTAAAAAAATTGCTCCGCTATGTAAGCCATTAAATTTTCATACTTTTTCAGTTACTATTCAGTGAGCGTTATAGTTGCTTGAATCAGGTTTAAATTATTTTGGGAAGAAATTTTGTAGTAAGTAGAATGGAAGAAAAGAAGAAAGGGAAGAGGAAAAGAAAAAGAGGAAGGAGGGAAATGAAGAAAGAAAATTCAAGTCCCCTTAGAATCATTCATTGCTGGTGGGAATGTAAAGTGGTTCAGATGCTCTAGAAAAATACTGAAACTTTTCCTCAAAAAGATAAATGTAGTTCATACATAACCCTGAAATTCTACTTTTAGGGCTTGTCCCCAAAGGAAATAGAAATGTTTGCCCATACAAAACTTATATATGAATATTCTTGATGACTCTACCCTTTATAGCTGAAAATGGAAATAATTTAGCTGTTCATCAATAGATGAATAGATAAAGACCAGGTGTGTGCCTGCCTTTGTGACTATTCTGTATGTATGTTCATGCAAAGAAATATTGCTGATCCATAGAAAGGCATGCAGTACTGGCACATGCTACAACCTGAGTGAACCTTGAAGACTTTATGCTAAGTAAAAGAAACCACACATCAAGGTCACATGTTGTATGATTCCATTTATGTGAAATCCCAGAACAGACACGTCCTCAGAGACCCAGATGTCTAGAGCTGAGGGGACGTGGGGAGTATGAAGTGACTGTGTTATCAATTATCAGAATTACATAGTGGCAATGGAAGCACGATTTGTGAATACTCTATGTTTAAAAAAATAGAGGCAGGGAGATCACAGTTTGAGCTCACCCTGGGCAACTTAACAACGTAGTAGCTCATTTGAAAAAGGGCTGGGCATATCGTCTATGCTAATAGGCTGGGCTCTAGGCAAGGCACTCAAAAAAAAAAAGATATACTTAAGCAAATTTTATGCTTTGTAAGTTTTGTAAGTTAAAGCTAAATGAAAAATAAAACTACGCAGGACGAAGTGAGCATCATACTGCAAACACTAATCTGCAGAGGTGAGTCTAGCAGGGATCTTAGCTTATCACTGCTACTCAGCGTCACGTTCCATTCTCAGAACTGAAGTCTGCGTTTTATTATCCCCATTTTATAGATGAGGAACATCAGGGAGGTTAGGTGAAGTGACTTGAGGCTTCCTAGTCTGTAGAACAAGCAGTGCCTGAGTTGAGGGTACACTATTTTAGGGAACAAAAGTTTAGTAATCTGCACCCTGGCCTTCCTCTCTCCCTTTGGTCTTGCCCTCCTGTGGATCTAACTGATGATAGTCAGCTTCTTTTCAGGGATAGACAAGAGAGGATCCTGGACATGAGGACATTCCCTCTTGTTCTGCACAGAACTCACTGCTAAACTCTCTCATTGGGGTGGAGCGTGGCAAGAAGGGCATGAAAAGAACGTAGCTAGGGGCCATCCTCTCAGAATGACGTGAAGGAACCTGCCAAAAAGAGAAGCGGGGTCTATCTGTGTACCCTTGCGAATTCATGTTATTGAGGCCACCTGCCTTTTAGGTTCTTTTTCTCTGTTTACCTTCAAGAACGGCTGTCAGCACTGTTGCTTTCAGGAATTGACCTTAGCTGTGTGCTTTTTGCTGTTTGAAAAATGAGATGCCGCAAAGATCGTCATGATGTGTTCATTAGCCAGGGAGGAATTACCATCAAGGTTTTGTTTAAGAGAATGTTGAGCCAACATATTGCCTGCCAAAACTGCCCCCCCTCTCTGTCTGTCTCTCTCTTCCTCTCTTTTTCTAATGAAAAGCAGTAATGCCTTTAGGTGGCTCTGAAGACTGCAAACTGTTTCTTTCTTTCTTGAGGTACCTGACAAGTTAAAATATTCTTCTCCTAGGTTTGCTGTGTGTTAGTAAAGTGCATTAATTGGGTGATGTGGCTCGAAGTAATGAAGAGTGAGCAATTGTGTCTCGGTGGGACACGAATGAGAAGGAGAAAGCAACAGATAGGCTTCGCCAATCACTTCTCCTGCTCTCTCAGATACCTGGTTGTGGTGCTGAACTATGGATTTCTATAATGACAATCAGATTCCAAGTGTCGTCTGTCTGAAACATGCTAGAATTCCTGAGACTCGGAAGGAGGAAAGGGAAGGCAGCCAAGCAAAATGTATATGATGATGGCACAGGGAAAGGGAAAAATACAGTCTTGTTACAACTCTTGAAGGGTAGAAGAGGTAGAGAAAAAACAACAGGTTGGAGTAAAGCACAGGTCCTCATTCGCTCCACAAACATGTAGTGAACATAGATCCTATGCGTTAGATACTGTTCCAGGTGCTGGAGACACAATAGTCATCAAGACAGAATGTTCTCCTGCCATCAAGATCTCACAGTCTCCTGGCTCTGTGTTTAGAATTGTTGTGTTTTTAGAATTGCCTTAAATGGTGCCTAGATTTTAGTTGTCAGTTCAGTAGATTTTTAAAAATGAGAATTTGGCTTTTATCAGAAAAATCTGGACAGAGACAGAAGTAACTGGATAGTGCTTCGGGAGAACAAGAAGGGAGCGGTTGTGTGGACAGATGGAACAAATAGAACATTCTGTACAAAGACACAGAGGTCTGGAATGCCAGCGAGAAGCAGTAGGATAGAGTCACCATCATGTGATGAAACTGCATGGCAAAGAAGAGTTCTGGGTAGAGACAGATACAAACCAATCCTTAAGCCTTCCCATGGTGGACGGATAAAAGAAATGACTTCATTTCCTGTGGGAGAGGAATTTTCTCTTAAAAGCCCATTTGAAGATGGGGAAATTGACTTGCAAATTCACATTTGTCCACCCACTTTGAATCTTTTGGTTCCTGCAAGCTGGCTGTGAAATAGGTTTTGACAGACCTGAAATAACTATGATTATAGAAATTTATTACTATGATAGAATAAAAAATTGCCAGTGTCACAAGGATACACGCACACACGCAGCTTTAATGTTAATCTTTTGTTTTGTTTTGTTGTTTTGTCTTGTTTTACTTTAAAAAGCCAACAGCGGAGCTCTGGAGAAATTATAAATTAGAAAGAGAAATTAACGTGAAGGGACATACGCATGCTACCTGAGGTTTGTCTTAAGTGTGTGTTGCTCATTGGAGATACTTTCTGGATTCCCCAGCCTCATCCCAAGCCCCAGACTGTGGCTGCCATTGTGATTTCCTTGCATGCTTACCTTCATTCTGCTCTTGCTGACCTCCAACAGGGAGGGCTCAGAGTGCTTACTGCTCTTCTGGCCCTCATCACACACCGGTTTATTTAATTAGTCTCTTGTATTTGTTTTTATTACTTACATTCTAAGTCTAAATCTTACTCGAAAAACTCAGCTTTGAATGCAATTTTGAACAAACATTACAATATCTCTGAGCCTTTCAACCTCAAGTCAGGAAAAAAATCAAAGTTCGGTCCTTGCTGGGGATTTCTCTTCAAAGAATTGCCCGCCATGCAGGACACTTATTTCATTAATTGCTCGTCTCATTTAGGAGAATGAAAACTGTTCCTTGCTGAGAGACCCAGGGCACCATAAAGGAGGAGCCCCACTGTGCCACAAGTTCAGCGCCCTCTGCAGTTTACCTGAGCATGGGGAAAATTACCTTCCTCTTTTCTGTATTTCTCTGAGACACCTACCTGTGTGTTTCCCCTGGGATCAATGGCAAATGCTTGAAAATGTTTTGAAAACAACACTCAGAAAGAGTGTTGTTTCTGCTTTCTTTTCTGCCATAAATTCGTTCTGTTGAGAAAACAGACATCCTCCTGGTCTGCGTGACACTTTTGCCTTCAGGCTGTTTCCTCAAGGCAGTAGTGACCACAAATGGGGGCAGAACATGGAATCATGGATACTTGACCCATTTTCTGAATGTAGAAACAAGCCAATGCCCACCAAATGATGAATGAATAGGTAAGATATGTTATATCTAAGTAATACCGATGGGATATTCATCCAAGGAAAGGGAGTACTAATGCATGCTACAACACGGATGTAATTTAAAGTCATCTAAGTGAAAAAAAAAGGTCATAAAATATCTTATAATGTATTACAACTAAATATGATGTTATGCAGGGGCAAATCTATGGAGACAGAAAGAAAATTAGTGGTTGCCTCCCTAGGCAATCTCATTAGAGGATGAAAGAGAATTAAGGGTGACTGTTAAAGGATGAGAGGGTTATTTTTAATGAAAATATTCTAGAATTGATTGCAGTTGTAGTTGCACAATACCTTGAATTGTATGGTCTGTGATTTATAATCTCAATATGTCCATTATTGAAAAGGCAATGAGATATAATATTCTGGCCTCTGTTATGTGTTCTATCCTCAAAGAAAAGATGATCACATGATCTTATCGCTTCATTGTCATGAATTCCTGATAACTGGCCAACCAATCACTTTTATTATATAAGAAGAACTTTTTCAAATACTGCAAGTGAACAGATAGCTTTTCCCTTAGGTTCTCAAAAAAAAGAAAGGAATGATTTCAACTTACACTCATAGAGATTTCTCTGAACATTCAAGAGAAGAAAATTTTAATTTGGTAAATTTTGGTGACTTTGGTAATATCCACAGAGTGATGAACCAAGCAGATGGAAGAGACTCTACTAATTCAGAGCAGTGGGTTTCGAATGTGTTCGGTAGACTCTGGAGCTGAAGAGCAGGTCCTTAGGAACAGCCATGTCGTAGAGATGAAACAGTAATAAATTGAGCAGAGTGGGAACCTCCTTCTCCTTCAAATAGAGCAGGCCTGGTCTCATCTGATGTATAAAATAAGCTTTGGCAAGGTTTTGTTTGAAGAGCTCAGCAGTTAACAAATGTTTAAGACTCCACTGGTTTTTAGCTCTACAGAAATTGACAAGGAGGCATAGGTTAAAGACTTATCAAAGTTAACACATCAATTTAATGTCAGAGCAGGACCCAGACTCACAGGCTCCTCAGACTGGTCATGGTGATTAGGTTATTTAATCCAACCACTGCTTGAAGGTGTAGTTCTCATGACCCAGTGAATTCAGGAGTGTGACAGGCAAGCACCCAGGCTCCATGGCCAAATATTTGCCTGTGCTTGAACCTGCTCTGCCAACCATCATCTGTGTGATCTTGAGCAGGAAACTCAGTCCTGCCTAATCTTGGCTTCCTTATGCCTAAAATGACTGACCATACCAAGCTCAGAAGATTGAACGGGATGATACCCAGTGTCTGGCATACAAATAGAGACATATAAGTACTTGTGAGTGACAATACAAACCACATACATTGGTCCCCAACAGTTCACTGGCTGTGAAATTCTCATCTCCCCAAACTAAATCAATGAAAGTTGATTTCACATCTATTCTTAAGCATGTTTCTACCATCTGCAGATGAGAGCACTGTGTGATTTTTCCTTTGTTTTTGTTCAACTTCACCTACTTTATTGGCTCACTTATCTTAGTCTGTTGTGTTATTTTCCAGTCTCAGGCAGAAAAGCCGTGGCTAGATCTGTGTGCGATGATGGCTTGGTTCCATTAGAAATCCACACTCAGGTCCGAAGTTTGTTCTGGGCCATGTAAGAGAAGGATGTTGTCAGGTAGATGGAGTTAAATATGCTTGCTCCCTTCGTTCATCCTTCCCATTATGGTTTGCAACCTTTGTTGTTGGTGTTTTACTTTTCCCACCTGAGGCCCCATTCTAGTCCTTTTCTACTCTGCCTACCCTAATTTCCAAAGAAGATCTGGGCTGTCTTCCCCTCAAGTCTATCATGTGACCATTGTACTATTGCTCTAAACCCTACACTAGTGGACTTCCTAGCGAGGCTTAAGCGGCACCACCTGACCTGCCTGCAGGAAGTTTTGTTTCATGTCCAAGTCAAGCTATTTTCACCTTAATTTGTGTGTGTGTGTGTATGATACCAGAGATCAAACTCATTATCTTTACCCTGAGTTACACTTTCGGGCCCCTTTGTATTGTTTATTTGAGCCAGGGCTCCCTGAACTGCTAAGTAGCTCAGGCGGGGTGGGCTAGGACTTGCAAACTTGCATTCCTCCTGTCCCAGTCTCCCAGAATGCTTAGCTCACCTTTTTTTTTTTTTTGAGACAGGGTCTCACTCTGTAGTCCAGGCTGGTTCTGAACTCACTGTGTAGCCCAGATTGGCCTTGGACTTAGGACGGTATACCTGCCTCATCCTCCCTGGGATTACAGGCATGTGCCACCATGCCCAGCTTATGTGCTGCTGGGAAACTCAACGGGTACTTAGTGCTTGCTTACTGCTCACTAGGCAAGCGCTTTAAGGCTGAGCTATTTCTCCAGCCCTGCTTAGCTCACCTTAATTGTTTTAATTCTCCTTGTCACCTCCTTTCACCAGATCCTTTTTCTGTCTTCACAGAGTCTACCTCCCTATTTCTTAGCATCTTTCTTTTATTTGCTTTTTTAATTGTTTATATCTTGGTTTTCTCACATAAGAGAAATCATGTTAAATTCAACCTTCTGTGACTGATATATTTTGCTTAGCATGACAGTATCAAGATGCATCCTTTTTTATAAATGACTCAAATTTACCCTTCATTATGGAAGATCATTACTCCATTTTACTAATTTTTTTTATCCATTCATCGTTGATAGAGAAATAGTCTAGGACAATGAGCTATTTGGAGTTCTGCTGCTATTCAAGCAGTAGTAGGATATCTTTGACTCTTCCAGAAAGATATTCAAAACAAAGATAGCTGAGTTAAAAGGAATTTCTATTTTCAGTATTTTTTTGAGGAATGTCTATACTGATTTCCAAAGCAGATTTACTAGTTTACAGACCCACCAGTAATGCAGCAAGGTTCCTTTTTTTCTTGCAACCCCACCAGTGTTTGTTGTTTTTTTTTGAATTCTTATTCTTGATGGACTAAGATGCAATCTTGGTGTTATTATTTTCTTTCTTTCTGGAAGCTTTCTGGTTCATATTTTCTTGTTTTATTAATACATAATGTTTACCTTGAACTTGAGTGTTTTGTGCACATATCTATCATGTCAGCACTACGAACCCTTTCCCTTTCTTTTTTTGACTCTCCCTTAGCCTTTCCCTGCCCCCAACTCCAACTATCCTCTCTTATTTCTTATTTAGTTGTATCAAACGACTATATTCTGGGTTTTTCATATTAGAGAAACCATTTGATATTTAACTTACTGTGTCTGACTCACATCACTGAGCATGATAATCTCAAGTTGCCTCCAATTACCTGCAAAAGCCTCAAAATTATCTGTCTTTATAAACGAGTACTACTCCATTGTGTACGTATACCACAATCTTTGTATCCGTTGGTCCGTTGATGGGCATTGTGGTGTCTTCCACATTTTAGCTATTGTTAATTGTGCTGCTATGAACATAGGTATATATGTATCTCTTCTGTATGATGCTTTTAACTCTTTTGGGAAGATTCCAAGAAGCGGAATCACTGGATCAAATGGATGCTTATTTTCAGCCTTTTGAGGAATTTCCATACTGCCCTCTACAGTGGTTGTGCCAGTTTCCAGTCCCACCAGCAGTGTAAGAGGGCTCCTTTTTCCCTGCAGCCTCGCCAGCATTGATTGCTGCTTGAGTTTTTGATACATGCCGTTCTCTCTAGGGTTAGACGATACCTTAGTGAAGTTTTGATTTATATTTTTCTAATGGCCAAAGATGTCAAACACTTTTTCATATACTTCCGGTCTATTTGTACTTCCTCTTTTGAGTAAAGTCTATTCATTTCATTTTTCAATTTTTTGATTGGGTCTTTTATTTTTGAGAGTCTATTTTTTTGAGTTTGCTATGTATTCTTGGTATCAGTCCTTTATCTGAGAAGTAGCCAGTAATCCTTCCTTCCTTGTTTTGTTGGTTGTTTCTTCACACTGTTGGTTATTTCTTTTGCTTGCAGGAGCTTTTTAATATAATTCCATTTGTTGATCCATGATGTTATTAATATGTCTTGTATGATTGGCCATCTGTTCAGAAAGAAATGTTTCATTTATGCTTATATCTTCAAAAGTTTTATCTATTTTTATCTTGCAGGAGATTCTTTGTCTATTTTAATATCTAGGTCTTTGAGCCATTTTGATCTGATTTTAGTCCAGAGTGAAAACTTGTAATACTCCTGCTCCAGCCTCCCATAATGCTGGGATTACAGGTTTGCACCAATGGGATGAGCTCTTTTAGAAACACCTAAGGCCTCATTCAAATTCTTCCTAATTTCAAAGTTGAACATTTTTGTATGTCTATTTTTCTTTAGCACAAATAATAAAACATTAAAAAACCCTTGTTCTATCGAGTCCTACTCTCATTAGAGAAGTTATTCTAATTTATAAATTGACTATTAATTTCTCAGTGCAGCTCCATACTTCCCACGTGTTTTGGGAAGTCAAGTTTCAAAGTGATTGTGCAGCCACAAGACCTATGAATCATTGATGATGGACTTTCAGTACCATCAGAACAGTGGAAATCAAGGATTTGTCTAAAATAAGTAAGAACAAGATGTTTCCACTCCAGTTAGCAAATAATTTATATTTGACTGCTTGCGCAGTGATTTTTGTGGCCATGGCATTTAGTGTCTCAGAAATAATACAAAATAGAAGCTTTCATAATTCAATTATCCTCCCACTACTTTAAAAAATTCATGTTGAAAAATTCAGCTTATGTTTGAATGTACTTGGTAATGCATAACTCACTATTTGATGAGTTATGAGGTTTATATTAATTTAAAAAATAGTTTGCATTGACAAAGTTTTATATATTTATATTATGCAACATAATGGCATGAAACACGTGGAGTGGCTAAACCAAATTATATGTTGCCCTACATAGCTATTTTTTAAGTGAAATCACTTAAAATCTACTCACTGACAAAAAATTCTATTCTCTAACATATTGTATGTTTTTCTTACCTATTCTCATCATGTCATACCCTAGGCCTCCTATACATGACAACTGATGCCCTTTGACCAAATGGTCTCCTCTATCCACCCTTGGCTCCGCCAGAATCTTATAATCACCATCTTCTACTCTTTGTCTCTGTGAGTCAACCTTTGAAGATTCCACATACAGTGAGATCAGGCAGTTCTCTGCGTTTATGAGTCTGCTTTGTTTCACTTGGTCCATCCTTTCAAGGGAATCGAGTTCCCTATGTGCCCTCCTTTTTTCTTTAATATGTTCATCTGTTAGTGGACATTGACCTTGATCCCATTTGCAAGATTATTTTTCAAATTCCTTTCTCAAGGTTAAGAAAGAGTTTTTAAAAATTTCAAATCTACATTAACTTTTTAAAAATTTGTGGTCCAAGTTCTATCCTCATAGAGCTGTCCAAACTATTTTTCTTTCAACTGCTTGAAGCCACAGTCATGTCTCCTAAGTCTTCTTTTCTCTAGCTAAGCATCTCCAGCTTATTTTCATTGGATTAGAAGCACATAAGGTGTTAGGGATATGTGCATGACTGTGTGTGCGGAGCGGGGAGTGTTTTCTGTCCGGTCACTTGGGGCTTCTTCTCATCTGGGCTGCTGCAAGGATACTGCTGAGTCTTGTCTCCCTCGTTTACTGCAGAGTCAGGGAGGGGGGTGTGGTATGGAAGACTCATGCCATTCACAATTTATTAGCCGTATGAAGATGTTTAAACGATGGTCACTTCATTTTCTTTCCACGTCCTGTGTAGACCTCAGGGTCCATTAGCAAAATCAACAGTTTCTTGTGCCTGGTGAGAGACATTAAGTATCACAGACCACAGAACACATGCAATTAGAGTAATTAAAAAAATAGCAATGGAAAGTAAGTGTTCCATACTCCTGTCCTCAAGGCACTTGATTTCCTTCCCAAGACAGTTCTTTGTTCATTTGTTTTTCTACTTGTCCATTCTTGGGTCCCGCTCAATCATGATTTATATTTCAACACCCACAGTAGAATGTTATGCACTTTGCTCTTCAACTTGTTTAAAAAAATTTATTTAATCATATCTTGTTGAGATCTCTTACGACTGGGACGTGCAAAACAGATCCATTCTTTTCTGTTGTATTGTACTTAATCATTTGAATGCACCCCTTTTGATGGGCATCTGGGCTATTTCCATCTTTTTTTTTCGTTTTGCAGTTATAAAGGACACTGCAAAAATGCTTGTGTAGTTGTTTCTTATTACGCAGGAACAAATACATATCAAAAGCAGTGATTCTCATAATGTAGCAGGTATAGAATCATCTAGAGGCTTGTAAAAACAGATTACATGCCCCACGCCTTTAGTTTTTGACTCCACGGGTCTGAGGTGTGAGGAATCTTTTCTGACAAGCATCCAAGTCATGCTGATTCTACAGGCCCAGGGATCACACTTGGAGGATGGATGTCCTAGAATATCTCAAAGGACAATTGTCTCATCAAATGCTCTAGATATGTTGCTAATTTTGTTATCTGTCAAATATTTATAAAATGTTCTACTAAGCAAAATTTTCTCTGGCAGTTTCTAAGAAAGTCAGTTTCACGCTGGGTGTCTTATGCTGTTCAATTCTTTGATCTTTTCCTCTTTGGTAGTTGAAAAACAAGATGTTGTTTGATGTTCAAGGAGAAGAATTTAGTACAACTTAATCACAAAAGGCAGTCAACTGGAAACAGGGATGAGGGCTGGTGCACTCCTTTGCTCCCTCTTGTCACCTCGCCTGGTATCCTCATTCGAAAATGGAGGGAAAAACAGTACTTCATATTATAATGATTACTATGTTATAAAACTGTAGGAGTAAAAGTGAGTAGTGACCTGGAAAACATCTAAAACTGAGCTAATATTAATAGGAAATCTTAGACAGTGGCTCATATTGTGTGTGGGTGACTATAAAGTTTGTTGTCTATGTAGAAAACTTCTGCTCTAGAACCAGGCTGATATCTCTGTATTCAGAAATGAACCATTAGTGAATCAAGGGTAAGACTGAGATTCTGATGAGCAGAGAAAGGCAATCATTGTAAGCACTTCTCAAATCTCAGTCACCACCACAAAACTCAGGTGAATCTCTACTGAAACCACCTGCCCTCCGTATTCTAGAGAGGTCAGGGGCTGTCCTGTCCAAGGACCGTGTCAAGGGGATTTTATGCTTGCTTGAAGAGGTCAGGCTGGGAGCCTGCTGGGATCTTGAATTATAATTCACTGCCCATATGCCATAATGGGTCTCTTCTCAAGATCTAGACTTTGGATGAAATGATTGAAATCTTTCTTGCCTCCCTGAATTATCACTGTTTAGAGATGTTGGTAGCCCAGAGCGACAGCTTCTGGGCACGTGGTAGAACTGAAGTGTGGAAACATTGTGAGAGGTTGTGGCTAAGGACAGTTCAGATGCAGAGTCTATAATGAAGACCTATCGATAATATCATGTTAGAGTTTTATATGTCCCTATAATGTCTCTATTGTTAAAACTTTATTTTTGAATTATTTTTAAAATTTTATTTTAGTAAAATATTCACATGGCATAAAGTTTAACTTTTTTATGTTTAAAACGTTAAAGATAGCCTTTTATAGTAATGGTGGTACATACATATGAGTGAATTACAAAGCATGGGCTTCTGTCTTGGCAAATCTGCACACCAATTCTAATACTTCATGAGATGCACTGGTTGAAAGGTGTCTGGAATAATGTGTGTGTAGGTCTGGTGATTGGGGGGTCCAAAATCCTTCCCAAAAGAGAGTATTTTTCATAACTTACTACTGCAAGACCAAATATCTCAGAGAAGCATGTGAATAAGTCTGTAGACCAGGAACCATGCCTGTGCAACTAGCACCTAACAGAAAATTTGAGACTCAGGGACCATGATGGAGAAGGGGCTGGATGTTCGGTGGAGGCCTAAACGACAGGGTATGCTAACAGACACGTCTGTTAAACATGTCTGATAAACACGTCTCGTGGCCTTATGTAGGATTAGCTTTCCAAAAAGAAAGAAAATAGCCATTTTTCTGTCAGTAGAAATTAAAATAATAAAAGTAATTTCCAACCTTTACTGAGCACTTAGTCATCGCTGAAACTGCTTTTCACAAGAGGCAGAAATTTTTAATCATGACAGTTAACTCTTGATCTCTTATTTCTCACCAACAATGTCTCCAAGGGCAGATGAAAGCAGCCTGCACCGACATGACAAAATGACCTTGGTCTTGCCCACTCAAAATTAGCCTCATTCTTAATTTTCCTGCCTACAATGTGCTGGGGTACCTGGTTTTGTAGCAAAGATTCCAAAGACAAATCTTTTCAGGGCATGACCTGCACATCATGTGCACATTCGAAGAAAACAAAACACAACAACAGCAATAACAAGGAGACGCGAACACAGTGATCCATTTGTATATCAAGTGCCAAGTGAAAAACATTTGACAGTGGATCAGGGTCTGAAAGGAGGAGGAATGACAGTCTGGTATGACAGTTCTGACCCCTGGCTCTTGCTGCCACCTCAGGAGTGAAAGTGGGGATGACTCACAGTTCCCTCTCATCCTTGGGGTCATGTTTTTATTCTATGCCTGCTTCATATTGGCTTTGTAGTGGTTTTGAATCAATTGCCTGGGGGTGGGAGAGGCTTTACTTGGGTAGAGATGACAGCTCTGGATGAGTATTTATTTGAAAATCTGAACTTGGATATTAAACACAAGAAATGTATTTTAAATGGAATATGAATAATTAATTATAAATAAAGTGGAAGAGGATTTAAAATATTTAAAAAAGAAAGAATTTCTGTAAATAGAATGGAAATGGGCAGGTCTTATCACCAAGGATGGCTGGGAAGAAGAATGCTCCAGAGAAGATGGGATATTTTTTTCAAACTGTTACCCTGTGGGTGTTGCAGCTGAGTAAGAATTTTACTACTAGTCACATTTTTTAGTGAGTTGTAAAAACACAGAGACTCGAAATTGAAAGAGCTCCAGGTCGTTGAGAAAATCCATCAGCGGTTTGAAGGTGAAGCAGAGTTACAAACTATACTTTGGTTTTAGTCTAAAGAAAGATACCAAAGGCCAAGACTAATTCAATAAAGAGAACTACAGGTATAGACAGGGAGGATTTCTCTCCAATAATTTTCCACTCTAAATACTTTGCAGTCTCCTAACCTTAAAGCAATGATCACAAAGGATACAGAGAACGGGTGGAGAAGGAGCATTGCCTTCTCTGCTCATAATTGTTATTTCTATTTGCATATGATGCGATACATAATAAATCATTCCTTTTACCTTGGGGAATTGTGTGCTGCATCTTCATCATTTTTACATTCCTCTCCCCGGTCTGTTGTCTCCTCCCCTCCCAGGTCCCCTTTCCATCAAGGGACGTCTCTGTACCCTTTGAGGACCATGTGGGCTAGAGGACATATGAAAAGACTGGGAAGAAAGAAAGAAATACATGAACTTACATATTTTTAGAAGAAGAAAAAAGATTTCCTTTTGGTGAGCTTGAGATGTTTTTAAAGCAAAATCGGGAATAAAATATCGAATTGATGATTCAAGAAATGAGATGATCATTTGAAGTTGATATGAATTCACCAAAAGTGAAATACAATATACTAAAGTCCTTCATTGATACATTATTACAGCAATAGATTCATGGTATGCTTTGATGTAATATGTCTAGATGTTGCTTAAAGTGACAAATGATGCCTTTCTTACCCTCTTTGATGAGACAAAAAGAAATGATGCAATTATGCAAAATATGCTGCTGGTAAATGGAGAACAATGAACTTGGAACCGAGCGCTGTCATAGGTTGCAGGATTCTACCCTCATTCTTGCGTGTCTGATTCACCATCTTATTTATTTATTTATTTATTTTGGAGACAGGATCTTGCTCTGTAGACCAGGCTGGTCCTAACCTCACTTTGCATCCCAGGCTGGCCTTGGACTCAGGGCAATCCTACTGCCTCAGCCTCCAGAGTGACTGCTTGAATTATAGTCACATACCACCACTCCCAGCTTTATGTGGTGCTGGGGCATTGAACTCAGGGCCTTGTGCTTGCAAGGCAAGCACTTTTAAATGCTGTTCCATTCCTCTAGCCCATTTTATTAGTGATTTTATCAAGTTATATTAATGATAAGTCAGGTAAGTTGGGATGGGTAAGAAACTAGGAGGATATTTAAAAGAGACTGTGATGGAAAAAAAGATTATTTTGGGCTGCCTTAAATAATAAACTGAGCTCCCGAAAGATGAAACTGTGGAGAAGTAAATAGAAAGCTGATGTTTGGTTTTCACAGACTGAGCAATGCTAAGAAACACAGGTAAAGGGATGACCACAGCAAGGACTTCAGGATTCTATTTAGTCCAGATCCAGGCTCATCATCTGCCAGCCCTGTAAGCACGGATGGGTCACTTAACTTCTCTGTACCTCAGTTTCTTCAGCTGAGAATTAGTGATTTTGAAAATAATTGTCTCTCAGCTGTGTTGAAAAAATTAAATTAGTTAGTAGCTAAACAGAATCATTAACACTATGTATGCTGTTGATTACGTTTGTTGCTGTTGCTATTGGTGTTGCAATAAAAGAAAAGATTTTAGAGCTTTATATGAACAGATTTTCAATGTGAGTTAGTATAATAAGACTGACCAGGAAACACATGAAACTCGGGCTGTATTTACACAGTTACTGTTTTTACTTGTATGCCTTGGGAAACATGGAATGACAAAGAAGCTTAAGTATTACTATTTTATCAGGAAAACGGGAATGGTGGGAAACAGGAGTGAAGATAGACAGAAAGGCAGCCGTTGGAAGGTACTTTGTGAGTCAGACCACTGTTTGACATCAAGAAAGGCAGATGTTTCCATCTCAAAGTAGTTTATTTTGGTAGATTATATGAGTTAAAGCATGCCAAGCTTGGACAAAGGGAGGCAGTGGGAGAACTTAGCTGTGAGATTTAGTCTTACATTGGTCAAATGCATGACCTATAGGTGTTATGTAGGTGAGCACTGAACAGGTCTGCAAAATTTCCAAATCTCAACATTGTAGCAAGTGAGGAAGGGAGAGTGTTTGGGAATTCATTAAAACGGGGAAGATTAACTAGAATATATCCAGTGTACTGGTTATAGTTGTCAGAATTACTTATCTAAATAATGGAGGTTAACCTGGACAAAAAAATGCTGGGTAGACATTGTGGTTTGGAACTAAAATGTCTTACAAAGTGCTAAAGGCTTGATTGGCAGCCTAGGGAGTCTCAGGTAGTGACTGGATCATGAGGGCTCTGACCTTATCATCGAGTTGATCCACAGGTGGATTCATAATCTGATGGCACTATTGGAAGGTGATGGAAACTTAGAGGTAATCTGGCTGCCATGAAGTTAGCTGCCACCATGACATTCTGCCCTGCCTCAGGCCCAACAGTATACCATGGACTGAAGCCTTTGAAACTATGAGCCACAAATAAGCTTTCCTCCAGTCAGCTGGTTAAAATATTTTCATGAATCTTAAAACTCATAGAGTATTTCTTCTGGCACCAATGGATAGAAGTTATAGACCTGTAGTTATTAATTCAATGTAAAGTAACAAACTCAAACAGCATCAGTTGTGCATGGATAGGCAGCTTGGGATGTGGTGAATACCCTCAGTGGGGGAGGGAAATTGTGTTACTTGATTAAGCATTGAATGATAAGTGAACTGTGCTAATGCTAGAGTCCATAGACAAATCATCAAGAACACCAGAAAGTCAGGTGTCTTCTCAGACAGCTTGTACGCAGATGGATGTTTATTTCACTGCCTGTTTAACAGAGGTCTGTCTATGTATTCATAAAGGCTCTTGGAAAGCAAGGAGAAAGCCTGAGGAATACTGTCTAGCAGACAAAAACCTGATTTAACTGGATGTTTCTTAATTAAATATTCATGAGGCATTGAGAGTCCAAAGTGAATACAAACTATAATTACATATTTAGAAAGCATTTACCTTGGCTACATTTCCACATAGCTCTAGAGCAAGCAATTTTTTTTCTACTGAGGAATGATGTTTAAAATTTTTATTTTCTTCAAACTTTTATTCTAGTTCAGGACATGAAAAATTGAATATGTATGGCTATTTAATTTTAAATTTAGAAGTAAATGAGGATCTCATGTATCAAATGCCATTGGCCATTAGCCATACACATACACAAGTAATCAAAGAATAGATCATATAATTGACAATTTCTCTTATTTCCTTTTATGTCAGAAATAGTAAATAACTGTTTCTCTGAGGAAGGGTGGAACACAGCTGCAAAATCTGTGAGTCAGAAGGAATTTTACGTCTCAAAATTCATCTGACACATGAACCACCTTAAAAATTCACTCCCAGGTGATTTTTTGTTTGTTTGTTTGAATAATGCCAGCAACAAGGAAGAGGGATTTCGCATGTAGAACACTTCTTCAATTTGATTTTCAAAAAAAAAATGTTATCCCTCCCAAGATAGGAATGTAAGATCTCAGCATTAAGAGCACTGTTCTCTATCAATGTTCTTATTTGCTTAGAGTATACATTCTGTGTGAACGGGGGGGAGGTTTACAGATGAAAAAAAAAAAAAGGATCAAAGCAGGGACTGACCAAGAATGGGCTTGAGCGGCTGGAAGAGTTTATTTCCTTCCTTCGCGCTTTAGTTTATCCATTCCCCAACTTCTTTCAAAAAGAGATAGATCCAGGCTTAGTTTGCCCAGGTTTCAAAGAACGGGGAGGATCACTTGAAGCTGGAAGATTCCTGAGAAAAGGTAAGATGTGAAGTCAGTCCTGATGATTGGGTAGAATTTCCATGAAGACCTATGTGAGGAATCAAAACAGCCATGCAGGCAGGTATGGCGCTGGACCAAATGGAAACAGAAGGAGCTGAGACCAGGGCTCTGGAATTAAGGAAGTGAACGTGTAGTAGGAGTAGAGGTTCACACAGAGACCAAAGGAATATCCAGCTGTATCCAGGAAAAGTGGCGTTGCAAGAGACATCTTCAGCGTTTGTCTCTGGAGTCACTAGCGGTGTGGAGCCAGTTTCTCTGCAATATAGTGGCAGAGAGAGGATTCAACTCATCATTTTGCTACCTCACCGTAGCGTTTGTCGTACATAGATGGAAACCTCATTGTACATTTACTCCCTGACTTACGGCCAGATACTTTAAGGCCTCTGTGAGATTTTTCTTTACCCAGTAAACTTAGACCCTCTCCCTTCCTTCCTGTTCTTTTATCTTCCTTTGTACATTTATTCCCCTCCCCCTGTATTCTCCCCCTTGCTCTCAGGCTGCCACTTCTACTCTGCCTTCCCTTTCCCTTCCCCTCTGTCTTTGTGTTGTTCTTCAGAGCCAGTGGTGATCTTGCTCCATAAGGGCTGAATGCACTTCTGAAGCCAGCAGCACATTTTCTATTCTTTGTTTCACAGTGTGTGTCTTTGTTACCTTCTTTATTTTCCTACAAAGAAAGTTGCAGTGATTTTGCAAACACAGTTCATAGTTAAGGAAGACAAAAGCAGTCAAAGCTCAGTAAGGAAATGGGAGAGCTGACTTCTGGACTCCTGAGGGGATTTCCGTATGACCCCATTCTTGCCACCTTCGGAAAGAACTTAAATCTCAGTCGCTGTGCTGTCTGTTTTTATCCCATGAAGCTTAGAACATAAATTCTTGAGGTTTTAATTTTTTTCAGGCTTAATAATATAAACTGTTGGTTGTAGGAAATCCACAAGAAAGCTTATGAGTTTGACAGAATTGCTAGACATCTCAAAGCATTAGCTCGGTGTGAAAACTATATGAATTCTAGGCTATGACATCTTGCCTGCAGCCATTGCTCACGTTCAGACTCAGGAAGGCAGAGGAGCAAATATCAGTGGCTGAGAAGGGGCCCGGCCTGCGTAGAATGGGCAAGGAAGGTACTTCTTGGTTAGTGAAAAAAATAGCTCTAACTTTTGTTCAAGTAAAACATCATTTTTTAAAAGAAAGTTTTTTGATGCTTGACAATTCATGACCATTCTTGAAATAATTAGTAGTTAGTGATAATTTCACAGTTAAACCATAACAGATTTTGATATACTTATGTCTTATTCAGTAATACCCCATTTATTTAGTAACTTTGAAGTAAAAACATAATTGAAATTTTTTTCTAATAGCTAAAACTGTCTTATTTTTCTTTTAATCATTTTAGATTAAAGAGTTCTAAAACATTGGCAGAACTCCATGACTTCTAATTGAAATATGTTAATAAGAATGGAAGAGTGTGTGTATGAAAATATCCATATCATCTTACAAAATAATGGAAATGTATTTTTTCTTATAATGGAAAAGTCTGAAGTGTGCGTGCATCAGGCAGGAATTGACCCAATGGCTCGGAAATATTATTTAGACTCCAGAGCTCTTCTGTCTTCGGTCTATAGATTTGTATGAATCTTGAACCTAGCTCTCCTCATGAGCCCAGGATGGTTGCCAGTAGCTACAGAGGTGCATGATGCCTTTTTACTCCAACATCATAACGTTTCTTTCCATGTCTATAGTCCAAAATGCTAAGCTTCAGACTGAACAGACTAACAGTCAAGTCTCCCTATATCCTCCACTCAGACATCATGAGTAGGGGAAGACCAAAGCCTCCATCACACTTTAGACCTTGACTTAGTCTCTGTGGCAAGATTCTAGCATCAGTTTCTATTCTACATGCTTAGAAAGTTTTGATTTCTATAGCACATGGCTACTTTTATACTAATAATAGCTTAGTTAGGGTAACCAGAGTATCTCAGTTCTTATTATCAGTAAACTAGGTGCCTTTACCTATTGTACAACGTGGTGACTATAATTATTAGCAGTGTATTGTGTTGGTGAAAACTGCTTAGAGTAGCTTTGAAATTATCACAAAAAGAAAGGATGAAAAATAATGCTTATGTTAATTAACTCACCTGTGCCTTTCCATGGTATGTGTGTCTTTCAAAATATACAAAACACATTCAGATACAGTTTTTGTCAAATAAATAGAAATGTCTTTAAAAGGTATCTTTCAAAAAACTGGCTAGGAAAGGGAAAACTAAGAGCTTGGAGATGAATACACAAACGTCCTCTGAGCTAATTTTTTTGAGTATCATATACATTTGAATCTTTTCATAACAAAAGAAAAATAATTTTTCTATAAAATTGATCTTCTGAAAGATGTTACCGTGTTGTGGTCTATAGCATTGTCATCTGAACAGTTTTGAATGTTACTTAATGTATTTAGACCCTTATTTCAATAAACTTTTTTTTCTAGAAAAAAACAGGTGAAACACTCTAGTAGATGCCAAGCTCTCATGAATTCAGAAAGTGTCTTCCTCTTCTTTGACAGAGAACCAGTGATATGAAGAGAGCTGGTGGGTGTGATGACTGCTCTCTCTGTGCCAGTGGGCTAGGGAGGGTTTCTCCCAAAGCCCCTGCCTAAGCAACTGAAGGATGTGTAGGGTGGGAGAATGTGGCAAAGGAAAGCAACAGAATCCGCTCCACTGGAAATGGGAGTCCAGGGACTCAGAGCCCATCCTAATAAATAAATAGACTTTTCTTTCCTGTTCATTCTGGGGTTCTGTCATGACAATTAATTTATCTTCTTGACAAGGACAATGCTGTGGTTTTATTGTGTACAAAAGTCCTCAACTGGTAAAACAGAATGACGTTTAGGGGAGCAGTAAGACATTGGCCTCAAAGGCGACCAAAATGTCCTGTCCTTGTTAGACATCCCTGGGGCAGAACGGCAGCCCTGATGGAAATGGTGCTCCCTTCTCACAGCCCACCACTGTCTGCTCAGGCTCATGTTACGGCTGCCCTCAGCCTCCTGGGGGGTCGTAAGCACTCAAGGCAACTAGAAAGCAGACCTTCGTGAATCCAAAAATAGTCAGTGGCTTTAAACTGTTTATATAAGTGCTGCAACAATGGACACAACTTCGTAATTTGGGGTAATGGGGCTTTAGGCAATGGAATGTCAGGTTGTGCATTAGACAAAGCGTAATCCCTGGAGTCTGGAAATTTACTATAAGAAATGGATTATTTTACTGTGGAAAATGGGTCTCACACTGTTTTTGTATTTGTCCTGTGCCAGAAAGATAAGCTGTTGCCTGTGTCTTTTCAGTCAAGTCGGCACCTATTTCTGTGAATTCTGTCTACCAAACCACATTTATGCTGTTTATTCATATTTTCTCAGCTGTTGTAATAAACTCTCAGAAGGTATGAATTTGGTTAGGCTAGTTCTTCCTGTCTTTATTGTTTTGACACAGGTACTTCCATGTGTGATCATGAGACAGACTTGTCTTAGGTCTTAGAATCGCCAGCAGAGTGGCCAGGATGGCTAGCCGGCTACTAAGGACACACGGTCCGACTCCATGACTACATTTCCCAGTCTGTCCAATCCTCCCCACTGTTGTGTCATGCCATTGATTCCTATGATACAGTGTGAACAGATGGGATTTGCCATTTTGAGGGGATGTTCGAAAGCTAGTGTGCCTTGCCCATGAATTCCTTCCCATCTGGCTCCCTGGGGATGAAAGGTTTTAGGTCCTAAAGAAGGACGGAGCCACAAGGTCAAAGGATCCACCCTGGGTCTTGCATTCCTACCAGGCAAGCCACATTGCTGAACTGTTCCATCAGAGAGAAGAAAATAACTAGTATGATAAGCCTCAGAGATTCTGTAGTTAGTTTATCTGCTCTAGTGTGGAATGTCACATTAATGACTACAGCTAAGTTATTAAATTTCATTCCCATAACAAAGTAGTACTTGCTCAGCCAATACTTTTGAATAAATGAATGGGTAGACCTGCTTCCTTTGAAAGTTGGTTTAGTGGATCCACATACAAGGGCCAACAGGGTGAATGAGAAACGGCAGGCGCTGCCAAGAGAAGGCTTTGCTGGGGAGTAACACAGACATTGAGCGCAGCGCAAATTACTTCTGATTGGTAAGAGACTGTTTCCAGGTGGCACCCAGATCAGACGTTGCCATTTATATGACAAGAGATACGGAGCTTAAAATCACTCTCACCCCACAAAGAAGACATGCAGCTCAGACGCAGCAGACTCCTCATGGGACTGGAAGGGAGCTGTACTTTGGCGTTCATTAAATATGTAGCCCTAGGAAGCAAGAACTAAAAATTTAAAAAGTACTAACACAAGCAAAAAGGAACTGGGGAGTTACGTCATATTCCCACATGCCCTTGTGACTCAAAGTTTTGAAGACACATCTTTAGCACACAGTAAAATTTGTTTCTTTAATCCTATTTTGGGAAATTTCTGTAGAGACTGTAGTTTTATTATTTATTATTTATTTATTTATTGATAAAATAATATAGTTGTTTTCAAACCCAGCTACTTTCCTTTCTTGTAAGTCCAAACTTAGGAATATCTGAAAATAATAACTATGTTAATTTTTTTTGTTGTACCCAATGTGTTAACATTTCCTTTTGTAATAAAGTAGCATGATTTTTTTTAGACAAGTCTAAGACTTGCAGAGAAATTGAGATGACATTTCAGTTGACATTTTGTTACTGTTAGTGGACAAATTTTAATACATTATTATTAACTAAAGGCCACAGTTTATTTACATTTTCTTATTTCTTATCTAGTGCCACTTGAATGTTTCAGAATCTCACCCAGGATATCATGTTATATGTACTTGTGATGTGTTCCATTGGCTGTGAGAGCTTTTTAGATTGTATTTTTGATGACCTTGCTAATTCTGAAAAGTACTGATCAAGCATTTGACAGAATGATCTGCTATCTGATGTTTGTCTGATGCTTAGGCCGGTATTGTGGGTTGCGGAGAGGAAGGCCATGCAGGGAAATTGTCATTTCATCAGATCAAGAATACCTAGTGCCTCCATCACGTCATCGCTGTTGCTAGTGATCTTGGTCACCTGTTTGCCAGATTTTCTCTACTCTGCAGGTGCTCTTTTCTTTTTATCCTGTCTGGCTCTTATATTTATCTTTTTTTTTTTTTTTTTGAGACAGCCCAGACTGCTTCTGAACACACTACGGAGCAATCCTTCTGTCTCAGCCTCCTGAGTGCCGGGATTACAGGCACTCACCCTCATGCCCAGCTTATGCGGTGCTGGGAAATTGAACTCACATACTTAGCACTTGCTAGGCAAGTGCTCTAGACCTTGAGCCATTCCTCCAGCCCCATGGCTCTTACATTTAAAGCAGGTTTCTTGCAGACAACTTAAAGTTGGATCTTATTGTTTTCATTGTATTCTGATAATCTCTGACTCCTGTTTGTAGTATTTGAAACATTCACATTTGTTGGGAATGCAAGAGTCACTTCTCTTGGACAGACTACAGGCATATTCTACCATATTGCCTTGAGAAGCCAGTCTTCAGAATGTAGGATCATAAATCCATCAAATCACTGCATCAGCCTTGTGTGCCTGGGGCATTTGCAGGGAAGATCGTCAAAGCCATGCCTTTCTCTATTCTTGCTGCCTGCTAGTGAGAAGATCAAAAAAGAAAGCATGCTGTCTTGTAATTTTGCTTTTATTCACCTGTGTACGGTTACTTCACTCAGCCATTGTGTAGTTTCCAGAGTTAGGTGTGTGTGGGTGGGAGGGGGGTGCCATAAAACACCGTGTGGTCACCTGCACATTCCCCTGTCTTTGAGACTTAGATTTGTGTCTTCATCTTTGGTCCTGAAACATGCCAACATTAAACCAGGCTGTTGATATATGAAGAGTCATCTGTACCATATTGTGGTTGTTTTCTATTTCCTGTACTTATTGTTAACTCTTTCGCTTGGTCTCATTTCTACCTCTTCTAATTTTAATTGTATATTTTATGTAATTCTATTATATACACATCTTTAAAAATTATTTAGTGGTTACTCTAAAATATGCAAGAATACTTTTACAACTAATCTTAGTCTACTTTCAAGTGATGGCATACTACTTCCCAGGTAATGCAATTACCTTATAACAAACATACTATTCTTAATTTACCTCTTCTGCTCCATAAAAATTACTATCATTTATTTTTTCTTGTAAAAATATTACTATACTCACATAATAAATCGTTACTGTTATTATCAATACTTTGCAAAATCAACTGATTCTATTTGTTCACTTAAGAATAAGAAACATGAAAGATTTTGTTTTTAATTTTCCTTGTTCTATGCTTTACTCATGAAAAGGCAGATCTGAGTTTCAGATCTGTATCATTTTACCTTCCTCAAAAGAATTAAAAAAAATCATCCAAGCCAGACATGTTGGTAATAAATTCTGTTTGTGTATTTTGTCTGAGAAAATATTTGTCTTACTTTAGAAAACTTCTTTTGCTGCATGTAGAGTTGCTAGAGAATTTTTTTCAATACTTTAAATATTTCATTCCAATCTCCTCTGGCTTGCATGGTTTCTGAACAAAAGTCTTCTGCGCTTTCTGACTTTTCTATAGATACGGTTTTCCTTCAAGATTTTCTAACCATTTTTGGTTTTTTTATAGTTTAATGATATTCTGATGTGTAAAGTTTTGATATTTATTCTGATTCTGATAGTGTGCTCTAATTTATGAATCTATTATTTGATATATTTCATTACATTTGAAAAGACGATTACTTCAAATAATTTTTATGCTTTTTTCTTTCTTCTTTTTTGATTTTTAAATTATTTTCAATTGCAGCTTTGAAATTGCTCACTGTTCTTGATATTCTTTTTTGTTTGTGCCTTACTTTGGAAATTTTTGTATCTATATTCAAAGGCTCACTGATTGTTCCTTCAGCTCATCACAGCATTTTTTTTTTTTGTTTCTCTTGCTGCACATTTGATTTCTATAGAACATCATTTTTCTTTGAATTCTCATCTCTTTTTATATATTAATCTGTTGTGGCAAGTTATCTTCTTTCTCCTTCAGAGTATTAACATATTAGTCAAAACTATTTTAATTCTAATCTGAAAATCCCAAAATTTCTTCTTTGTCTCTTCAGACTATCTTGTTGCATTTTCTGTAATATCCTGAAACTCACGTGTGATAAAACTAATCTGTAACAATTGAGATAAATATAAGTAGACATTTGATGTAAGGTTTTATGTTTACCTGTCTGAGAACTGGGGTGCATTTAGTGTTTGCTGTACCTGGGGTGCCACTTGTGAGTCTTCTGGTGTTCTTGTTCCCATTTTTATCTTTGTTTTGTCCTAAGAACTTCTTAAGGAGAGTCTAAACCTTGCAATTCTTTGGGCTGTAACTCCCTGTTACACTGAGATCCTATTGGTTTGCTGATAATGAGTGAATGACAGGTATAACCTTAAGATTCTTTCAGCTTTCAGGACACCTATACCTTATCATCACAAATTTCTTATGCCCTGACTCCCCCAACCCCCTCTACTTCTTGGGTGAAATGGGAGGCTAAGAAGGATTAGAGCTGGATGACTGCCTTCTCCCTATATGAGGTAAGACTCTATTGGAGTCTTTTTTACTGGAGTATAGAATTTTGTTATAGAGAATATGCTAAATATATTTCAAAATGATTACTTCCTCCCCCTTTCTTTGAAAATACTGTGAAATCATTTTTCTTGCTTCTTAATTATGAGAACTTGATTCGGTTCCTGGAGTAAATATCCCTGAAATTATGGAGACTTTTCTAAGATTGGGGTGTCTAGGAGTTCTTCATTTGCAAGCTAGTTTATACTCAGCCTACAGCAACTCACCCAAGGACAACTTATGCATCCTTTCATTCTGGTTCAAACAACTTTTGTTCCGGCTAAGCTAATTTTGGTTGCATGTGTTTCTGTCTTCTGTCTCTCAGGATTTTAGAGCAGCACTGTACCTGCACACTTAATTTTTTGTTTTTTGGGGGCCCAAGGAAAATCATTATTTTTTTTCAGTTTGTTCAGGTTTTCTAATTCTAAACTGAGAGTAAAAGCATCTCCGATTTTTACATGTTGAAATTTAACCTGAGATTTTTGAACATTTTGGTGTTTTGCAACTTTCTTAAATGAGAGCTTCGACCAATGATTATTTATAAATCTAAAGTACAATTATTTTAAAAATACTTTGAATTTGATTTTCTGTTATTGGAAAAGGAAGAAAGAAATTTCATCATTCTGAATGATGGAAGAAGGGCTTTCCCCCATTGCCTAGTTGGCTGGCTAAGGTTACGTTTCCAGGATAGCTCATATTAAAGCCTCCCGAACCTGAGGTGAAGCAAATTGGGAAAACGGGATGTTTTATCAAAATTCATTATAAGACTGTAAGTATAGCCACGTGGATTATTTATCTTCTCCTGAAAGCTTGCAGAGACAAATCATTAAAAATCTTTCACCTTTGAAAAAACGTAGAGCAAATAAAGTGGCATTTTGCCTGGTCTTTCCTCAGTCTGCAGGCATTAGAGAAAAAGAAGTCAAATGGAAAATGACAGCACATCTGAGCTGTCAGAAAATAGAGTCAAGCTTACTGGCTGGAAAATTCCCGCAAGTGTCCACACACAATCTTAGGACTTTAACAGGAGGCAGGACCAGGGTAATTTGTTTCTAAGCGTATCTGCCGAGCTGTCAGTGGGACATAGCACATGTCCCCCTGATGTGATTAGTGGATATTCAACTAGGCTGTGAGAAAACCATAAGATTTCAGGGTGAAAAAGACCTGAAGGGAGGAACTTAGCAGCGGTTCCTTCTGTTAGATTTTTATCAGAAGCAGCCAGAGGGCAGCACAGCAGCTCGGATTTAAATGCCAAAAAGCTTTCTAAACAGATCTTGGTGCCAAAGAATTGAACCACACGCAGATGGTGTTTCTTATTCAAGGTTCACAGACGCCTCTCACAAATACCAGACAAAGATGTAGCTGGGCATCTGAATGAGAATAAGAATAAACACTCTGAAGTAAGACAAGTTACTTAGGGGGAGAAATGTAGCAACACCCGAATTTACCAATTGTAGCAGAGAAAAAAGCTGGGCATACAGAAGGGTGAGTGGATTTGCTAAATAGTCTCCTACTAACAATCTCTAATCTTAAATAAAGCTGGAATCCTTTTAGAAATGAAAGTTACAAACCCAGAAGTTGTTTATGAAATGTATATAGATTTTTTTAACGTCACTACCCCAAATACCTTTTATAGACAGTTTTTGTTTGTTTGTTTGTTTGTTTGAGACAGGGTCTCACTCTACAGCCAGGCTGGTCCTGAACTCATTATGGAGACTAGGCCAACATTGAACTAATGGTAATCCTCCTGCCTCAGCCTCCCAAGTGCTGGGATTACAGGTGTGCACCACCATGCCCAGCTTATGTAGTACCCTGGAATTGAACCCAGGATCTTGAGCTTGCTAGGCAGATGCTTTAACTGCTGAGCTATTCCTCCAGCCCTAGAAACAGTCTTAGAATCAATCCAGCTTTAGTTCAGTGACCTACGTGTCTGCCTATTTTCAGATATAACATGTAAAATATTATGGAATTATGACCCTGCACCCATAAAAATTTGTAAGAATGACTCAGACATTTCAAAAAGTTCTTTTTTTATGAAAGTTATTTTTGCATAATCTTTAGGTAATCAGAAAATCTGATTAAGAAGACTATTTCATTGTTTAATATTTTACTTAATATATTGATTTCATTTTTTTGACTAGACCATAATCTATTATATTCAGGATCACTTAAAATGACACTCAGCCCATAAAACTATGTAGGTTAGCATCAGGATTAGAAATCATTCTCCTTTGTAACAACATAGTAAACGTAAGCATCATTCCATAATTATGAACTATTCTCTAGTGTTGGAATGGAGCAGAAGGTCATCTTATTTCAGCCACTTGTTTTCCATAAAATATCTCTGCATTATATTTTTTCCAAACAGAAGATGGGCTTCTTAAATGCTACATGATGGAGAAACTGTTTTCATTTTTTTTTCTTTTGTGACAGACGCCTCACTGAAGTCTGGGTCATAGACTTTCCACCGGTTGTCCTTCATTTCACTGGAGTTTCCGACTAGTCCAGAATCTGTAATCATCACAAGCCAAGAGCTTTGATTGCTTCTGATTCATCTTAAGGTCAATCAGTGGAAAGAATAGTCATAGGCCAGTTTATGATGGCCCGAATGCCAGTAGTTATTATAAAAATAACAAAGATAAAAGCGAAGGTTCGGGCTTGGTATTTTGATCTGTTCGTTTGTGAAACATTTTTCCCCCTTAATGAAGCTACCATGTCTTAAACACTTTCAAAACATGAAACGCAGACAAGCATGTGCTTAGTTTAATGAGACATGGAAAACTATTCACGATCTTTACCTTTTTGCATTTAATGCAGCTATTGTATTATTGTTCATAATATTATTTTTGTGCTTGGCATCATTTTATTTCTTAATACTTATTCCTTGAGCATCTGTAATGTGCACAGCTCAAACAACGTGACTGCACTTTCACTGGATTCCTGTGTTCCTTTTCAAGTAAATCTTAATAATCATTGATTATTTTTGGCATTCTTTATTATCTACTGAATAACAAGCATATATTATTAAAGTATAAGGGAATATAAGTGTTAGCATTTCCACAGTTTGAAACAGTTGTTGGCATAATCTGGAAGGGAAAAAGTGTGTGTGTGTGTGGTACACGTGTTTGAGTCCAGTCTACCTCTGCTCTTAGAACTTCATATAGACCCTCTTGTGCTATTGTACCATTTTCTTTCTTCCTTTCTTAAATATCTGCATCTCAGACCCAAATGTTTTACGTTAAGCAGAAACCAGGCAATTGAAACCAGTTGACCTTCCTCTTTACTAGAATGGCTGGACATAACAGAGGTTGTCCTTCAAAGGACTAATTGAATGGATTTGGAGGCCTTGTAGTGAAGCCGTTAAACTTTTCCAAGCTAATTGTCTTAGTTGCTTATTCGCTGTTGGGATAGAATACCCAACATCTGCAAATCAAGGGAGGAAAGATTTATTTAGCTCACAATTTTAGAAAGTCTCACACAGTCCATTCATGGCCAGCTGGCAGTGGTGGACGCACATAGCAGAGTCTGGGGAGCTGCTCATTGCAGACAGAAAGCCAAGTGAGTAAGTCAGTTGATGTCTAGAGACCGAGGCAAGGCCAGAGATTTCCCAGCAAGAAGCTGTGACAATGTTCTTCCTTAGATTACTCAGTTCAAGCTGTCACTTGGTCCTGGGGTCCCCTTCTTCACTTCCTGGCCCACAAGTCAATAACATACACCTGATATCTCTGCCTAGGGTTTCCCCCCAATCTCAAGAAGTTGACACAATCCCTCCAGATCAAACATCTATCATCCACTCTTTCCAGCCTGGCCTACCTTTCAACACACAGTTCCACAGATATGCCACTTGACTTGGCTCCTGTCTGCAATGTCATGAGGAGTTGCCTCCACCATGTGTTTCCACCAGTGCCGGCTGCCCATGGATTGACTGTGACCCTCTGAAACTGTGAGCCAAAATGAAACTTTCCTTCCCCTAATTTTTGTATGTCTGGTATTCTATCACAGCAATGGAAAAGTAACTAAGACACCTACTTTTTCAATAAGTATTGACATGAAAATGCTTTGTTATTATTTTTATTTTTCTAAAAAGATGAAGTCGGGTTAAAACGTACAGTTTTGTAAGTATCTTTTTATTCTCCTATCTGTTGTTGGCTTTCCATGGCAATAGATGACATATGTGACCTCAAGTTGGCATATGTCACATATGCCAATTTGAGGCAATCAGGAACCACGCCTGGATTAGGGTTTGGGAACCACACCTAGACTGGGAATTGAGAACCAGCCTGGATTAGAGTGTGAGTGATTTGTGGGCCTGCGAATGAGGGAAGAGCACCCAACCTGTTGTGGGAGGGCCAACTGGGAACTTGAACTGTATGAAAGAAGGGAAGAAAAGAAATGGTTACACCTTCTTCCTCTGGGAAAGCTCTCGCCTTCGTAATTGTCTACAGACTCCCACTTGCTGCACACCACAGATCTTCATCACAGATTTGCTTCAGTCTTGACGTGCACCTCTTCCCGTTGCTGATCGTCAGTCACTCATCTTCAGCCTCTGGTCTTTGCCATTGTTCTTGGAGCAACCAGGATCTGCAACAGACTCTCACCAGCTCTCTTGCAATCCTACTTCGTGGCTGAGTAGCCGTATCAGACATTCCCGCTCTCACAGGAGCAAGCCGCCATCTTGGACTACCTCTTTCCTTGGATTTGTAAGACTTTGGAACAAATCCTTTTTGTTACAACTTCTGTAAATTCTGCCATTTCAAAGAACCCAAACTAATATAATACAGATGATAGTCTAAATGATGCATGAAAATTTCATGCCATAAATTTTCTAGCACAGATGAGCATTTACTCTGTTATAGTTTTGCTACTGCTGATAAAATATCATTTGTTCTTTTACTAGCTTTTGAGAATATACTTTCTGGCCTTTGATGTGAGAACGTCTGGTGAACTTTATAAATCATAGAATGATCACCATGTTAACAAGCTTGGGCTTCTCCTGAGTCTGGTTGGTGACATATGAAGTCTCAGGTTCTTCTCTTGGAAGAAATATGCTGTCCCTGTAGATTGGACAATGTTCTTTGAGAAGCTGAAATTAGTTTTTTAGCTGCTTTATTTTTTTTACCCCCTTACTTTATATCTTGGTTATCCTAAAGGATTTATAAATCCTTTACCTTTGTCTACGTAGCTGCACTTCTCTTTCAGAACATCCCACTTTCTAGAAATACCAAATAAATATTTGCTAAGATTCATGTCATGATGAATTTTCTGCCTGCTATTAATAATATTATCTTATGTATGGTAGGAGTGGGGCAATTCAAATATAGGAGCAACTTTTTCTGTAGGAGGACTTGCTATGTGGGCTCGGCTTGTGGGTTGTTCTTCAATTATCTTTTTTTGAACAAAAAAAATCCATTTGCTGACTTAATTCCAACTTGAATTACTGTGATTTTTCTGCTGAAGCAGGGAGAATAACTGGTTCTTCTAAATACCGTTATAAATAGTTTACTGGATTTTGCTTTGACATTGCAGAAATTCTAGCATTTTAGAGGTAGTAGAAATTTAGAGAGCACCAAGTTGTGAATCTTTAGCCTGGGATATTTGACTAAATGTAAGTAGTCCACAACCCTCAGAAATTATAAATGTGTATGTGTATAGGTGGGGGGAGTACATTTTTGAGGACTACATGTCCAATGTTTTAATTAGATTTTCAGTGAAATCCAGGATGGAATAAATTGTTAAAACTACTCCAAAGTTCTCATTTTGAAAGGGAACAAATTAAAATCCAGACACTCCCACCCATCCCCCCCCCCAAAAAAAAAAAAAAACTCAGAGATATAATTCTTTTAAATTACCCAAGGGAACAAGCCAAACTGACACATATGGTGTTCCTAACATATAGCAACATGATTTTTTGATGACTTTTGATGCTCTAGAATCATGGCAGAACTTGGAATGACAAGGTCCACGGGTGACACTGGTCTGTCCTGTACCTCACCAAATCTTTGAATTTCTGTTCTTTGTCTCTAAAAGTCAGAGAATTAATTAATAATGCTCCTTATAAGGTTGTTGTGGAGTACAAGAGTGACTAGAATACACACAGAGAAGACCTAACGTTGGAGATTGAAAGCTGCCATGGAATATTAAAGACACAGCTAAGAGAATCTTACTTTAGCAAGTTATCAAACAGTACTTGAATATCATTTCCCATTTTTTCAATTGCAAATTAGGCCTAACAGCAGAACCCACTGTATGTGGTTTGTATTAGTGATTGTTTTAATCACTAAATGAAACCTAGTCACATTTCAGACACAAGCTATTTATGAAAAAATTAAGCTTTATTAGTTCATGGTTTTGGAAAATCAAAGTCCAAAATCTCTTGCAGCTATTGTTTTAGCCCTGTGTGGTGCCTGATTTAGGCAGATGGCATCGCATCAGGGCTGGAGCACAAGTGAGGAACAGAGACTACATCTCACACAGGAAGCCAAAGAGAGAAATGGGGGCCTGTTTTGCTTCTTTTACAGTCACATTCTCATGAGAACTACCAAGGGTCACACAGGAACCTCTACCCCTTTCTAGAGCAGCTGCTTCAATGACCCAAGAACCGCCCACATGGCTCCATGCCGTAAACATTCTGCTACCTCTGAATGCCACCATCCCGAGGACTAAGCCAAGGGTACATTGACCCTTGGAAAACACTCAGGCCATACCCAAACAGAAGAGAGTTGTTATGAGGCATCCATCAGCTGATTACTCATCGTGCTGAGCCAGTTTGGTTGGTGCATTAGTACTTAATAAATGGCAGCTATGACTATCAATATTTTTCCATCAGCATTTTGTAACAAATCATTTGATTTACTTAGATCATAATAAGTTTATACATTGTTATATATGTATATACATGTATATAGAAAAATTAAAGGAGAGTGGGAAAGTCCTTGTCACTTTGACAAGATACGTAGGTGCATAAAATGCTAAACTTCATTGTACACCTTAAATTTGCACTTGTGCATATCAATAAAATGGGAAAAAAATAAAAAACATATATTTTCATTGTAAGAAGATGAGATAGAATTTCTTCTTCTTTTATGTTTTCCAACACTATATACTTCTCATATATTATTTTAGTAATAAAACCACAGTTTTTTAAATTATTCACATATTTGTAGTCAGTGAATTCTTGATAAGTGTGCTAAGATAATTCAGTAAGAGAAAGAATTATCTTTTTAATAAATAGTCCTGGAAAAATTAGGTAATCACATGCAAAAACTGAAGTAGGTCTTCATATAAAAATTTGTAAAGTTAAAATAAATCAAAGACCTAAATATAAAAGTTGAACTATAAAATTATTAGATATAAATACAAGTATAAATCTTTTGACTTTGAATTACATACTTACTTGATATGACACCAAAAACACAAAGCAACCAGCTAAACAAAAATAAAAATATTAGACTTAATCAAAGTTTTATAAAAGTACTTCAAAGAACATTATAAAAAAGAAGGAAAATCACAGAATTGGACAAAGTATTTTAAAATCATATATCTGACAAAAGTTTGTATTCAGAATATATTAAGAATGCTTGCATGTCAACAATCCAAAGATAATTGCCTAATTAAGATATGGCCCAAGGATCTAAGCAGTTATTTTAAGGATGGTATGCAATGAATGATAAGTACATAAGATTATTACTATTTATTAGAAAGTGCAAATAGAAAACACAATAAGATCTATATCCTCTAGTAGATTGCAATAATAAAGATAGACAGGAGCATCATTAATGGGGATGTGGAGAAGGAGAAACCTGCATGCATCGCTGGTAGGATGCAGATGGGTGCAGCCTTTTTGAAAACAATGGGGAAGTTTCTCAAAAAGTTCACCACAGATTATTAGGTGTCCAGCAATTTCATACAAGAACAATGAAGACTTGGAATTTTATTTTATTTCATTAGATTTTCTTATTATTGTGTGTTTGTGATTAGTAATAATTGCATTCATCTTGTGAACGAACCTGGTACATGTACGTATCACTTATTAATTAGTTTTGCTTCCCTTTCTCTCTCCTGCCCTTCCGTCTTCCTCATCTCCAGACAAGTGCTCATCTCCATAAAGTCTACCTTCTTGACAGTATTTTAGAAAAGAAGATTATGACTTGCAAAGAGGTTCAAAAGAATCAGACATAAAAAAATATTTTTCTACAAACTAAAAATACAATATGCATTTACAGGAAAAAGTCTGAGATTACAAAGATTACTGACTCATAACAGTTTGAACATTCTGAAAAATTCAGAATTATTGTAACTACAAAGCCTAGACTATTTCTTTGGCATTAGCATTATAAAAACCAAGAGCAAAATTGTTTCCTTGAATGGAAACAGTGCTCAATGTTTTATTCATTTCACGGACTTGACCAGCTGCCCTGAAATTTTTGATTTATTTCAGTACAGTCTTTTCTCTTTTTTCCTTTCTGAAGGTGGGTCATAATGTACCTACTTATTCATAATGACAACAGGGAAATGTGTTAGTTTTGCTTCCACATACCTACATAAATGATGTAGCAACCTTAACTGTGAAGGCATAGCCAATATGTATCAGACAATCACAAACCAAAGTGAGGCATGTGTCATATTATTCATATCAGAGAATGTTTACACAAACCTATGGTAGTATTGGTATGGATGACCAACCTACTATCTATGATTAATGTATCAAAGGAAACCCACTTTTCAGAAAAAGAAGTAGATATTAATAATGAATTATTACTTTGATTCAATCTATTAATACATCAAATTCAAATTTTAACATTGAAGGGGTTAACAAGATATGATTTAAGAATAAATTTTCATTTAAATATTGGGTAAACTGAAATGCTCCTTTAAGTAGTCCTAAAATGTCACTGATAGATATACATATTAATATTTTGTTGCTTAATCTTCTGTCTTTTCTCTTACAAATGATGAGAGAAAGATAAAAAAGAAAAATTATGATGGGCAATTTGTAATTATGAAAGATTTACTGAGTATCAGGGGTAGACTAGATCACTACAAGACTTGCTCTTCATCCTCTGAGGAATTTTCAAAAACCTTTCGTGGATGCTTGGAGCCGTGGGTACTAGTAACCGTGTGTGTGTGTGTGTGTGTGTTTTATAAATTTGGCACAGTGAGATTTGCAACTGTAATTAATGATAAAACATAGCAGTTATAACAAAATTTTGCATGTTGTCTCTCTCAAAATACCTTGTTCTGCTCAACACGCCCATCTTCCTGCAATGATTTGAGATGTTGCAATGACTCTGTGAAGATGTCAAATGAGGTGGATGCTTCAGAAATTACAGCCCAAGCATGTTACATTTTTTTCTTCCCTTGTTAAGCCATGCACTTTTATCTTGCCACTTGCAGGAAGCCCTGCACAGTTTCTCTTTATCCTGCCCAAAGTGCCAGCATAGCTGCTCATGTGTTTCGAGGCTGTTCTTAGCTAAAAGGATTACTTGAACACACACTCTCTTGTACCAACACAGTTTATCTGATTACTCAGGTGGCTGCCAAGTGACTAATGGGACTGTGGCATATGCTGCATAGAATAGCCGGAAAAGGAGATGTCACCTGTGCTGGGGAGGATAGAGTAAGGCGATTCCAGTCAAAACTGTGGGATTTAAAACTTATGAATAGTATATTTCTGGAATTTTCTATACAGTAAGTTTGACCATTATTAGCTGGGTAATTGAAACTACAGGAAGCAAAACTTCAGCCAAGAAGATCTATTCCACTGAGTTATTCTCACCTATTTGATTTTGCAGAAACCAATTTATTCTAAATATAATATGCTGTTTTCCAATGCTACCATGTAAGATGGATGGCAGGGATCTGCTTCAGTTTGTCAGCATTGTTGACCGTATATTTGTACCTGTTTTTTTCCCATTTTATTGATATGTATAAGTGCAAAATGTAAGGTTTACATTGATCTTGGGCATTTTGTGCACATACATATATTTTCAAGGTAACAAGGACTTTCCCACTCTCCTTTCAACCCTCTCCCTACCCACTCCTCAATACACCTCCCCCTTGTTCCCTTTATTTTTCTCTCTAAGTTCCATGAGATTTTTGTGATCAGGGTTTCTCATATCAGAGAGACCATTCGATGTTTCACTATCTGCTTCTGACTCACTTCACTAGGCATGATGTTCTCAAGTTTCTTCCATTTGCCTGCAAAAGCCTCCATGCTGTTGGACTTTGTAGATGCATAGTATTCCATTGTGTATAAATACCACAGTTTGTGTATCCATTGGTCTATTGATGGGTATTTTGGTGACTTCCTTATTTTAGCTATTGTTAGTTGTGCTGCTATGAACATGGATATACATATATCTCTGTTATGTATTTTTTTTTGGCCTCTTTTGGATATATTCCCAGGAGGGGTGTCGCTGGATGAAAGGGATATTTACTTCTAGTCTTTTGAGAGATCTCCATACTGCTTTCCAAAGTAGTTGTACGAATTTACACTCCCACCAGCAGTGCAGGAGGGTTCCTTTCTCCCCACAGCCTCGCCAGCACTGGTTGCTCTTTGAGTTGTTGATTTAGGCCAATCTCTCTGGAGTAAGTTGGTATCTTAGTGATATTTTGATTTGCATTTCTCTTACGGCTAGGGATGTTGAACATTTTTCATTTATTTATTGGCCATTTGAACTTCTTCACAAGTGAACTGTCTCTTCATTTCATTTGCCCACTTTTCAATAGGATCCTTGATTTTGGGGGCCTTACCTTTTTTCAGTTCTCTGTATATTCTGGTGATGAGCTTCCTGTCTGCGGTGTTGGTGGTAAATATTTTTTTCCCAGTCTGTTGGTTCTCTTTTTACAGTGTCAATATTCAAGTTTCTGCACAGCAAAGGAAATTAACACTGTACCTGGTTTTTATTTTCCTGATTTCTGTCATTGAATCTAGCAAATAGACTGATTTTGATTATGTGACCAAAAGTATAAAAAAACTTCTCTTTGAACAAATGGTTGTTCTGAAACTCAGTATCTTCCGTCTACCTGGACTGGAGGGTAAAGTGCATGCTGTGACAATGAAAACAGATGCGTGAGTCAATCTCTAGCAACCTCATTTCTCTCTCACGCTTTCCTGTGATTTTTTTTTTTTCTGCTGCTGTGTGGTCGCCTCTTCCCTGTATGGAACCTTCTGTCAGCACGACCTGAGGAACCCATGTGTCTTTCCATCTGCCTGGTCCTGTGTAACTGCTGCATCAATGCGTCAGTTTTCCTAAACAGAATGACTTAGACAATTCCTTGCTAAGGAGTAAGCAGAGACACTTCTGGCAACAGCAAAAGCTAAGGAAAGCAGTCATCATGTGGTTAACCTCAGGCAACCCTTGATTTTTAGATGAAAGCACATCTAAGGGACAGAGAAGATGAGTATGATACAGTTAAAATCGAAAACGTTACCCCAAGTTTCATGTGTTCAGGGGTGAGGCGTTTGAAAAATGGTTGGATCATGGGGTGCTACACTCACCAGGGGGTTAATCAGCTGAGGAGTTCATGGTTGAATGTGTGGTTAGGATACGGGCCCTGGACATAGGCGGCGGGACTTCGGTGGTAGGACTTGGAGGGTCACGTTCTTGTTTCTGGCTCCTCCCTTCACTCTCTGCTTCGTGGTTGCCAGGATACGAGCAGCCCTCCTCCAGCAGGCTCTTCCGCCATGCTGTTTCTGCTTCGGAGCCAACCAGTGACGTAAACCTCTGAAACTGTGAGCCAAAGAAAATTTCTTCTCTGAGTCGTAGGTGTTGGGTCTGTTAATCCAGTTATGTGAAACCTGACTAATAGAGATGAGGACAAGGATTTGATTCAAAACTTGACTATAGGTGTTGCATAGCTGCTACTGGTTGCTTTCAGCCAAACCTAAAATTAAAACCAGGAGAACAAAGTACAGTGAAATATGTGAATGTTTGACAGCTTGACTAAAAAGGAAGCACCTGTAAGATGAGATCAAGGAGAGTATGGTTATTAAAATATTTGTGTAATTAAAGTAAAACCGATTCAGGCCTGCTGGCACAGGTCGGTAATCTCAACACTTTGGAAGGCTGAGTCAGAGGAATCTCAAATTTGAGCCCAGCAGAGGCAACTTAGTGAGACCCTGACTCAGATAAACAGTAATAGTGGCCTGAGGATGTAACTCAGAGTGAATTCCCTGTGTTCAATTTCCACTACCATTAACAGAGAGAGAGAGAGAGAGGAAGAGAGAGACAGAGACAGAGAGAGACTGAATGTTTTGTTTAGAGAATGTTTTGCATGGACACAATAGAAAAGATACCTGGAAGGTATTACAGGAATTAGCCGGATACATCACAGAGTAAAGGTGTAAAAGAGTAAACTTCTCTACAAGTCTTTGCTTTGTGGGTAAAACTCAGGATGTTTCTGCTCACTCAGGATCCCCAAGGGAAGGACACTCCCAAGTTCAGCCATGCAGGGACTCAGAGACCGCTACAGTCAATATTTGCCAAAGAAAAGCCATAGGAAGGAGAAACATCGCGTAAGAGGGAGGCCAAATGTGGGCTGCAACCAGCAAGGCCACAGGGGAGGGACTACCCAGTATTTATCTTGCTGGCTCTTGGTTTTTCTTTAATCCATTTTTTCTCTGCCCGTATTCTTCTTCTTCTTTTCTTCCTCTTCCTCTTCCTTCTTCTCTTTCTTCTTTCTGGAAAAGAAATATTTGCTCTGTGTCTTTGTCTATTGGAATTATTTTACTTTCATTTTGATTTTTATAGGGCCTCACACCTAAGAGTGTGCTTTGAGTTTAAGAGGACACAATCCATAATTTAATATATTAATTTCATCAAAGCAATTTTCAAAACAATTTATTCATCTGCATGATTAAAAAAACAAAGTGAATAAAAAATGTAAAATTTAACCTAAAAACCATGGCATTTCAAAGATAGTCTCGTCTATTCTGTTGCCATTCTCATACCTAAATTGACTCACTATAATGTTCTAAATGAAAATGTTCATGAAGCATAGTCTTCCTTTGCAAGACTCATTCTATCTTCCCTTAGAGTGTATCTTAATACTGTAGAATAAAACTCTTGTCTATCTCCTACTGATACATCCTGAAAATCTTTTCTTTGATGGGAATCAAGAACCTACTCAACAGGGCAAATTGAGGTCCCCATCTCCTGTCTGAAGTAATTACACAGACCCCATCTAGTAATATCCTTTGACAAGGTGTTAGGCAGTAAACTGAGGCACAGATTTTGGTAAGGTGAGCAAGATTTCTTTCCTTTTAACTCTGCCCGCTGAGTGTATGGCTTTCTTTCTCTACAACATCACTGCATCTTTGGTTTCACTTTTTTAACGATCAGAGTCTCTGGAAATCCTAAAAATGAGCACATATATATATGAAAATACAGAAGATATAAGACAGTTGTTCTCTCTAACCAGTAAGAGAAAGAGTGTCAGAATATAAACTCTGGGTCACTTAGCGACTCATTAGGAAACCCGAAAATTAACATACTCTGTTCCTGGCTCAAATGTAGCTAAAATTTGCTTTCCAGAAAAACACAAATAAGGATAGACCCAAAAAGTGTTTCAAGCAAATCTCTCATACATGAGCTAGTTCTAAAAAAAAAATCTAGGTGAGCTACTTCTCCAATCATGTACTCCATTAGGTCCTACTCAATTTAACTTAAAGGAGGTCATTTGAGCTCCTTTTAAAATCTTCTTTCTTTCTACCTTCCTCACCTTTTTTACTTCTAAATCTGAAGGGAATAGATCTGGTCTACCCAATGCCATGGCTCTCTTTTCCAGTGTAGCTTGAGGAAATCTGCCACAATGTGCACATTCAAGTGATATTTAGGTAACAGTTGACCCTGTCGTCAGAATCTGGTATATTCTAGTCGCCAAACCATAAGGACCTCACTGATTTTTCTTTATTTCGTTTTCTAAAACTAGTAAACTAGTTTTCCTTTTTCTTTTTCCTTCTTTCTCTTCTAGTCTGAGACTCTATTTTGTTTTTCTTTTGTCATTGAAAGGTGTCCACAGAGCAGAGTAGCTGGATTTTTTTTTTTTTTGCACTTTTCCATTTAGTTAACAGAGATGAAAACTAAATGTGACCAATGGAGCTGACTCCAGGCAGAATACCAAAGATAATACTGTAGGCCATAATAACCTCTTTCTGTAATCCTATTTGCAGCTGTTTTACTGGACGCAAATATTCTGCTATGAAAATAAAATCTGACTTTGAAATAGTTCACTGGGGTAGAGTTTAAGAGATATAAACATTTTTTTCTGCATTTCCCTGGAATTTTGAAGTTCTATCTAGAAATAATTAGTAAATGAATTCACTATCTTTTGAGAACCACATCTGCTAATTAAAATGTCATGGTCCCATTTTGTTACATATAATGCCATGTCTTTCATTTTTCTTTGGAGATTAATTAAGCAAAGTCTTTGGGGGAAATTTTTAACTTGAGATAAAGCTTGTATTTTCATTCACAAAAAGTTATTTCCATGTTGGCTGTGTCCCAGAGGAAGTAGAATCAGCTTAAGATGATTACAGGAAAAGAAGCCTTGTACTTTTATGAACTTGGATTTCATTCCAAAAACAAACTAAACACTCTAAGGGTATAATACTGGGTAATAGTTAGAAATCTTCTGGTACTATAGTTACATAAATTTAAATGTCTACAAGATGACATTAATCATTATTTCATCTTTTCACTTTGGAAGCACGTGAGTGAAATAAGGAAACGTTTTTAAAGGTACATTATTATTTAATTAAAGTAAGTAATTATTTGTGGAGCTTCAAATAGGCGATCATCTTTAACAGATTAAAGAAGTTTCTGAGAAAAATGCTCATCACCTGGACAACATTGTAGTAGGTGTTGAAAGTGAAGGGGAGACACCACAAGATATAAGATCGTATCTAGATTGCTGAGAAGGGTGGGTGCTTAATCGAGACCCGTGTTACAAAGTTTTAATGAACAATAAATAATGAAGAGGAGGTCATGTTGTTAACTTGAAACTGAACAATTAAAAACTTATTAATAATGCTCATATTTTGCCCTCTACGTTAAAAAAGGTATCCAAATCTCCCAACTGGCTGTGTGAATTATAAATTGATTTCATCATGTGAAATTGTTGGTACCATATTTGATAATTAAAATATCCAGTGCTCTGTGTTAGAATTGTTTATTATTGCTTGTCTACACACGGTTTAAAATACTATCTTAAAACTCATTGTTGTAACTTAAGATGTTTCCCAGCATAAAATCACCTATTGAAAAGTACTTATTTAATTCTAGGATAAATACTGGTAATGTTAAAGAAAGGCCTGGAAACCGAGAACTTTGGCCTACTTGGCAATTGTCGTTTTTACATGCCAGAGTCACCCAGGTAGCCATGCTCAGACCCTCGCCTACACCTCAGAGCCAGTGTGAGAGGGCCTGCTTGGCATCCATCAATACTACACACCAGACGCATTCAGGTAACTGTACCCAGACCCCTGTCTGCACCTGAATGTCCACACAAGTGGGCTTTGTCACCACTCATCACTGGAGGCACCCAGAAGCATCCACCCCTGCACAACCAGACTGACAGTTTCAATCACAGCAGAAAAACCATCTCTAAAACAGACCTAGTAGCAACTGTCAAGTGGGAAAGAATGAAATACCTGTCCTGTGACAAGGAACCCCACCTCAGTGACACAGTATACTACACAGCCATAGAGCAGCACTCTTCAATATCAAAACAAAAACAAAAACAAAAAAAACCCAAAAAAGCACAGATTGCCCAAAGAGTAACCACAGCAAACCAAAGGAATAGTTAACAGCAAGATGGGAACATTCGGGAGCAAGATGAGACAGAACCCCTCCCACCCCAGCTCTCCAGGGGAGACCCAGGTAGATCCAGAGAAAGATCCAAAATACCTCAACTTTGAAACGGAAATAGTTATCCTACTGGAAGAATTGCTTATAGATGTAGAAACTGGTAAAAAAAATGTTTTCTGGTGAGCTTTGGCAAAATATTTTAATATCCATTAAATTCTTTGAGCTGTGTAATTTTATTCCTGAAAGAAGACCTTGAGAAATAATGCAAAACTACATGTGCCAAGATGTTTACTAAAGCTATTTTTACAATAAGACAAATTTGACACCTTAGGAATGTGCAAAAACCACAATCTGTTTAACCATGAGTCTGCAGCAAATAGATGAGATATTTATCATGAGCTGGTTACTGTGCTAGACACAGAAGTTTACAAAGTCAACAAGACCAACATAGTCTTGATTTGTCTGAATGTCAGGCTCATGTAAACAAAGAGAAAGCCAGAACATGAGAAGTGATTTTAATATTTTCCTTTATACTCATAACTCTTTTTAGTCTTTAAGCAACACAAAGCATTTATAACACTACAAAGTAAACAAATGCAGGAGTAGAGAAAATGTACATTTTGATAGAAAATAAAATTCAGAGAGAAGAGTGAAAGCACATAGGTTTTTGTTTGGTTGCTAAGACTGAATTTTGCTTCTGAGCTTCAAGGTAGGCAAAGGAAAAGGGAGATAATCTTAGTAACTGATTTGCCTTGTTAATGAGATAATACAGAGTTCTTCTGGGGAAAGAAGTTATTTCTTGTATTTAATTTCTAAAACTATCTCTTAGTCACTGTGGTTAAAAAATTTTACAAATTATAAAAGAAACCTCTATGATTAGTATGTGATATTGGCAACTCCTGGGATTTTAGAAGATTTTCAGAAATAAAATATTTCAGGCATACGAAAAAATACATAAAAATACAATGAACATAGGTCAATTTTGCATTTGGTCTAAAAATGAAAATAATGTAATTAAAGATTCTGTATGTCTTCCAGTCCCATTTCTTGGCACCCTTACCAGTAACTTGATGTCTTTTGTTCCTTTCAATGTGTATGTGTGCATCCACTAAAATACATAGTTTAAGTATCATGATATGCGTAATATTTCAATAAGCAAGAGGTGGGAAGCCTTTAGCTCATTCCCTTTCTATGGCTGAGTAATACGTTTTTCTATGAATATGCCAACAATGATTTGTTGGGTTGTTGGAAGTCATGACACATTTTTTTGTTTTTTTCCAAAGCCGTTTATTTATATAAAGAACAAAAAAAATCAGCCAGTGATACGTTGCCCATTTTGTTTGATAATCTTTTGCTATCTTTTAGCGAGTTTCATAATTCCCTGCTCATAGAAGGACCTGTCTTTATTGGTCAAAAATTGAAGAAGGTACAGGTTCACGTCCTCTTCTGAGTTGAACATTACACTATGCAAGGAATTTTGAAGAAGGTAAAGCTAAGCAAAAGTCTGATGGCAGAAGGTCACATGACTGGCAGGTGTGGCAACACATCCCACCTGAGTTCCATTTCTTTTTGGTAGGAGATCAGATCTGTGTGTGATCCCGTGTTGTTGTGATGGAACAACTCCTTGATGGTTAAAGAGCTCTGGCTATTTCTGTATGATGGATTCATTCAAATTGACCAATTGCTGGCAGTACAAATTCAAATTAATTGTTTAGTTCCTTGGCAGGAGCTTGAAAATCACAACACCTTTAAAATCCCATCAAGCTGACAGCAAACCTTTCTCTGATGAATGTCTGCTTTCAGTGTCATTGTGTGTGTGTGTCTATCTATCTATCTAGATAGATAGATAGATAGATATCGTGTTAAAAATACAAACCCATCTCCTCCCCATTTTTGGCCCTCCCACACCTTCCGTCATCCCCTGACTCCTCTATCACAACCATTGGGTTCTATAAAATGTCTGTTTTCTGTATTTCTCATATTAGAAAAACCACGGGGAATTTAATCTTCTGAATTTCACTTACTTCATTACAAAAGCCTCAAATCTATTTGTCTTTATAACAGTTTTTGTATTCATTGGTCTGTTGATGAATATTTCAGCATCTTCTACAGTTTAGCTATCAAAACCAAAGGCCTGATTAAAAAATGGACAACTGACATACAGAATATCTTAAATATAACTTTCTTGAAATTAATATCAATACAAGTTTAATTAAAAACAAAAAGTCGTTGAAGTTCATATGATAAAAAATGCAAAATGAAGTGAAACACTAAACTTTAAATTTATTAGACCAGATGGTATCAAAATATTCAGTAAAAAAAGCAATCTTGACCATAAACGTTGGAAAGTCCTTGAGGAAAGTCAGTGGTACTAAGTATCCCTTTTCTTTGGCCCACTTGACAGTGGTTTGACATTTTCCTTGACAATCTTGAAACCTCTGGGGTAATAGCTGGTGGGTGATGAGTGAGGTTTAGTTTAGGGACAGGGGGAAAACATCTCTCACTAACCCACACATTTTGAGTGTGGACATGTCATTCCTGTTCAAGAGATCAAATGTCTCCAAGAGAGGAAAGGTTTTTATGGCACAAAGAAACATCAGGGACTTGCCACTGGCCAACCTGGGTTTGTGTCCTATAATATCTTGTCTTCACTTCCGTATCTACAAAATAGAGTTGATAATAATAAGAGTAAAACCAGAATTAGTGTTTGAGGTTTGGTTCATGAGCTGAGTGTGCCTGTCAGAGTGGGTGATGATAAGAAAATAAATGGATGTTGGACCTGAACTAAGTAACTAGATAGATAGGTAGATAGATAGATAGATAGATAGATAGATAGATAGATAGATAGGATATGGTTCAGTAGATATATTGCTATTTCTGTCTAGCTTGTCAGGAAATAATATTTAAATATAACAAAAACAAATCAAGCCAACTGTATCTCTTAGCTAAATCATTTGATCATGGATATGGGCAGACTTCAATGGAGAATTTAGTCCTGTATTGTTCTACAAAGACATAGATCCAGAGATGTTCAATATATTCAGTCCAAGTCTTGGATCTATGTTTTTGGATTTTTCCTTGGTAACGGGCCTTTCATTGTTCCAAACAGAGTAAGTCCTTCAGAATGTGTTAGAGTTTTGAATTGTTCTGAAAAATCTTTTTAATAGAAGTAATAAATGCAACCCGAGACAACCTTGTTGTAAATGTGTTCTGTGATTCATAAGCTCATTTGCTTCATGACTCATGTCTCTTAGAGCGAAAGAACAAGGTTCTCAGGAGATGTTATTCAAAATCAATTATTATTTTATCTGCTTTTATCTCTTTCTTTTCAAAAGCAGCAGTAACAAAAATGCTACAGGTAGCCAGGGAGAGCGCTGAAGATAGTCAACATTTAAATCTCTACCTAAATTTCAGAATAGTGGAACTTCTTTGCTGCATATGAGAAGACAGATAATAGTTATTTCTGTAAAAAATAGCTGTAGATGACAAGCTTTAAAAATAAGAATTAAAGGCATATTGTAGTAGATAATTACTCAAGAATCTTGCTGAGGTTCTTTCTGACCCCAAGTGTTATTCTGAACACACTAAAATTTGAGGATTAGGTTTCCCTAACAAAAATTGAAGTGGGCATCTTAAAGCAGCAGAAATTGTTCAAACTGAGATGTGGTAGGTGATGAAGAAGTAATAAAACGTGCAGGAGAAAATTCTCTTGCGATAAAAATTCTCTTCTATCAAGAGAAAAAGACAAACAGCTTGCTAGATAAAAAGTACATCTGCTCTTGGTTTCTTGAGTAGGAGATTGAAGGATTCCAGTGATTGACACCAATGCAATACCACCCCCTTGCCTTCCTGCATACGTTTTCTTTTTCCTTTTGTCAGCTTCTTATTATGATTCAGGATAGAAGTGAAACTAGATAAATTGTGTAAGTCAGGTCCCATGCAAGTTATAAAAACAAAAAATTAAGAAAAACTGCTCTCATACTAGGTTGCAAAATAACAAGTGATTTTTAGGCTTATATAACAGAGATTCAAGGGAAACCAGGCATGGTTTGGTTCAGAGATTCAAAGAGTATTAATATCTGTATTTGTCAGATCTATTTTTTCCTCATTTTGATCTCATTTAGAGGTAAGTTTTACCGCAAAAGTAAAAAGTTTCTGCATCCAACTTCCATTCTACCAGTCTAGCCATATCAGGGACAGACGCTATTGAATATTTTCCAGTAGATCCACAGAAGCAGTGATTGGGACCCCCACTGGACCAGTGTAGATGAAACACACAGCCCTTATGATTCTCTGAAGATAAAGGAATAGTGCTAATATGTTAGTGATCATTCTCTGGGTCATATCAATATCATGATTGCTGGTTAATAGGGTAGTAATAGGAAGTCGGCCCCATGTAATCTGCATGAAATGAAATTGTAGAAATAGAACCGTGTTTCTGCTACTGAGCAGACAAATGCACTCAACGTTTGTAACATGAACTCCTGATTACCATTTTTTAAACCAAAAATGTTCTTGTAGTGTCCAGAGAAATTTCTTCTGTGCTTTGACTTTGCTTCTGAGAGCAAAATGAGACCCTCTCTCTTTCTTTTCCTTTCAGCAATCTCTGTTCTTTCTCCATCTAAATCAAGACTTAGGCTCAATTTCCCTTTTATTTGCTGATTTCTCTAGTTTCATCATGGCCTGTTCAGTAAGCAAAACAATACATTTTATCTCTCCCACTTGGGTGTACTGCTATTAAGTTTTGGAGGAAAAAACATAAGTAGAGAGTGAAACGGGGGGAGGGGGGGGGATGATTTTTTTCCTTGAAAAAAAAAAACTCAGAAATTCATGTTCCTGTTCTCAGAGTCTAATTTCTCCATCAATCTGGAGCAACAATACAAGTATAAGAGATTGTAAGTGGCTAAAAGATTAGATAGAGGGCTAGCATGTTGTTTCTCTGTTTACAATACCAAAGTGCCAGACTTCATATAAAAGGCGTGGAAACAATTTTCCTGGATTTAAAGGAATTACATTCTTTCAAGAAATGTTAGAACCCCAATCCAAATGAAATAAGAAAAAGACTTGTATTAGCAAAAGCTACGTGTATGGTTATCAATTTACTCCTGAGGCCTTTATGGGAAATGGAATTCTGACATCTGGACATGGAAAACATATTGATGAATATTGGCATTTACTTAATGTTTATGTCGTGTTTTCTATGCAAATCAGAATTGAATTTACTGTTCATTTCAGTGTCTGCTTTGTTACATTCTGCTTGACAATTGCATTGAATTCACAATGCTTAGACATTTTACCATCTGGACACCGAATGCAAAATCACCCAGATGACAATTTTTAATTTATTTTAGAGAAGGTTCTTAGATTGTTGTGTGGCCTATGCATACAGATGCCAAGTGCCTTCTCCCAGAAGAAAGGATGAACTTGCCAGGTGGCCTGTGGGTGGAGCTAAAGTTTCCTCGAGAATTGAGCTGAACTCCGGACCCAAATGCTCCTTAACACTGGAGCTTGACTTGAGTGATGACAGACAGATAGTGTTAGACAACAGCTCATTAAATGAGTCATGCCTGTTCGAATGTGCTCTTTTATTATCCTCAGAACTCTGTTAAGATCTCCTCTCATTCTCTACCCAATGGAGAGGGAAATCCTGAGCATACTGATTCCACTTTGAGTTTCTACTCTGAATAGAGACCAATCTGGGAGATGTGCTAGGATCCTGCTAGGGAAAATCTGTGAAACAGGCAGGAAGAGTCTCTTCTAGATCTCCCTTTAATGTGTAGGTACGCCTACTTCTCAAGGGCCAAGTGTGTTCTCTGTTTTCCCCTTCCTCATCACCTTGCCCTTACCCCACATATAATCCTAATCACTTCCTGGGCCATGCTAGTAAGAAGTATGGCCTCCTTAGTAGGTGACATCTTCTCTTTTGGAACTTTCCCCACTCTCTTTCTCCTTTTGTGAGCACCACACTAGCTGGTTCTCTGTGCCTTCTGCTACATGGTTTAAATTACTTTGAAAAGATAGCTTTGGGTATTGGGCAGGGTGGTTGAGTAGAAACCCATTGCCTCAGGAAAGCCTGACTTTTGGAGAGCTGGACAGTTTCTTAGACTGACTTTGGGATCTCTGCTATTACTACTTAGAACGATGGAGTCGTGCACTACGGAGTACCAACAAGAGTTAGGCAAGTTGCTGTTTTCTGTCTGAAAATATTTAAAATAAATCCTTTGCCTTTTTGATATTAAATGTTGCTACCTCAAATAAAGAAAGAGATACTGCGTTTCTTTCTTTCTTTCTTTAGTGGCCGTCTGGTGGTTTTGCTGGCTGGGCAGCCATTTCTCCCTCCCGCATTTATTTTGTACTGACCTTGCTCCCCACAGTCAGACTGTGTGTTTTGTTTAATGGTATCCTGGACTGCACTTCATCTAGTACAGATAGAGTTAGCCTTAGAATCTTTGCTGCAACTACCAGAAAAGAGCTGAGCTCTTTCGATTGATAACTGGAAGTGGCTAGAGCCTACCTTTGCCGTGGTATGGAGCGAACTCCAAGCTTAAAACACACCAGATTAGCAACATTAACTGAAAGGTGTAGTCTGTACCTGCTTTTCAGGATGTATCTACCAGTACAGAAAAGATACCTGATTGGCTTTGACTGGGCTAAGAGTACAGACATTGTCCAATAAATTATCCTACTTGCTTAGCCTGTGTGTATTTGAGTTTAGTTTCTGTCAGAGAGAAGACTGTTCCAAAAATTCCCTGACCAATGACTTTTGTCCTGCAACAGAGTTTGGCATTAGATAGTAAATATTTTAGGGTTTGTGGGCTACAGGGTCTATTACAAATCCACCACTATAGTTAGAAAGCAGTCATAATATACAGATGAATCAAATGGCTGTATTCTAATAAAAACTCATTTATGATCACTGAAATTTGAATATAATATCATTTTCTTATATTTAAAAATCTTCTTTTGTGCTTCTCAAGCACTTAAAATGGGCAGGATACTTACATTAAAAATCAGTTTGTCTTCTTGCTCTACAGGAATAGTTGACTACCAAAATCTTATTGGGTACTTTTCTAAAGGCAAAAGTTTCAATTACGAAAGAACATTAAGAACCCTATGTATGGTCATTGAGTCAATCATTTTTCATTGACTGTGGTTATCTTTTGGGAGGGGTGTATCATCACAGATTATGTCTGCTCAATTAAATGGGATGGGCCACATAATGAATTTGATTTAATCGACCACCTGTTGCCTTTGTATATAGTTGTTGAGTCGTATTTTCCCTTGGGGGCACTTTAAATCATATTGTCGACCTAAACAGTGAGTTGAAGAGATCCACAAATTAGAGAGTTGATCAATGTGGTAAATATTTATAAGAAGTAAAGATTCACTATTAGAGAATCCATTAAAGAGAACTCATCCATTGGGAGGAATGATTTATGACCACAATATATCTAAGATAGCAGCTAAAAGAGGAAGCTAGAATGCAACAGGAGAAGCTCCAAAAACTACTTAAGTACCAGATGCGCCTTTGTAAAGGGTTCCTTGTCATGATCGTTGTCTTGAAGACTCTGCTCTTGTACACGTGTCTGTGTGCTTCCTACTATCCCCTTCCATCTGCCTATCCACCTGTGTACCTGTCATTATCTATATTATTTATCTTTAGATAGAAATACATGGAGACATACATGTTTATAAATAATGGCAGTTCGATAATGTAGCTATGCACTACCAGTTAATTACTCATGGTCTCTCCAACTGGAAATCAGTGTGGAATGTACAAAACAGATAATTATGTGAAAGCTTTTATGAGTTAGTGAACTAAGTAATGCTACTTGAAGGTTGTTCTGGGACTTAGTATGGAGAGAAAAAAATACATTAAGTGTTTCAGACAAATGTCAGCCTGAATTTAGTCGTACACTAAGTAACTCAGTGTCATCATTAGCTCTCTTTTAAAATAGTTCTTAGCCCAGGGTTTGTTTTTCTTAACACTTCCAGAGGATTACTCCCTACACAGCTGTTGTCCATGGACTACCAGATCAATCTCAATGAATATTATTTGAAATATACTGAAAATGCTTGCAGTGGCTTAGAGATAATTTTTAAGAACTAATTCTGCCAGGAGAAAACATTTCCATTTAGAAGTAAATGCCCTTTGTCTTCTGTGCAGCCCTTGAATTGTATTGAGGTAGAGATATTCTGCACACCGAATCCAGCTTAAGTAAAGAAGAATGGGGTAACATGATCCTCTATTTTCTTTTATGGTGAAGAAAGAAAGGCTGATTCCTGACAACTGGTAATTTTTTATTTTATTTTTAATGTTAGAGGAGTAGAGTTTTCAGATGCCTTGCCCCACAGCCTTCATTCCTGTTGGGGCAAAGGGACTTGGGTAGGCAGTAGGTCTGTAGTACTGGCATTAAGCTCTGGTGTCCCCATGTTAAGGTGGCTCAAAGTAGAAGAGATTCTTGGAGACATAATTGAAAGTCACACCCTCTCTTAGTAAACAAGGTGAAGACAGCGATAAAATCATTTTCTGTACTCATATCTTTTCCATCTTTTTTTTCCTGTCATTTCTAGGCCTAAGAGCTGAATTTGCTTTTTCAAGAAAAGACGCTTACCCAAAGTTAACTTTCCACTTTTCTATTTCCTTGTTTACTTTCTATTCTATTTTATGTTTTAAAATCACTATTCTGGCCTTATGACTTCTGTAGTAAAATCTCCAGTGGCTCCCAAAGGCTGAAAAGAACTTACATTCTAACTCCTGGCATGATTTACAAGACTCTCATGTGTGACTACAATTTGCTTTCCCAACCTGTGTTTCCATCAATACTGCACAGGCATTATTGACAAAACCAATCTAAAAAATTTCACTGTTTCTGTTTTATGGTCATCCTCCCCCTCCTCCTCCCCCTCCTCCTCCTCCTCCTCTTCCTTCTTCTTCAAATTTTGCCGTAAAATACATAAGCAGGTTATGCTTCCTTACCAAATTAGAAAATAAAATAATGTTTCTTTTCTTTCCTTCTTCTCTTTTCCTTTATCAATTTCTTCGCAATTGTCTCTTCTGGGTCACTTTTCTGCCCTATTTAGAATTCTATGACCTTTGCGCCTCTTCTCCGTTTCTTTTGCATTTCTTCTCTGTTCATTTTTTATTCCTTCACTCTTACCTCTGCCTCTCCATCTGAGTCTAGCATGAAATCTTCACCATCCATCTTCTATTTTTTTGTATATTTATCATAAAATGACATATTCAGAAGCAAATTTTGGAAATGCGTAATAATTCAGAATTCACTGATTTGTTTCATTTCATTCCATAAGTAATACAAGATACATAGAAATAAATTTAGAAAGAGAAATACAAAGTTTGTATATTGAAGATTACCGAACATCATGGAAAGAAATTGAAAACTTAAATATGAAGAGATTCTATGTCTGCAGTTTAGATAACTTATTACTGTTAATACTTCCATACTAATCTTTTAGACTTAATGTAATTCGTGCTCTTTGCTGCTGCTGCTGTATCGGCACAAAGTGATGACCTTTTCTTTGAACTCATAAGGAACTGCAAATAACATAGACCAGTCACAATAATAGTTTCAAAAGAACAAAGTTGTACTAATTTCAAAACGTTTTTACATTTTATTATTAAACATTGCATAAAGATTAAATATGTAGATCAATGAAATCAATTGAGGGTTCACATAGAGACTATTTACATTTATGTTTGCTTGATATTCAATGACACTCTGAAGGGTAGCTTCAGAAGTACTGGCTTCATGTAAAGAAATCTTTGTGTGACAGGATGTGAAAACCTGATTTTGTAACTTGGTCTTGGGGCTCTTCTTTAAGTTGATAGTTGTGTAAGCTGCCATTTTGTGAGATGCATATCTTAGTGCATTTCTGTAATTATAACAGCATACTTGAGACTGGGTAATTTACAAGTAATAAAAATTTTCTTTTCACATTCTATAGACTTGGAAGACCAAAATCAAAGTTGCAGCAGGCATGGTGCCTATTGAGGGTCATGTCTGTGTTTCTGAAATGTCATCTTAATTGCTGTGTTCTCACATGGAGGAAGACTGGAAGAACAAACACGACCTAGACTAGTTTCTTGAGTCCTTTTGTATGGTGCTATTCCATTCATTAAGGTGGACCCTCCATGACTTCTCACCCCCAAAGGCCCTACCTCTTGTGTCATCATAATGGAGATAAGTTTCAATATAAATTTTGGAGGGAACACCATCTCTCATCTTATAAAAATATGTTTCTTGTTTCTCTCTGTATCTCAAAAAATTGTTCTATAATAGATGACTTGGGAGCCAGGTCTGTAGTGTTTTTTTAAAAAAGAAAAACTAAAAAAGGTTGGATTATGTTTTGTATCTTTAACTTGGGGTGAAAGTGGGAAGGAACAAGGTAAGAACTGAAAAAAGAGATACAAAGCTAGGGAAGAACTTTACCAGAAATTTGGGCAGCCTTCTCTGTGAGCTGCTTTGGCACTCTGAAAAAATGAAGTTGCTAATGAATGGGGCCTCTTTTGGGGACTGGCCTCTTTTTCTTGGTCTTGGCTATTCCAGTTCATTTCTATGTCTCATTTTTCCCTTCTGGAATGAGGAAATATGTTTGTATATCTTTTTTTTTCTAATAACAAACTTTCCTAGAGAAAATGTAAGCAATTATATAGAGCACTTAGAAGACATGGCACAAAACAGAAGCCCAATAAATATCATTTTTAAAGCCTCCTGCTCTTCTCTGAGTTAGATCAATAATCATAAATTAAACAGAAACATTGTTTCATTTAAATCACATTGCGTCATCGTATTTTTCCAGTATTGAAAATCTACATTCCCTGATCTGTATTTCAGACACAGAGTCTAGCCTCAAACTTCCTCATCAAAAGACATCACTACCAACTACGGACTCTAGCCGTGGTACAAACAAACCAATACAGAAAGCTGACTTCAAGTTTGTGACCGCTGAGATACTCCTTGGGGATCATGGACATTTCATAACATAAAATTTGCAGTGACATTGACAATAGAAACTGTTTGAGCACATTTGGAAAGCATCTTAGATTTCAGTTATAGAGTCTTGACCAGGCCCACATATCTGACAATGATAGCCTGAATTCAGAACTTCGTTTCTTAAGTCTTCATTACACCTCACTGACCCTACAAAATTTTTGACTTTAAGGCTCATTCTCTGAGTATGTACAAGTTTTGCATAATAATGATGAAGTTGGAATCTTGGACAGGCTCTGTAATTGTGTTCAAATTTGGTGAAACTATAACCCAGTGGTTAGAGTGAGGATTGTTAATTCACACTATCTGCTTTAGCATTCCTGCTACATCTCTTGGCAGCTTCAGGCTCTCGCAAAAGTGCTTAATTTTTCTATGATATCATTTATACATGTGTATAATGGAAGCATTCTAACAATACTAACCTCATGATATTATTGTGACACATGAATTCATACATGTAAAGCCTTAGAACACTTCACAAGTGTTTTATAAGGATTAGTCATGAATGTTTTAGTACTTCATAATTATTAGTCATTGGTTTTATTGTAAGTACTATTTTGCAGAAGTCTTCTCTGGGAGCTTCTTTAAAAATATAGATGTTTAAGGTGTTTTCTCATTAGTTATTATCCTATGACTGGGACAAGAGGGTTTTTTTTTCCCAAATTTTATTGTATCACAGAATAGTTTATTAACTTCAAAAGGGCTGGGGATGAAGCTTAGTGGAAGGCCCTGGGCTTGATCCCCAGTACCAACAAACGAATAGGCAAAGAGTCTCTGTTTCAGTCAAGCGTTCCTGGCTGATTTAGAGGTAAATGATCTTTTCGTGTTTTGAAAATCCTTAACTAACTTTTACACTCAGGAGCAGAGACTGTAGCTATTTTTCTGTTTTCTGAAACAGCCATGAAGGCTAGGAACCTTCACGTAAAGGACTAGAAACACTGAATTGAAGAATATAATTCCTCCTAAATGACACAGTAAAATCAGAGTGATCATCAGTCTCTGTTTCTCCAATGTAGAATGTCTATCCTCCGAGCACCCAAAAGACCTTTTCACTGAAGTTTCTTTTTTCTTCTTCTGGTCTAACTGACTTTGAGTTTCAAGAGCAGGATGGTGTACTAGAACTGAGTATTTTGGGTAGACAGACTGCTAAAGTTTGAAGTTGAATTATCAGAGAAAAGGGAGCAGGGGAGAGAAAGGGAGACAGAGAGAGAGAGAGAGAGAGAGAGAGAGTTAGAATGTACTCCACAGACCTGCAGACAATCTTTTGAGGAACTGAGAGTCTTCTACTCCTGTGCTTGGGAGAGCAATACCTAGAAGAATTTGAGAAAATAGCAACTGATGTTCTCACAGAGCCAGAAATAGTGCCTGTTCCCCAAGCCATCTGGAAAGCTCCAAATTTATGGGTCATTGACTATAATACTCAGAAGGTTATTTCCTCAGTAGTGAGGAATAATTAAATGTAAAATAATCACTTCGCTGATCCCTGCCTACCGAATAAAGATCCAAAATTATCAGGCTTTAAGCATGTTAACTACATCTCAGAACAAATTTCAAACATTTTCATAAGAATAAAAAGATTAAGCACACAACCCAACAGAACTCACAGTGTCTGAATATACTCCAAAACTAGCAAGCAAACGCAGAAGTAGGAAAATATAACCCATAATTAAGGAAAAATTGAAACTGACACAAATGTTATCATTAGTAAAGGACTACAGTAAAACATTTATTGTTACTGTACTTTATATTTTAAAAATAAAAGCGTGAAAAGTATAAGTCCTGGAGCTTTTTAAAATGCACCCAGTCTTTCCAAGCTCATGTCTTACCCTGCTGGGTGCAGTAACTCCCTGCCCTCCGCCAAGCTGTGGAGGCCAGTTTGGTGTCCTCTCCCTTTGCAGTCCTTCACGCCACGCTACTACCACACCAGTTACCCATTCCTCTACTCCGTATTTATTTCTTAGGAAAATCTCCCTTCCTTTACGTCTTTTTTCATAGCAGTAGGCAGGAAGAAGGTGGTAACCTTCCAGATGAAGGGGGAGGGGCAGCTCTGACAGACCCGCTGAGTCAGTCCCAAGGACAAGTTGAGGAGTTGAAGGAGGAAAGCACATACGGTCAGTAATGTTAGCACAGACAAATAGATTAATATGGCTTAAGACAAAAATTTTAAGATATTTTCACCTCATTTTATTGATATGTATAAGTGCAAATTTTCAGGTTTACATTGATCTTAAGCACTTTGTGCACATTCATATCTTGGCAAGGTAACCACCTTCCCCGCCGTCCTTTTGACCCATCCCCTCAACCCCACCCAACTCCCCCTTCCCTTTATTTTTTACTTTAACTTCCGTGAGATAATTGTGATCTGGCCTTCTCCTATCAGGGGAACCACTTGATATTTCACCTTCTGCTTCTCATTCACTTCACTAAGCATGATGGTCTCAAGTTGCCTCCATTTAACTATTAAAGCCTCCAACTTCTCTGTCTTTATAGGTGAGTAGTACTTCATTGTGTATAAGATACATTTTAAAAGCAGGAATACAAAGCAGTATATTTTACAATGATAAATGGTTCAGTTCACCACTAGGATAGAACGATTATTGAATGGGGCTGGGGACTTAGCTACTATTAATCATAGTAGTGATTACCAAGCTTGTCTACGAAGTGCAAAGATCCCTGCTTCCATCCCCCAGCACCTCACAATAACTGAGCAGATTGGCTCATGTCTGTGATCCTAACACTTGGGAGACTGAGGCAGGAGGGTTACTGTGAGTCTAGGCGAGCCTGGGCTATGTAGAGCTCAGGACCAGCCTAGGGCGGGAAAAGCAATAATCAACATCTATGTGTCTGACAAAAGATATCGTATACAAGGTAAAAACTGACAGAAGTGAGGAGGAAAATGGACAACTAAACAAAACAATTGAAGATTTCAGCACCCCACTTTCAAAAATAGGTAGAGCAACCAGAGAGAAAATTAACAAGGAAATAGAAGAACTGAAAATACTTTCTGCCAACTAGGTCTCACCTAGTCAGCTATAAGTCCTAAAAAAAGCTGAACATACATTTCTCTCAGGTTCACATACCACAGTTTTCAAGCCAAGCAATTTTAAAACAAATTTCAACAAGCTTGAAAGAGTTGAAATATATAAATTATGTTTTATAACCACAATGGAATGAAATTAGACTCCTATGACAGCAGATTTAGGGAGTTTATAGATATATTTAAAAATTGAATAACACTCTTTAAATAACATGAGTCAGAGAAGACATCATAAGAGAAATTAGAAAATTTTTAAAAATGAGGGATGAGAAAAAAGAAAAACACAAAATATCAAAATTTAAAGATGCAACTAAATCAGTTTTTAGAAATGTCTGGTTATTAACCACCTCTATTCAAGATCTGAAGCCAATAACCTTTTTATCTTAAGAAAGAGAACACTAGAAAAGGAGGGCACACTAAACTCACAGCAAGCAGAAATTGAACGAGCAACAAAGGTTAGAAGACAAAGACAGTAAAACCATGAATGCATTCTAAAGTAGGTTCTTGAAGTCAGTCAGTAAAATAAAACCTTTCGGGCATTGTAAGTTGACCAAGAAAAAAATAGAGGAAAGGTCCCAGTTACTGAAATCAGAAATTAGTGACTGAAGAAATGAAGCTTGGATAATTTCACTTCTGCGGCGGGCCAGCCTCCGTTAGGCAAGTCCTGCCCTATGGCTTGGAGGTAAATGTAACAATGGAGGCATCACAGATGAGCGGCCTGGAAATGGCCAAATTAAATTGACAGCTATTTTCAGCATTTTTGCCTGGTGGTTTAAAAAGTAAGTACACTAATGAAATTTAATAACCAAGATATTTTACATTTTTTCTAGATTTTTAGGAAAACTTGATGACTTGGCTGCCTATAATTTAGCATGACAAAATCAGGAATGGCTGGGAAGTACTTTACCATGAGAAGGGACACCTTTTTTCTAATTATTTACAACTCTGTCAGCCCTGTTGTCTTATGCCTGCTCTTTTTTCTCATTGACTCGTCCTTTTCGGCCAGATCTGCGATCCATCCACGATATGGCAGTGTGTGACAAGATCATTTTTCTTAATGTCAATTTCAAATATTAGTTTTTAGGGGTATCAAACTCAACCCTACTTATTCCTCTTACAGATACATGTACACAGTGAGATATGAGAACATTAAGCAATTTAGTTAATGGCACACAGCCAGGTGATGTTTTAGGTCAGGCAAGTCCCAAACTCACAATGCAGCCCAGTCTGGCCTGGAATTCACGGCAGTTCTCCTGCCTCCACTTCCCAAGTGCTGAGATTACAGTGTGCGCCACTGGCCCTGCTAGTATGAGGGGGATTGAAGCTGGGGCCTCACGATTCCTAGGCAAGCGTGCTAATCTTTGAGCTATGCTCCACCCACCAGCCCTAGACCTGTATTTAGAACACAGATGTGTCTACCAATTCTTTTCTACTACATTCTACTGACTTTATCCACCTTCCAAATCCTTTCACAGCTGTTCAAGCATCATCTGAACTATGAGTTCCATGCTCATTACCTCTATGAGACGCCTCCCTTTCATATAGACATGTAGATTTGTCTCATTCCCAGGTAGTGCTTAAGGAAATTTGGTTCACAAGACAAAACCTATTTACCTATTCTCTACGGCTTCCTACTTCATGATTTTTAATCACCTTCTTCTAGGCTTTTATCTTTTGAAATAAAGGACCCTAAATTTTCTGTACCTTGATTCAAAAGTGTTGAGAGGCCAGCTGGATACAGGACTTTCTGTTTTAGGGACGCTCACGGAATATAAATCTTAAAAACTCTCTCTACGTTCTTGGTGGCTCCCTGCAAGAACTATGCCACTTGAAAGTCAGCCCTTTATAAAAGGGAGAAAGCCTCTGCTAACAGGCTGCTCACTGACCTCTAGCCTTCCAGCGGGGTCCACTCTTATGCCCCAATATTTCTTTTTAATAATTTCTCAAGTTTGATTTTTTATTTTTAGGCTTTTAAAACTAATTTTCTTTAATCCTTAGACTGATATGGATTTTTACCCATGTATTTTCCATTTTACTTTTTTTAAAATCTCCTAATTCCTGCTCTTAATCCATGATCTCCTACATTTAGATTAAAAAAAATTAGACTAAACTCATATAAATGTAGGCGATCAAGAGAAAAAGACCTAAGAGCAAACCATCAGTCTCTAATCTCATTGACCCCTAGGTTTTCAGACTTTGTTTTAAATGTCATTTACTTTATTTTATTTTCTCACACCGTTAACCTCTTTTTCTTCATTGGCATTTTTACCCTACCATTTAAATCTGTGCTTCCATTCTTTTACTTTTCTAAAACCTTATTCTTAATATTTTAATTGATATATGTGTTTTCCAACAAACAATAAATACATCTTAATACGTAGTCCTGCTTTCCTTTAGTCCCTTACTCATCCTCTGACTGGGAGTTTAGAAAGCTGAGAGAAATGAGGCGAGCTGAAAATTCAAAATCCTCTTGTGATCTATTGCTATATAAAACCTGTGTGAAACTCTACCCTAACGTCTCAATGGAACATCTTTTTTTTTCTTCCCTCAATGTTTTATTTGAACATTAAAATAAGTTCATTTTTGTTGTGTCCAGCAAATACAGGACTCATCTCAAGTACTGTTCTAAAAAAGAGAAAGAAAAACAAGACCCTGAAAAGACTCAAGCCTTTGCTTTAGGTTAAATATCATAAGAAAATTTTCATCAACCCACAAAACTTTCAAACTTTTAGTAAGTCCATGTATAAATAATTGCACTTGAATAGCACCTCTGGCCATCGAGCCAGCAGGTGAGGAGCAGCAGTTGGTGGGTGTCTGAGTCTTAGATCTTGAGGCTGCTTGGTAGGAGGGGTTCAGCTTGTCAAGTTTTGTAAATCAGTTTCGCTACTCCAAACCACAATAATCTGAAGCTGCTTGCTAATTAGGAAGCTGCTTGCTAGTTAGATTTTTATTTTTAATTCTAAAGCTGATCAAATAAACAGAAACGATTTTTTAAAATCTTGGGAAGATGGCTTTTCAATGCATTCCTCTTTACTAATGTAATGGCAGAATTTGACCTGAATAAATGCAGAATACAGACTGGTGCAGTATTTTTCAAACTACAGCCAGAAATGTAATCTAGGAGGCCTGTACATTTTCTGTGAGAATTTAAAAGTGCCTTCATTTCTATGAAAATCTTTAAACATAAAAAAATAAAACCTTTTATAATTATTTGGATAGCATCCTGAGAGCCAAGCGGGCTTGGTGACCATGTTGACAACGAGATAATGCCCCTGTGTCAGGATGGGAAATTAGACATTAACACCGAGATGTCAACAAGTGACAGAAAGAGGTTTTTAGAAAGGAACATGTGAGCTAACCACCAAGATGAAAATTTTCAAAGGAAATATCTGAAAATTGGTTATGCCTTTTGGATCTTTCACCCAAACAGAGGATAGCAATAGACAGATTGATATTCAGTGAGAATACTTTAAGCTTTAGTGGAAATAAATTGAGCTCTGAAACACACACACACTCGCTCTAGAAGTATATCACTAGAAATACTGTGAGAGAGATTGAGCAGGATGATACTAAAATAGTTAATAGAGCTAGATATGACAGGTGGACACAGAGTGGGCTGGTGTGTGACTCATAGTCAAAGGACTGCTGCACAGCTTTTTCTTTATATAGAACACACCTGCCTAGACAGGCACCAACAGATGAATGGATAAAGAAAATGTGGCACGGGTACCCAATGGAAGATGAGCCAGCCACAGAGAAGAAGGAAGCCCTGTCATTTGCAAGCACTGGAAAACATCATGCTGGGTGAAAATAAGCCAGAAAGTTAAATGTCACACGTTTTATTTTATATGAGAAGACTAAAAAAGTATAAATAAATAAGCAAATAAAGAACAAACAGGAAAGAAGACAGGAACCAGAAAGGAGACTCTCCCAGACTGAGAAAGGATGAAGGGGAGGAGAGAAGCCTAGAGAGAGTCAAGAAATCACCAAGATGTGCTGTGTGCATGTACCAAGTCCCCTAAATCAATACTACTATTCTACTATTCTGTGTTACATACTACTAAAAAAAAAAAAAAAGACCGTATCTATTACATAAGGTTTAAAGGAATTTTTTCAAAAGGACATTCTTTTTCATATAAAACATTTATTCCATATTATATACTCATATTCTCTTGTAGATGCGGAAATGTGTGTTTTCCTTTGGCTTCCAAGTGTGGGCTGGAACCAGAATCCGGATCAAGGGGCAGAGGAGGATGGCTTTACCCATCCTCGCCCAGAGGAGTATTCCATAAAGATGGAGGCAAACGCAGCATTTTTATCTGCTTTTCTCAGCTGTTGATTCAAAGCACAGGTTTCAGTTATGAGCTGGACTAATGAGCTTCAGCTAAATTCTTTGTTTGTAATACATTACAGACTTAATAAGACTTACTTACTGCAAGCTTAATAGGACTTGAATAGTTACACAGAAATTTTCGTTTTAGGACTGTGCTCTGTCCGTTTCCTTTTAACTCAAAGCTTTCTGACTTGAAACTACTTCTGAATGAGGTGGAGACGCCGTGCGTTTCTTCCGGAGAATGAAGAAAGAGAAACATTTTTTGATATGCAAATGTCATGATTTTGTTATCACTAGCCGGCAGTTTCCATGACGAATATCAAACCATCTTGATAATCATTATCAAAACAGAAGAGACTCAGATCAAATACTTTAATATCAAAGACACAGTACTGAAAGGATTAGCTCTGCCCGGGTGCTTATGGTGCCCTAGCCAACATGTACATATGTCCAGCTTTAACTCTTCCATTTTGTTGTTCTGTTTTATCAATAATTTGTTTGGGAGCACAAGATAAATTGTGGTTTATACACCACAGCACACCCAATTAAATAGTCTCTGGCTTTTCTGGCAGTTATATTTTTGTAGCACGGATAGTTATATGATGCTGTATGTGTTTTTCAGTGTAAGATGATTTTGGCTATAACCCACCAGACTTGATTATCTTCATTACATGTGTGTAAAAACCAAAATTCTCCTGAGGTGCTGCTTGCACAGGCATGGAGGTCTTCTTTCAAAATGATGTATTGTCTGTCTCCACAGTTTTATTTTTAAATTAAAAAAAAAATTTCCCCAAATTATTCTTATTAGTGGTGTTTGTGGTATATGCTAGTTGCGTTCAGCTTGAGGCGTTAGTGACATATGCATTGCACCTTGATCGTCTTTCCTTCCTTTCCCCTTTCCCACCTTATTACCCATCTCTCCCACATCTCTTTTCCCTTTTCACAAAAATGTACCTCCCTGTTTCCTGCCATCATTTCATTTTGCTCTTTTACTTACTTATATTTTTAATTTTTCATATTGGAGAAAGCATGAAATATTTAACCTTCTGTGTCTGGTTTATTTTTCTAAGCTTAATGGTTTCAGGGTGCATCCCCTTTTCCTACGAATGTCTCAAATTTATTTTTATGACAGAATAATACTCCAATATATACATATAATACATTGGCAACTGTACCCAGAAGAGCTATAGCTGATTCAAATGGCACCTCTATTTTCAATGTTGTTTTTGAGGAATCTCCATTTTGATTTCCAAAGTGCTGATATCAGGCTACCATCTCACCTGCAATGTAGAAAGCCTTCTTTTTCTCACAACTATGTCAACATGTGTGGTTTTTCTCAGTTCATGGTAAGTCATTTCCTGGAGTAAGATGTTACTTAAATGTCATTTTGATTTGCATTTCTGTAATAGTTAAAGATGCTGAACTTTTAAATGTTATTTATTGGTCATTTGTACTTCTGGTACTGTCCATTCAAGTGTTCAATTTTTGATTGGGTCTTTTGTTTCAGAGTCTAGTTCTTTTCATTTCTTTGTATATTCTAGATACTAAACCTCTGGTCAAGATTTAGCTGGCAAAGATTTTTTTCCCCATTCCATTGGTTTTTCTTCACTCTGTTGATTGTTTCTTTTGCTATGCATAAGCTTTTTAATTTAATACAGTCTCATTTGTTGATTCTTGGTGTTATCTTCTGTGTAATAAGCATTCTGTTGAGGAAATCCTTACCTATGCCTACACCTTCAAGAGTCTTGCCTATTTTTATCTTCTAGCAAGAGTAGTGTTTCTGTTTTAGTATGTAGGGTTTTGATCCACTTTGATCTTAATGTAGATTAAAAGATGTGGCTTTGGGACTTATTCTTCATGTAGATAACCAGTTTTCCCTGCACCATTTGTTAAAGAGTCCATCTTTCCTCCAGCACATGTTTTTTTGTTCCCTTTTCCAAAGATCAGATGACAGGATGGGTCCACTTGATTGTTTTTGTCCCAATACTCTCTCTTTTTTTAAAACCGCAGTTGCTTTGTAATATAATTTGTTGTTCAGTATTATGATGTCACTTGCTTTTGTTTTACTGCGTAGAATGGTTTTGGCTACTGTGGCTCTCTTTTAACAGTAGGAAAAAGATAAGCAGTAATGTTATAAAAAGATACAAACCAATTATTGAAATATAATAATGGAATGCTACAACTACTGTATTCTTGCCATTATTATAGATATCTAGATGAACTAGATATTGGCTTTTAAAAAGAGCTAAACTGTGGCAAATGCTAAAATATCCAGCAACAGACCAACTGATAGAAAAATTGTGGCATATATACACAATGAAGTATAACTCTCCCATAAAGACAGATATATTTGAGGCTTTTATAGGTAAATAGATGCAAATTGAGACCATCATGCTTAGTGAAGTGAGTTGAACTCAGAAGGTTAATTAATATATGGTTTCTCTAATCTGAGATACCCCGAGTACAGGTACTTGATAGAACCAAATGGATGTCAGAGTGGGAATCAGAGAGGATGAGAGATGTTGTGAGAGAACCAAAAAGGGAGATGGGAAGGATTGTAATACTGTTGTGATATATATGTGCACAAAATGCTCAAGCCCAACGTAGCTATTGTGTATCACAGATATATTAATTACAAATGGGAAAAAAGAAAATACTTTAAAAGGCAACACTATACTGTTGCTAATAATAGGAAAGAAATCTGCATTAATGTCCTAGGCGTAACTTAATAGGGAGAAATTATTAACACTTAATGGGTTAAACAAGATAGCTATAAATTATTAATGCTAAATACTAATAACAAAAATGGTGAGAGCAGGGAAAAGTAGAACTGGGAAAAAGAGAGTGTACAGAGATGAGTGCAAGAGGCAGAGAAACATGGAATATATCCGTTTGAGCAATAGAAGAAAGTAAATAGAAAGTAACAAAAAAGACAAAGAACAAGAGAAAGAAACAAAAAAATGGAGAACGCAAGAGTCTACAAAAACTTATTTGAAATAAGGCAAAAAGAACAACTGAAAAATTTAAAAAGCCCCAAAATCTCATAAAAGGAGCACAAACCCAAGCAATTCTGGAGAAGTGAGTTTATTGCCCGAGGGCCTTCAGTCAGTGACCAAGCCCAAGTGTATTTCGGAATATATCTGAAGGTGGATGGGAGTCAAAGACCACTGAGTTCTGTACCAGAAGTAGGCATCCAGGAGGGCCAAGCACTCTGAAGGACTCAGACCCAGCCCCTCACCACCCACCTCCTCAGAGAGCCCCTCACTGCTGTCGTGGCTTCTCTCACCATCAGGTGGGTCCACTTGACCCTCTATGACCTGTTTTCTTTGCTTCCCAAACTGTTTAGAAGGTCCGTGACCTGCTCTTCCTTTGTCTACAGACTGTATCTTGTGAGTCACTGTTTAAAGTGTCACCAGAGTCACTGGAGGCTAACCTGTCTGTGGTTTCAGTTTTCCAAAGCAGTTCAAACTAAGTCTCTTCCCATAATGACTTCTGCCTAATACATCAAGTCTCAATATGGCACTGCCGAGGATTGATTCTCATGCCTGGTCTGCTGAGTCAAGGAAGAACCCCGTATTGCATTTGTAGTGGGAGTGCCCCTCGGCTTCTCTTGGAGGTCAGTGCTGTTAGTCCATTATTAAATTCTGTGGCTGTGACTCTAGGCTTACCTCATGTCTGCAAAAGCTGGGTGCTCATGGAGTACCAGGGCAACGACCCCCTAGTGCATCTGCCTCCCGAGTTTTTAGTTTCTGCAGCTTCCCTGAGGCTTCCCACTTTGCTGTGAGCCCTTTAAGTTCCCAGAGCTTGCTTTCTCTATGCTAAGTTGTTCCAATAGGGGTGGTGGTGTTGGGGGGGTGGTGTTGGGGGGTGGTAGTGGTGGTGGTATTGTTGTTGCTGGTGGTGGAGGGGGTGGGGGTGGTGTTGGGGGTGGTGGTGTGACTGTACCTTTTACTATCCCTCCACTTTTTGATGTGCCTCTGCGAATACACTAACCAGAGGATTCTACTAGGCTTCCATTTTATCCACTGTCTTTCCACATTTTTCTTCAGAGAATATTAGCTCCACTTCATTTCTGTTGATTGCTAAAACATTTGCCTCTGCATCCAACTAGAAATTTAGGAATTACAATCCAAGTCAATCCAAGTTTTGGAGTAGGTGGCTCAGTCAAACAATTGCTTTGAGTTCCAGGCATTGCTTCCTCGTCTGGCAGTAGCAATCTTCGTTAGGAAATTGCAGTGGGTAAGAGTGAGGGAGAAAGGCATTGAAAGTGGCTTGTAAGGGTATAAATTGTATGTGTTTAGCATGTTATTGCGTCTGTAGTTCATTCATATTCAAATAAAAAACTTGAGTCAAGTAAAATAAAATTTGGGAAAATATTTACAGAAGGAGGAGAAAAGAAGGAAGAGGAGGAGGAGGAGGAGATGAATAAGAAGAAAAAAAGAAGATGAAGATGATTATTGCTAGTTGCTGGCTCTGCTTGATATGAATTCAAAGTCACGCCCTGTCCATTTATATTTTGAAACTCCTCAGTGTGGAAATAAAGCAAGAATTCACATTAAATTAATCATTAAGGTGGCCTCTTGATCTGATAGAGTCTCTAAGAAAAGATACCAGATTGCTGGTTGCATTCAGGCACTGAAGAAAGGTCATTTAAGAGCAGCAACATGGCGACTGTCTGCCCCCTAGGACAAGAGGCCACACCAGAAACAAAACTGGGTGCTTTCAGCCTTCACAACTGTGCAAAAATAAATTTCCATTTTTCAAGCCACTGAGTCTGTTGCATTCTGTTATATCACCTCGAGGCAACTCCTACGGATCCCTCACGCCAGCCTCTTGTGTCCCTGTTGGCCCTGCCAAGCAGAACATACTACTTTCCTGATCAAAAGTGAAGCTGGAAATCAAACTAAGCAAACCAACGTCTCTCTGAGATATTGCAAATTGGACTAAAGGGGGAAACGGACAGTGAAAGCTGAAGATGTCACTCTAGGAATTGCCAGAGGTTGGGACACCAACACTGCCAAAGAGGCCACTCTGAGAAAATGAAGAAAATATTCCTAGAAAAACAAAGAAGAGGCAGGGAGAGAATGAGAGAGTATCAGTTGGGGGCAAGGCCTTGGTTCCAGTTGTTTCTGAGGCTTAACTGTATCACTTCTTCTGTTGTTTTCATGTTGAACCTATTAATATCTGTTAGCCAAAAGAGCTGAAATTGGGTCTCTGTCATCGTGCCCAGGGCTGCTTAAAGCAGGAAGTACGACTTCCAAGCTTTATGAAATTCAAGACTCAGAAACACCAGTAAAACAAGTAAATTGCCTGATAAACACATAGTGCATTTTTCTTCCCATAAACCTGCATGCTCAGCACTGAGCTTCAGTGCATTATCAACCTTTTCGCCTTGACGCTCAGCATTGGAGGCAGTCCTGCAGCACTGTTACAGGTATCTTTAAAATCTTGGATAACTTGCATATATCATGGTGTCGTCTTATGAAAGGTGAATGCGATGAGTGTTTTTCTAGGTGGAGGCACTAAGACTGTGTTTGAGACATAACATTAATTGGTTAAAGGAGCAGAGGACTGGATTTAAAATGCTGCAACTCAGTTTAGGCTCTTCCACGTGCAAAACTGCCAGGTGCTCAGGAAAAGCAAGCGTGTCGGCGAAGTAGAAGTGAAAAGCGTGTTCCTGCACATTTCACACGATGGTTGCAAGACAAATGTGAAATGTGCTTTGCAAATCAGAAGCCATAAGCCATAAAACATGAATATGATTCATCGATCTCAGTCTTACTTTTTAATCAGAGTTATACAGTAACTTGTTTAACTTTTTCTTTACTTTGCTTTACTAGAGGTCTAAATATTGCTGCTAGAAAAACTATGTCTCGTCAACAGTGTTTCATTGTAAGGAAAAAGGTAAAAATATCTGAGAGTTGGATCAGGGAGTCTGTTGGCCTGAGGTGATGGAGATCTTTGATCTTACATCCAACTCCAGCGTCTGAGCTCTAAGAGTCTTTTGGGCACATCAGAACTGGTTAGCCAAAGTTTTGAGTCAGTAAATGTGGCTTCCCCAAATGTGTGTGTTTGTCAATCTCAAATCTATTTTGATTCAAACTTTGGATTTCTTCTCCTAAGATTGGGAAGAGGGGGATGGACCAAGAAACATGTTATTTTCTTTCTGATAAATCTTCATTGAAGAAGTTTATAGAATAACACAAAATGTTTCTTAATTAAAATTTATTCCATAATTCTCCTATGTAGAAATACTGTCAGCTATTTATTTTATTTACATAGTTATATCATTGAACTTATGCATAGATATATAATACTGTATCACAGCTGGTAAGTGACTTTTTAAAAATTTAAATTAGATTGCTGTATTTTTAACTGACAAATAATAATTTTGCATATTTCTGGGTTATAAAATGACTTTTTTCTCTATATGCATTACAGAAAGATCCAATTGAGCTAAGTAACTTACATATCCCCTCACCAACTTATTATTTTTGTGATGAGGACACTTAAAATCTTTTAGCAAAATTCAAGGATATCATTTATTGCTATTTTAATAATAACATGCAATTCTTAATGATCATGATGTTTTATAGTACTTATCCTGACCATATATGACCGATGTAACTGAAAATTTTTATCCTTCGAATAACATACCATAATCCTCTTCTCTAATCCTTGGTAATCACCACCCTGCTTGTTGTTTTTATGTTTTTAACATTTTAGATTCAGTACGTAAGTGTTCATTCTAATGTATCTAGATCTTTTGTTTAGCATTATGTCTTCCATAGATATCAATATGGCAAGTGATAGAAGTTCATTTTAAATGGCTGTACAGCAATCCATTGTTCATATTTTCCATATCCGTTCCCCTGTAAATGGACACTGTTGCTTTCATATCTTAGATGTTGTGAATATTGTTTAAATGAATATAGAATTACAGATATCTCCTCAAGATATTGATTTCAATTCTTATAGTCCTTTAATAGTGGGATTGTTGGATCATATAGAAGATCTATTTTTAGTTTTCTGAGGAACCTTCATGTTCTTTTCCAAACTGGTTATATTAACTTACATTCCCATTAAATGCACAAGGTCTCCATTTTACCTGAGTTCCTGCCAACATATGATACCATTTATCTTCTTGGTAATGACCATTCTGAGAAGCATGAGATGATACCTCATTATGGGTCTTAAGCTACATCTTTCTGATAATTAATGATGAACATTTTTTATGTATCTGTTGACCACTTGTATTTTTAGCATGTTCCTGAAGAAATAAATACCAGCTCAAATTCCTTTCCTACTTTACAATTGAGTTATTTATTTTCTTGCTATCTGGTTGCTTGTGTTTCTTTATGCTGTGAATAGTAGCCCGTTATGAGACTCATGCTTTATAAATATCTCCTAACTACCTTCTTTTTCATTTGTTGCAGAAACTTTTTAGCTTGTTGTAGTACTACTTATCTATTTTTGCTTTTGTAGTCTATGCTTTAGGAGTCCTAGCTGTGAAATCATTGCCTAGAGCAATGATATAGAGCTTTCTTTCTCTGTTTTCAAATAGCAGCTTTACAGATTTAGATTTTATGCTTAATCTTTATTCATTTTAAGTTGATTTTTGTATATAGTTTAAAATAGGTCTACTCTTACTCTTCTACATGTAAATATCAGCTTTTCCCAATATCATTTATTGAAGAGAGTATCTTTTCTCATTATCTGTTCTTGGCACCTTTGTCAAATCTTACTTTAATTTAGTTATGTAGGTTCAGTTCTTGGGTACTTATCCTGTTCTATTGTTTGATAGATCTGTTCTTCATGCTAGTATCATACTGTTTTGACCATTAAATCTGTGTAATGTATTTTGAAACTATATAGTTTGATGCCTCCAGTTTTTTTTATCAGATTTCTTTTGGTCACTTGAGGTCTTTCAAGATAGTTTTAAAAATATTTTTGTAAACATTGGCAAAGGGATATTGCTAGCAGTTTTATTTCTTCTATTCCTATATGGGTGTCTTTCTTTCTTTCTTTCTTTCTTTCTTTCTTTCTTTCTTTCTTTCTTTTTTATTCTTTCTTTCTTCCTTTCCCTTCCTCCCTTTTTTCTTTCTTTCTTTCTTTCTTTCTTTCTTTCTTTCTTTCTTTCTTTCTTTCTTTTGTCTTAATGCCATAGCTGGAACTCGCACTATGTTGAGCAGAAGTGGAAAGGGTCAGACCTTTGTCTCTTTCTCTGCCTTAGAGAAGACATTTATAGTTTTTTTTAACCATTGAGTGTGTTAGCTATGTGCTTGTCATGTGTAACTTTTATTGTGTTTTGAGGATTTTTAACATGAATAAATGTCGCACAGTGTCAAATACGTTTTTGATGCTTATTGAGAGGATCATATTTTTGTCCTTCATTTTGTTAATATGAAGGCATTCTGTCTATTGCTTTAGGTATATGTAACCATTCTTACATCCATGGAATAAATCCTATTTAATTGAGTGGCATGAATTAAAGGGATATGTACTGAGGCAAAAGCCCTATGGCAAAAGAACTTAAGTGATTGGGTGTAAGAATGATGCATGCTGAAATGAGAACACATTAAAAACATGGCATTGTTCGTGCCCAAGGTAATAGTCAACTGATGGGCCAATTCGCATTTCTTCCTGAACACCTGCTGGATTGCTAGATCTATGCGTAGATTATCAGCATAGAGTATGTCACGTACCTGGCCCTGACTCACGTGTACAACTTGTGTAGGGTCACCATGAGATTGTGTAGGGTCGTCATGTGATTTTTTTTTTTGCTGGAGATGTTCTTGCCCTTTTGTATTTTTATTCCTAAATAAATTGAAGAAGAGTTTCAGTTTGGGGTGGGGCCTTTTCTTTCGCTTCTTGAGGGAGATTCCTCAGTGTCCCCCCTTGGGCTTCTCATTGCTCTCAATCTCTTAACTCTGAGTAATCCTTCTGTCTCTGATTGCATTGTGTGACATAACAGATAATCTTATTATGCTGTTGAATTTGGTTCACTGGGTTTTTGTTTGCTTGTTTGTTTTTTTGTAAAACCCAGAGCTTTTCTCAATGCTGTATTCCAGCCATTTTTAAAAAATTTTTATTTTGAATCAAAGTCTTGCTAAGTTGCTGTGAGTCCAGGCTGGGCTCAAACTTGCAATCCTTCTGTTTTGAATTTTTTGCCTCTTTGATTGTCAGGGACATAGGCCTGCACTTTCCTTGTAGGATTTTTTTCTGATTTTGGTATCAGGTCAACCAACACTGGCAATAAATTTTTGTAATGATAAAGGGATCAATTTACCAAACAGAAATAACTGTTTTAAATATATATGCATACAATATCGGGACACCTAACTACTTAAAGCAAATAGTAATAGATCTGAATGGAGAAGTAGGTTGAAATACCACAATAATCACAGAGCTCAGTGTCCCACTTTTTAACACTTGATAGAACATTTAGACACTATTACCCAAATGGACCCAAGAGGTGCTTACAGAGCATTTCTTCCTAGCAGCAACATATGCCTTTCCTCAAGTGTGTGTGGAACATCCTCCAATGTAGATCATATGTCAGGTCAAAAACCAAGTCTCAACAAATTCAAGAAAGATCAAAATTACAGTGCCTTTTTATGACTATAATAAAATAGAACTAGAAGTCAGTGATTTGAAAAACTCACAAATATGTAAAAATTACACATGCTTCTGAAAAACCAGTGAGTCAAAAAAGAAATTAAAATGAAAATTTAAAAATACCTTTCTTGAGACAAACAATAGTAGAAACACAATATAACAAAAACTTGTGAGGTACAGCACAGTCTTGAAAGGGAGGCTTGAAGCAATAAACACCAACATCAAAAGAAGAGAAAGATCTTAAATAAACAGTGTAGCATCATGCCTCGAGGAATGAAAAGAGAGCAAACTGAGCCCAATCTTAGCAGAAGGAAGGAAATAACAAAGATCAGAGGAGAAATAAACAAAATAGAGAGTAGAAAAACAGTAGAAAAGATCATCAAAATGGAAAGTTTTTTTCAGAGACCTAAGTTGGCAAACAGTAACCTTGATTAACAGAGAGAGAGAGAGAGAGAGAGAGAGAGAGAGAGAGAGAGAGAGAGAGAAAGACAGAGACATGATAGACAGACACAGAGTGGTGGGTGGCCTGAGGATGGGAAGTAAAAAATGATAAAGAAGTGATATGTATATGCATTTAAGTATCCCAAATATAATTATTGAATGCAATTATGTATCCCAAATATTAACAAAAATAATATTGGTGAAAATTAAGATATGATGATGGAAAAAAATAAAATAAAACACTAGAAGGGAGACATTAGACCTGACACTGCAGAAATACAAAGGCTCATAAGGGACAATGAACAACTATATGATAACAAAGTGGATACGTAAAGAGAATGTATGACTTTCTAGAAACATGCAGCTTCCCAAGACTAGGGGAAAAGAAAGAAAAAGGTTGATGACTGGAGTCAGTAATAAAAAGCCTCCTGTCATAGAAAATATCAGAATCTGAGGGCGTTGTTTCTGGACTCTACCATTCTACGATTCAAGAAAACCTGATACCAGTACTACACAAATTCTGCCAAAAATTTCATCCTGGCTTTTAAAAATAATTTCACATCTTTGTGATTTTTGCAAACCACTGGAGTTCTCTATAGATATAACCAGTGGTTGAGTCATAATCCACTATGCAGATAAGCTTTTTAGATATCATTACTCAATTTTAGATATGTAGATGCATGCTGAACTTTTTCAATTATATATGATGCCATAATTAGTAGTATTGTTCATAAGTATCAGTACTCTTTTTAATGAAATATTGCCCAATATTTTTCTGGTACTTATTTTACTATACATGGAGACTTCTCTGCTTGCAAATAGATTTATTTTGAGAAACCGTGTGGGCCAGCAAGGCAGGAGTAAGGGTACTTTCTCATTATTTAGGTCCCTGAGTTGAAACTTTATAAGATGATGGGACTTTATGTTCTTGCTTAGTCTATTCTGGATTATTACACGGCACTAAACATTTACCTAAATATATATACATTTAATATTTTGTTCAAATAATATGTTGTTCTAATTGCAAAAATACATTTATAATGAGCACAAAATACATAGGAAAGTGTAGAAAAATTATAGTTACAAAGATCTATAACTGTAGTATGCTTAGCCTTCTAGCATATTTTTATCTGTGTATATATTCATAGATATTTTCTCCAATGCATATATACAATTAAGCTTATATCATTTATTCATATTATTTATCAAAATCATCCTATGAAGACCAATACTGTTGGTGTGCATTGTACATATGGATGTGCAGAACACACTTTTGATCTATGGAAGATGTAGACATGAAGTCAAAGTCCATACTCTGCCTATTCTCTATCCCTATGACGTTTATCAAAATTAAACCTCTTTGAGCATATTTTCTAAGCCTTTGTAGGATAATTTAAAGTAATACCTACTTCACAGGATCAGCATGAAGATCAAAATATACATGAAAGCAAATATGAATGTCATGGTCTGGATCAGGAATGTCCCTACCAAACCCCATGTATTTGCATGTTGTAGGATACCTATGGAACCATAAGCTTTTAAGAGGCAGGACCTGGTCGAAAGAGGCAGAACACAGGGGCTTGATCCGGAAGTACATACGCTGTGTCTCTCTTTGCTCCCTCTCTTGGCTTCCTCTCCGCCATGTTGTGAACCGCCTTCCCTCAGCTGTTGCCTCCACCTTGTGCCTATACCACTGCCTGTGCCCATGAATGGACTGAGATCTTTGGAATCTATGAGCTAAAAATTAATCTCTCCTCCCTTAATTGGCAGATGCTGGACATTCTGTTCTAGCAACAAGAAAGGAACCAAGCTAATGACCTAAGTGCTATGCCATTGCTGGCCAGGAAGTTAAAGATTTTTTTAAAGTGGAAAAACTGGTAGGCAAAACATCTGGAAAGAGGTATCAGTTCACCCTTGCTATAAACAGACATAAAGGCCAGTTCTCTTCAATTTCGAGAAACACGTTTGCACACTGTAGTACTCAGTTACTCAGCGTGTCATTCATGTCTACCATGACTTAGAATCTTAATGGAAGTTCTTTTTTTTAAACAAGTAATGGCAGTGGATCCACAGCGTTACACATTTACTCCTTGGCTCATTTATTTATTTATGGAATAAATATGAGCAAGCATCTTATTGTCAGGTATTGTATAAAACTCTAGAGATATATGGAAGGAAGAAATCCATGTTGAACTCAAAAGCATAGAGTCTGATGGGGAAAACAGATGAGTAAACATAGTCTCTCTCGCACTGAACACTTATTGAGAGAACAAAAACAAAGGAGAAATTAATTTGAAGGTTTATGGAAGATTTAAAAAAGCGATACTTAAATATATCCCATATAGGTAAAAACCAGCACGTGCCTTCTCAACTAAGGACAATGCATACAAAGGTTGGAAAGGCAAGCTTGAAGAAAGGGGGAACATGGGCAGGTGAAGAACAGGGCAGGTACAAAGTGGGTTTGTGGGAAGTAAGGTTACTTAGTGTGGGATTTGCCGTTTGGGTCTTCCGTCTGCCCACTTATTTGAAGAACTTCCCTTCCCCTTTTTTAGTTGCAAGCTATTTACAGAGTTAATCCTATCTCCTTCCTTGATTATCAATAGAATGGAAATGGAAAATGTCTTTATATATATGTTATTTTTTAATTATAAGTTTTAATTATTTGATTAATTTTAGGTGTGTTGAAAAAGTAGTAGAATGTATAGAGAGATTTCTACACCTTCTCATTCCAATTCCATTTGCTCTATTGTTAATATACTTTGCTATAGAGGTATATTTTGTAATATTTGAGACAGTATTACAAATATCTGTTGAATTGACAAAACTTTGCAAAAGTCAAGGTTTATGGAGTAAATTAATAAAAGGAATTCTTGATCTTGACAAATCTTGGAAAGCATTATTTCACAGAAGATAGTCCCTTCAACTCTAATTTCAATTTGCTGACAAATGAATCAGGAACTTCATGCAATTCTAGCAGCAAATATGAGATATTTATGGAGGAGAGATCACAGAGTTTTATTGACTACATAGTTAAAACATTTAGTCTTGAGGAAGGAGGCTTCAGAATATTAGGCCAATCCATGGCAACTATGTGGTCCCTAAAGATAATTTTGCTGTCAACTGTTTAAATAACTTGTGCCTGAATAATTCTTTTTTTCTGAAATATCTGTGACCTGGAGTCAAAGTATAAATCTTTACATTTTGTTTTATTTCTGGTAGTGGGCAACTGGTTCGTAATTAGTTAACAGTATAATAAAGCGTGGGGGAATATTTCTAGCAAGTACTCCTGCGTTCACTTAGAGCAGAGATGTCTATTCCTATAAACTCTGGTGCTAACAATTATGAAACAGGGAACTTGCCTCATTTTCGAAGAGCAATTCAATTTGATGCCATCTGGGAAGCAAACAAGATTGATACTGTACTGGTACTTTCTTAGCTCTGCCATCCACATTAAAATGTACAGCCAGTTTTCCATCTCCCGGAGCAAGAACAATGGCCGAACAGCACCAGCAGCCTCTTACAGGAAGAAAGGGTTTCTGAGGCTCCGCGCATTCAGGCTAGATGGAAACTTCCAGTGAGTTAACCCGAGGGAGAGGCCGCACTTGGCTCTAATGCTTATTTTTTCCGTTAATAATGTAAGTATTGATGTCATTGCTGTCACTCTTTTTGCCATGGTTATTAATCTTAAGGTTGCTCAACCATCTCTCTGGAAGTGAAAAAATACATAGTGACTCTCTTTTTTGAGTGGAATTGAGCACAAGACTTAGTTTAGAAGAGCTATTCTTAATGGTATCAATTTGAAGTTAGGATCAAAGATTGTCTCGTCATCTCGTCCAGCAGCTCCATGGCAATAGCAGTGTTTTAGGGAGACGTGTGAAGTTGGTGGTGGGGGGGGGGAACCCACGTTGGTTCAAAAATACTTTGTTAGAAATTTGGGTGGAGGAAAGAGATTCTGTGTGTGAGTCACGCTATTCTACTGAAAATGGGACATTCGAGCTTGACAGGACTGAGATGAAATCAGCTTGATCCAGCTGCTCAAAGCGTTCGAAATGATTGCAGCTGGCTAATCCCTAATTATAGAATCTCTATTATTGGTGAGGTCAGGGGCTGAATCTGTGGTTTGACTCCTATGATCCCTAGCTTTGTGAAAATCTGAGATTTTTAGATAATGTTTTTCCTCTCTGCATAATAAGCTAAACAAATTCAAATTAACTCTTGGGGCAAATATAATTAAGGAACTGCAGATGGTATTTTTTTGTTCCTTTAACTGACCAGAATATGCCCTAACTGTGACTTTGGATGGAATTATTAAATCCTGTTGCTGTGGGGCTCAGTCCAAAGTGTTCAGCTCTGACGTTCTAAGGTATGTGGAAACGCCAAGGTCAACAGCGGCAAATTTGAGTTTCACAGAAAGTTTATTTCGTTAGCAATTTGTGTTTAGAGACTATTTCAGACAGAAAGCTTTGATTTCAACCTTACCCTGAACTCTTCATTGATTATCTGCCTTTTTTGTTCTCCCTCTCTTAACTGTTTTTCCCCAAAATTATTCTCTTTATTGTTCTGTATTTGTGATATACAATAACTACATCCAATTTGGGGGAATTGGTGTGTGTGTGTGTGTGTGTGTGTGTGTGTGTATATATATATATATATATATATATATATATATATATATGCTGCATCTTAATCATGTGACTTTCTGCGCCTCCTGCCTTGTTAGTACCCTTTCCCTAGATCCCCTTCCTCTTTCCCCAAAGTCCAACTCCCTGCTTCCTGCAATCTTTCCTTAAATTTACTTTTTTACTTATTTATGTGTTGGGTTTTTCATTTTAGAGGAACCATGAGCCTCTGTGTCTGATTCATTTCAGTAAGCATAACGGTCTTAAGGTGATTCCATTACCTTATCTTTCTTTATGACAGAGTAGTACTTCATTTGGCATTTTTATCAAACTTTCTTTTCCATTCATCTGTAGACTCCATTCTAGATTTAGCTATTACGACTTGTGCTGTTACAAACAGGATAGGCAAGTGTCACTATATATAATATGGTATCTTTTATTCTTTGGGAAAGATATCCAGAGTATACCTGGGTCCACTGGAATATCTGTTTTCAGTATTTTTGTTTTTCTCCCACCATTATATATGATTCATAATGTTTACAATGAAGTTGAGTATTTTGTACAAACATATATCACATCAATTTTACAATTTCTTCTCATTTTTGGCCCTCCCACACACTCCTCATCTCCCCTAACTCCCAGTATTCACACCCATTTGGTTCTATAGAATGCCTGTATTCTGGGTTTCCCAAATCAGAGAAACCTTGCAATATTTAACATATTTAATTTTCTGCATTTCACTCACATCACCCCTCTTTAGCCCAGTTTCCCACCATTAGAATGGGCTGGAATGGTCAAATCATCATGCCTCTTCTCTGAGTCCAGCGAAGCTCTTTCTTGGGATATTTGCAAAAAGTTCTTTCTTTCTACATCATACTATTATCTCTGTTGAGATTCTTTAACCTGGCCTCACCCACTAGTCCACATGAGAAAAAGAAAAATAACAATGTAATTCATAAGGCTGAACAATGTGAGAAAGAAAATGAGAGAAGTTAAATATCAAATGCCTTAGCTGAGTACTGAAAGGTAAATGTTTGTACATTCAAAAGACATTCAGGTTATCATTACATCAATCAGTTTTCTTAGGATAAACTTACATTGGGTTTTTTTGAGACAGATCTTTGCTCTGTAGTCCTGGACCCATTATGTAGCATAGGCTGGCCTAAAAGTCACAACAAATTTCCAGCCTCATGTTATGATTGTAGGTGTGTGCCACCACACCCAGCTGTTGTGCAGCTCAGGACTTCACACTTCCTAGGCAAATGCTCTAACCACGGAGCTACACCTTCAGCCACTGTTTTCAATTTGTTGAGAAATCTCCATACGGATATCCTTAGTGGCTGTACCGTTAACAGCCCCACCACCAGTGTAGGAGAGTTCCTTTGTCCCCAGAGCCTTGCTGGCATTGGTTTTTTGAGTTCTCCATAACAGTCATTCTCACTAGAAAAAGATGGAATCTCAGTGTTGTTTTCATTTGCATTTCTGTCTTAGAGAAAAACAAGTGTCAAACTTAAATCTCAGTAGGTTATCGAGGCCAATGTATCAATCTGTGCAGTCTACTGTAATAAATTACCATAGATTTGGTAACTTCAAGTACAGACATCTATTTCTTACAGTTCTGGAGTCTGTGGAGTCAAAGAGTAAGGTGTTGGCCAATTCTATTCCTGGTGAGGGTCCTAATTCTAGTTTAGATAGCCAATTTCTTGCTATGCCCTCACATAGTGAAGACAGAATTCTGGTCTCTTCTCCCAGGAGCGCCACAACAAGTTATGTATTTACCTCCAAAGGCCCCATTTACAAATATAATCACATTAGAAGTTAGGGCTTTCACATAAGAATTTGGGAGAAACACAGACACTCAGCCCATAGCAATCAAGGCCTTAGTAAGCTAGCATTTATCGGACTCTAAACCTTAACTTTTCACTTTAAGAAGGTGAGACAGACACAGATTTGTTCGGTTGGTTAAAGCATCCAAAGATGGCCGTTAACCCACAGGCATTTCTGTATTTGACATTACATTCTCATGATTAATGTTGAGAATACTGGACTGTCTTTAGGTACCAAAGAGTCAGTAGGCAGTATGTTCTCTGTATTAATTCATAGAGCTGGACTTAAAATTTAAGAAGGTATTCAATTTGGTTTTAAAATGAAAACATTTTAATTACAGGCAAGTTGAGAATGTTCTATAACTGGTATGTTCTTTTGCTAAATATTTTAGCAAGATGTTGTCTGGCCATTATAAATACATACAATACAATTTCCATTTTGATCTTTTGAAACAGCCAGTTACCAGAAAGCTATTCAATTAACTATTGTTCCTATATGAATCAGTTATTGAGGAATCATTAATCTTAGCTCAGAAAATAGGGATTTTTTCCATCAGAAAGCAGAACCAAAGAGAAGGATTAAAATGAGAAAATTCATCCACCCACCCACTTACACACACACACACACACACACACACACACACACACACACACATTTATTATAAAACATAGGCTCCCACAATATGGCAACTGGTAAGTCCAAAATCTGGGTGAGTCAGTGGTTCAGGCGCCCACAAAGAGCTGATGTTCTTCTTCAAAGGCCATTAGGCAGGAAGACATGATGTTACAGATGAAATGTTAAGGAAGTCTGCTAGAAAATTCTTTCACCTGCAGGGAAGTCAGTCATTTTGTTATATTCCAGTTTTCACCTGATTCCGTGAGACTCACCACATTATGAAAGGCAATCTTTTTACTGATTAAAATGTTCATCTAACAGTGTTATAGTCTTCCAATTTAAATGCTAATCAAAATGTGGTTTAAAACATCCTCCTAAGAACATCCAAGAATAATGCTTGACCAAATATGTGTGCATTTCATGGCACAGTTAAATTATAAATTATCACAAGAATCTATCATGTAAGAAATTCGTTGTGAAATACTATCCAAGTATCAGAGTGAAGCAGATCTGAATTCAAGTCCAAGTTCTATGAGTTGTCCATTTTTTGACCCTAGGTAAGTCATTTGACATTTTTATGTCTTGGGTTCCTGATATTCAGAGTTAGATATCTAGGGATGTATATAATTCTTAGAAATCATCTACAAAAACTGTGTTATAAAATGAACTGAGACCATATTCTTAGTTAAAACTGAATATAAGAAATTGATTTAAATTTAAATTAAGATAGATTGATTCCAGACACATAGAAAAATATTCTCACTTACTGAAGTGAGTAGGGGAAACCGAATTGTTTAACTAGATAAGACTAGAGGGACAATGATGTCCTACTTTCTAGTTTCATATGTATTTTACTTAAAGTAGGACTCATCCCTTCAGGCTAACAATTCAAGATTCCACAGTATCCTGGTGAATTCCGGGTGCATAATTATATAGACAATAATTTTATGTTTAAATTCTTTCTATTTTACATATATTTGGCATTTTAAATGTATAATCTATAAATAACTTCTTAGGGCAGAGAAATGAAGCAAGAACAACAAAAAAGAAAATTTCAGAAAAGGGATTTCATGATAGATTTCAAATTATCAATTTTTAGAACAACAACAAAATGCAATTTGCCCATCCTATACAGTCTTTTGTGGCTGTATTGTGTTAATGTTCGGCTTAGCTCTTCTTTTTCTGGGTTCTCTGTGTTTTTTTTTAGCACCTTTGTCTTCTTGTCCCAGTTATGTGTTGTCCCTCTGCTCTTGTGTGGGAGTAGATGTGTTAACTAGCCCTAGGTGCATTCAATCTTTTCAAATATAAATAGAGGATAATCTTCTCAAGTAATTGTTCTGAAGTCTGAATGTATGTAGAATTATAATTAGATTGTATCATTTAGTATGGCCCATATGAATAATAATAATTTCTACTATTAATTGACCAAGTTGACTATTATTATTCCAATGGAAGTGTATGAGATTGAAAAGTTTGGTAACATTGTAAAAAAAAGTAATAAACTTAAAAGGTAAGAAATATTTTGTCATAATTTTTTATATAAAAAACAAATATATATATATCCAAAGGCATTTTAATCTTGAATCAGTCAGTCTGCCACTGTTTGGGAAAACCAGTGGTGCCCAAACCATCCTCTGTTCCTTTGTAGATGATGCCAAAAGATGTTTCTCTTCTTGGTTTGTTATTTTCTAACTGGGACCGAAACAACCGTGTGTGCTGCAGTAAGATTTCACAACAAGACCAGAAAAACAGAGTCAAGTTGGAGGTAGGGAGCGGAGAGGCAGTAGAAGAGAAGAAGGAGAGAAGAAAAATAATAGAGAAAAATAAAAAGTAGAAGAAGACAGTGTGATCGTTAAGCTTATTGTCAATTTGGTTGTCTTGGGAGTCAACTAGAGCAACAGTGAAGTAAATTTTGATGTACCTGGGTGGGACGTCAGTGTGTGCCCCTGGCTACAACATATGGTTCCTCATCCCTTCCTCACTGACACCATTCCTCTCCTCTGCTTCTTGACCAGCATGAAATGAACAGCTTTGCTCCACTGTGCAAAATGTTTTGTCTTGTACCGTGACCCTTCTGAATTACTGTCAGCTACCATGGACTGATCCCCCCAAACTATGAGCCAAATGAAGACCTCTCTTCCTGTCAGTTGTGGGTGTTGGATATTTTGTCCCAGGAATGAGAACATGGGCTAGGGCAGGCAGACAATCACTGCAGAGAACAAGTGAGAAATGGCAAGAGAACACGGGAAGTGCTGGTTTGTGTTCTTGTTACTTTTGTCTAGAGTAAAGATTGCAAAATGATAGGTTCTTGGTTAAATCTATCCAATAGACACATTTTGTTTACTACACGCAGTTTTAAAAAAATTATCTCAAGTTAAAAATTTTATATAAAAATATTTATATTTCTCACTTCTTTTTTAGAAAACAACCACATTCCCATGTTGTAGCAATGGCCTGAACTTGAGCAATAGATTTCTCCTTTAGGCCCGGCACAAATTTTACCGGGTGAATCCCAGTCACTGTTGCTACCAAGTACCCTTTTTCCTGTTGTCTTTACTTGTTGTCAACATCTGTCTGGCATCTGGGGTTCTTGAATTAAAGACTCCTCCATGGTCTAGCCACCTTTAAATATTTATTTTCTCCAATTTACTTGTAACATCATTAGTGTCAATGACTAATTGTGATTAATGAATAAAGATATTTCTGAAAATAGCCTTTCCTCTCATGTCTGGGGCAAGAGTACAGATAGTTACAAAGTGAGTGAGTAAAATTTTGAGTAAAATCTGTTACATAAAACCCTCCAACTGTGGCAAGTGTTTGTACATAAGAAAAAAAGACCCAATGCCTTGTAAGCTATTGTTTTAATAGAATTACATCTGACAAATTGTCAAGATGAATTTATTTTTACATATAAATGATTGTTTTCTGTATAACTGGTGGTGGTTTTATAAGTAATAAAAAAGATCCAGCCTAATGCACAAATTATTTTACATTTATCACATACAATTTAAACTTCTTGTTTTTATTTTAGCCAAAAGGATAATTATGTTCTTGCAATCAGAATCTTTAAGTAAGGTTAGGGATGGAGCTCCGCCGTGCAGTGCTAGCTGACCATGTGCAAAGTACTCGGTTGAATTTCTAGCACTAGGATAAGCAAATAAATATTAAAAATGTTTTCAAATAATTTGACCGGTATTAAGAAATTCTATCTTTTCTTACTATAGTTTCAAGATTTTTTTTATTAATTTCAGAGAAACATCGTTCTAGGGAATCATCATATTTTGTGAATTTTTTTCAAAAATAATCATGACTTTTCTGTGACATCAAAGTCAGGAATTTATATGACATATTGAAACACTATAATAGTGCAAATGGTAAAATTCAATCACATATAAACATTATAAAATATTGTAATTTTAACGTATAAATCTTAACAATACTCCAAGTTTTACCATGTCTTAAACCAATTTTTTGATCTATACAGAATAAAAAGAATTGCTAGCTTTATGCATGTTATCACTTCAGGTATAGGTGTGTGTTTGTGTGTGTGTGTATGTGCGTGTGTATGTTTGTGCATGTATGTGATGCCTCATACAACAAACTCACTGACCTTCCAAAGAAAGATAACTCTGTACAGCTCAACCTAATACATATTTTAGAGTTTCTATGAACTATTTCATACTGTAGAATATTCCTCAGCTGCAAACCCCTGGCTAATTCGCGAGTGCCTTCAGTACTTGGAATAGGAAAGGACAGCGGTAGAATGGTTACTCAGCACTCCTGAGAAATGTTTCATTACGCAAGAGTCTGCATCTGAGCTCTGGGGGATGTGAAATGGATGAGTTAACTGATTTGTTCTCAAGCTGCGCTGTCAATCCAATCCTCATAACGCTCTGTAGAAGTCTGCAGAGGAAAACTAAACCACTAGTGCATTTGGACACAGTTGCCTTTCTTTTCAAGAACATGACAAGCCTTGAGGAGGAGTGTTTCTCTGAGACGGAGGCAGTGTCAGACATAGGAATGATGAGGACTGAGGCTGGGTCCAGTCATGTGTTTGCTAATGGTTCTTCAAAGCTGGGGCAAGCACAGGACCCCATTTTCTAGTTAAATGATGACACTGAATGCCACCATTTGACATCCAGTGACTGGCTTCAATCATTAAAGGCTCCTGTCCAAACATATTCATCAATGCACAGAATACAGTAAAAGAAAAAATAGCCCTCTGAATCCTGATTATTGAACCCAATATAACTATCTGTCCTTCTTCCTAGTCTTTAAATGTTTCCTCAATGGCAAAGATTGTAATTGAAACAATAATAAATAACATTCTATATGACATCACTCTTCCCTGTCTTTAAAAGCTTGCAAGACTATGTAGATTTTTGAAATTGAGAGACATTAAGAAATGAGGCACTAAATAATTTAAGATCTCATCCAAGTGTAACTTACAAGGCAGTGGTTTTCTCACCAAACGAAGCTTTTCTTAAAAGCTCAGAGAAGATTTTTCTTTTCTGCATCGTTCCTCTGTGCCTAGTGCTTAAAATACACTCAATAATATTTGTGGCCTGGACACACTTATATTTTTACCACAGCCTCAAAGGCATAGATGTCAAAAGCCATGATGTCAAAATTTTACATATTATTTAAGGCATTCTTTTTCCCCTTTGGAAGAATGGCTTAATTTACTAAAAAGGAGCTGGCTGTCCCCAGCACGCTCTCCACAAAGCCCACATTGAGTTGGTGCTTGCTAGTTCTCTCTGCTCCTGGTATCATGGCTTAGACTGGCTGTTTGCCTAATAAGGCGATGGTTTCTGTGTAGAGCTTTTGGAGATGCTGAATAGCCTCAGCATTTTTTTTTAATGCCAGAGTGCAACAGTGAATTTCTAACATGAAAGTTATTTCCTTGGCTTTCCTGATAAAGCTAAGAATAGGCCAAATGGGGAAAGAAAGCAAATATGTGAGTGTTTCAATTATCAGAGATTTTATGTAAGTAGAGAAACCCTATCAAGATGAACACCACTGGCAACTTTTAAAAAATAAGTAACAATTTAAAATACTCTGGCAAAGAACAACAGTAAACAGGTGATAGTAGATAGCAGGGAGAATACAAATTATTTCACTCTCAGAATAAATGTGCACATTAATCTAACTGTACTCTTTAGATGCTTCATGGAGAAACCTCACAATTCTATTTTCTTCCTCACTCTTGTTTTACTCTCTCAGGGTACTTTTAACCCAGAAAAAATGTGCATTACAAATAAATGTATTATTTCAGGTACTTCCCACAAAACTCATTTAAAATGAACATCAAGCCATTCAAGTTTTTTTAACAGATAATGCCAAGTTTCCATTTATGTCTCCTGGACTCTTTGAATATCTGCCTCAAAAAATCCTTGCCTTTTGTGTCTATAGATGACACGTTGTTATGTACTATGATCCTTCCAAAGTCCTGATTGTGCCTTTTCCCATTGAAAAATCCACTTTAAACCAACTCTAGAGCTTTGTAAATATCCCAAGGTTGCTATCTTTGCTTAAGAGTTTATTAAAACTCTGCCAAGAAAATGTCCTCCCCAACCAGGTAAGAGTAAACTCAATTCTGTCTTCTCATATGTTGCTTTGATGGTATTTTGGGGGAGCTGCTAGATTTGATAAGTGCTGGTTATTCAAGACTTGTGATGGGCCTATGGGGTCTACCATGGTACTCTCTCCCCTTTTGTATATGTTGAGAAGTTTTTTGAAAAAGTTAAAAATCTTTGAATTAAACCCTCACTGGGCTGGAGGCCTAGGGCAGGAGCTCCTGAGTGGTGAGAAGACCACAAGATGGTGTGATAAGTAGCTTGGAAAACGTAGCCTGGTAGCATCAACTTTCTGTTTGTTTTCTTCAATTTAAGAACCGTGAACAGGGAATTCCCAACTTAGAGTAATCCTTGACAATACATGGCACACCGAAGCCTCCTTGTCCACTCATAAATGCCACGAGGGAGACCACAGTGTGCGACACAGTTGTTATGGGCACATAATAAGGAATCATGGGCAGCGCCCGTGCAGACCCTGGGGAGCGTGAAGTGAATCCTTTTCCGCGGTGTTCTCTCTAGACCAGGGAGAAGAAGATGGATAGCAAATGTGCAAGAGAAGGGGATGGTCAGGACGCGAAACAGCGTGGCGTCAGCTGTTCTGAGGATCCTGGGGCTGGCTGGAAATCCAGGTACTCAGGGCCCTTTTTAAGGCCTGTTCACCTGTTGCCACTCACTCCCACCCATGTTCTTTGTCCATCACAGGCCTGTTTTTGTTTCTGTGTTTCCTCTTTAGCCTTTGCCTTCGGCTCAGGAGCTCCCAGGTTTCTCTTTCCTTTTACTTTCATTCCCAGATCTTCGGTGCTTAGAGTGGAGGAGAAATGTCTTCTAAATCCCTTCGTAAAAACAACTGCCTTTGATTACAGAAGCAACAGTACGAATGCAGAGTCATAGGTGGCCAGGCTAGCCCACAGAAGACAAGTTACCCATTCTGCTGTAGAAACTCATTGTCTTAATGGAAAACTGAAGTGAACCATACTGAAAGAGGAGTCCCACTCTATTTCCAAAAATAGAATCCCACAATTAAGATTTCTGAGGCTTCCTCTGAACTTGTAAAGAGAGCCCACAGGCCAACATGCTCTATAATGAGTCAGTCTGTGTTTAGAAGTGTTGTAGTATCATTAATTCACATTCCTAACCACTGGGCAGCTGTTGGCCAATTTCACTGTCATTTATTGTGCTAATGCATGGCTACATATAGTTTTAATTCCAAAGTTTCTCTTCACGTGTAGCTTTTCTTTTCCTTAGTTTCTCTTTTGTTTTTTCTTCCTCTTCTCACCACTGCCTTCCTTTCAGCTTTCTTTTCTTCCATTTTCCTTTCTCTTCTCTTTCTTATCTCCTTTTCTGCTCCATTTTAGGTCTTTGCAACTCTATCTTAGCTGCTGCTTTCTTTCTTCCTTTCTTCCTTCCTTCCTTTTGATCTTTCTTTCTTTCTTTCTTTCTTTCTTTCTTTTATTTCTCTTTTTCTTTGAGCTGGGAACTGAATCCAGGGCCTTTGTATTAAGCTACATCCCAAGCCTCCCTTTAATTTTTTTTAAATTTTAACCCAAGTCTCATTAATATGCTAAGTTGCCCAGCATGGGCTCACCTGGCAATCCTCCTGTCTCAGCCTTCCAAAATGCCACCACACCTGACTATGTTTTTACATGTTCTCAAGAATCAAAGAACTTGAGAAGTTGATCAAGCCATTAAAATCACTGTGTCCAGCTGATAAAATCACTAAGTCACATCTTAGGACACATTGAAGTTCAGGAAAGTTTAGCCACTCAGTACTCAAGGTAGAGACTGTGAATGGTTGAGGAGTCAGCTTCGGTGACCCAGAACTCTCTGAGTTGTGTACTTTTATTTATATTATGTTGCTTTTTAGGATTTCAAGCTTTCAGCATTGTCATGATTAGATGAAAAGTACTTCTACTGGGTGAGATACAACTTAAAATTTATATAATCATACAAGCTGATACTGGTTTTTCAGTTTTTGCTAGTTAGAGTCACCATTCCTGATCAGTCTTGTGATCAGTAATCCATCTTCTACTGATTCAAGGACTTGCTTCTATTTGGTTAAAAGTTACAATATCACACATAAATTTTAATAATTACTGTAGGACATTAAGAAGTTTATTGGTTTCTTCTTACAAAGTCAAGTCTAGTAACAACAAGCTTGGCTGTTATTTGAGTTGAATACTGTACTGAAAACTTGATACCAAATATAGAAATGTAGCTCCAGGGCCCAGGGAAGCGTCGCTGCCTGTGGATGTGAGTAAACCATCTATGAGTGACAAGCTGCTCACAAGGCTATTGAAGACAGACACGTTATTTTCTCCAGGAGATGATTAGCATATATTTATACCAAAAGGTTTAACTTAATAATTAGTATATTATTTTTATCAAATTATATTTGCTGTATTCAATATTAGGAAAAGTATTGCTAATTCAACTTTGGCAAGGTGTGAAACTGAGTTATTTTTCTAATATGATTGATGGCTGATCCATTTTACCAGGCTTATTAGCCCTCAGGAAAAGACTGTAGGGAGAGAGAGAGAGAGACAGGTGGAAGGATCAACACTATAAGATACTTCTCTTATACTCCCTCAAATTTCAAAATTACTTTATAACCTGGACAAGTGAAGCAAGCTTGCAATTCCAGCACTCTGGGAGGCTGACAGAAGACTCCAGACCTGTACAAGGCCATCCTGTGCAACGTGGTCAAACTCTGTCTCAAAAAAAAAAATTAAAATTGTTTGAAGATCATAGCTTGGTATGAAGGCCATGGTTCAATTCCACAGCACAGCACACACTCACACACACACACACACACACACACACACTCACTCACACACTCACACACTCACACACACACAAAATAGTTTCTGTTTGGATTTTATCCATTTTTTTCCTAGGTAGCTAATACTAGCTTTGTTAGTAACATGTTATATGTTAAGAGTTCTTAATCTTCTGGTTCTTCTACTTCTTCATTTTCTCCTTCCTCATTTCTTTCTCCTCCTTCTCTTCGTCATCCTTGTCCCCTTAGTTGTACCTAACAAGGGATGGCTGGAATGTGGAATTTCCCCATCATTGTTACCAGGCTTACAAACATTTTCCGGTGGAAGAGCAGCAGGTTTACTCCCTAATCTGTGCTGCAGGATGCAATTAGAATGCATGTGTGTAAGACAGAGTGATATTATTGTAAAAACACTAGGATAAGCTCTACTTCATTATTTGAAAATTGAATTATTCACAACTGTCAATATTTGGCAAATGATCTGCAAGTTGCTGTGCACCTTACAGCTCATAGTGGCGTGGCAGAGTGCTTAGAAAACATTATTGACAACTGTTGCTAGAGCCAGTTAAGTAGCCTGACATTTTGTTCTTCTGAAAAATGTTTTCTTCCTTTTTAATATTTATCTCATTTATCCATTCACTTATACATATTGTAGTTGTACACATTGGTGCCCTTGAAGGATAGATTAATGACCTTTTAAAGTGAGAAATATGGCTACCTGCTGTCATAAAAAATCAATTATTTCTAAACACATGATTGCAAATGTCTATGGCAGATAAAAGATAGCCATAACTATTTTTGACTCTCAGCAATAGGCAGGACGCTTCCCCTGCCCTTGAATTTATGCTTTGAAGAAAAGTTTCCTGGAAATGAGGCTGTTCTAGGCCAACAAGTTGAGTAACTGGTAGCTTTTGCCTTGGTCTCTCAGAAGTAAGCACTGATGTAAGAAAATAAATTACTGAAAAGAGCATTATGTCCTAAGATATTCAAGAGATATGGATGGAGAAGCCCTAAACAATAAGGTGATGCATGGAAGGAGAGACCAAGGAGCCTTGAATTATTGGTGTTGTGAGCGATGATGCCATTTGGTTGGGGATCCTTCCATCCTGCCTGCATAGCACGTGGATCAGAGATGAACAGTCCACCTCCAATTTCCTGGAATTTCCAGCCCTCAAAATTATGAGGAAAACAAAATGGTTGTGGTAAGCCATTAACAATAATAGTGGAATAATATTTATGATGTCAGAACTTAAAAGAGATGCAGAGGATTTCAATGCACACAGACAAAGTCATCTATGTAAGGAGCTTTCCAGTGGAATTGTGGGCAGATTTATCTAAGACAAAGCTCAGGTAGCATGTTTAAAGGAGTAGTCATTTTTTTAAGAGAAAAGTAGTTAAATGGAATTGTGTAGGAGAAATAAAACCTTAGTAACTTCTCTTTCAAGTTATGGAAGAATTTCTGAGCACAGATACCCCTTCACCTTCAAACACCAGGAAAGGTTTGCTGAACGGAGCCCGTTATCTTGGATATGGCCTAATTTCCGTGTGCCCAGGGAAACAAGTGTAGTTATTTCACTTCAGAGATTGTAGGTGATAAGACAATAAATGAGAAAACCCTCTGTGGCTAAAACATGAGTCTAGCAAGCGCACAGCCCTGAGCTCAATTCCTCAGCATCTCATAATGCTGAGTGTGGTAGTGCAGGCCTGTAATCCAGCACTTGGGAGGCTGAGGCAGGAGGATTACCATGAGTTCAAAACCAACCTGGACCATGTAGTGAGCCCAGCAAGACCCTGTCTCAAAAAAAATAAAAAATAAAAAAAAGACAGACTGTCCATCAACTGGATGACTCATTAAATTTCTATTTGTGTTTGACCAGAGCTTCTGGTATATTGCTGGGCTAGGAGGAAGAGAGTGTCAAAGAGGATAAAAATGCCACCCGTATCATGGCCAATTTGTGCCTTGGTGGCGTGACCTGGTGTCACAAAGATGCTCACTTTGCTACCTCTCACCTCACTCTAACAGTATCTGAAAGTCCCTTTTCTTATTTTTTTCCTTTTTATAAAATTATTTATCTATTTGAGTCAGGCTAGTCCTTGGCTGACTATGTCATTTAGGCTGGCTTTGAACTCATGGCTGTCCTCCTGCCCCAGCCTCCTCAGCGCTGGGATTACAGGCATATACTACCACATCCAGCTTTACATAGTGCTGGGGAGTTGAACTCAGAGCCGTGCGCTTGCTGGGCAAGCGCTTTAACCACCATGGCCCAGCCTCCTTTTCTCATTTCTTGTCTCACCACCCATAATCTCTGAGGTGAAATAATTACAAATAGTTTAAATTCTATTATATTAAATGATTTATAGTTTTCTCAGATTTATATAAGCAGGAAGACATTAATTAAAAGTGAACTTATTATATATTAAACTTTGTGGAAGCACAGTCTCCATAAAAATACTGATTATATGAAGCTAGAAGGGAAAAACAGTGCATTTTTTTTTTTGCTAAAATGTATGTTCTTAAAGACCCAAAAGATTAATTCCATTCATACGAATGCCAGATTAGAGAATATAGAGTTTATTGGAATCCATGCAAAGTTCTTAATTATATTAAACAAACCAATAGCTGCCCTTATGAGTGGTCCAGATGTGGTGCTGGCGCATCAGTTGACTACAGTTATCTGGGTCAAGAGTGTGGTGTAACTGCCGACGTCACTCACAGGGCTCTTGGCCACATGGAAGAGGACGATGTTTGAGAGAAGGAGACTTGAATGTTGTTTCACTCTTCACTAAACAGGTCTCATTTGGAGTAATGCCTAGTGCAGGAGGGGCGGGATTCAGGCGGATAGTAGCACAGGATAACCACTGCTTCATAAGTCGGTGAGGGGTACTAAGGCATTCTGTGTGGGAATTTACAAGGAACTGGGACCATTTGGCTGGGAAATGCAGAAATGGACTGAATGAATTCTGCAGGTCATTCAGCAATGGATGGAAGTAAAAACGGACAGATGTGCCTTCAAGTGGAATTTTTTTCAAGAGCTGAAAGATTCAGTAAAGAAGCTTTGTGATGTATGAATTTTTAAGGCTCTGAGGTATGAAGCAGCAGTTGGTGATTATCCTGGAAATTTAGAATGACACCAGATAACTTCTGAGTTTCCTAAGAATCATATCAATCCCAGGGATGCGATTGGTTATCTGAAAATGAAGTTAAGGTGTTAAAATTAAAATGTGCTTTACCCAAGGAAAATTTTATTTTAATAAGCTCTAGGATGAAACTTTCAAGACCAGGCCCACGTCCTGCACCCACAGCAAACATTGCTATGAATCCGGCCCAGTGCCCTGCTGGCTGAACTGGGACCGCAGAGAGAATGTTCTGGGGGAACCAGCACCATCATGAAAGTAAGTATCCACTCATTAACTTCATTCCCCAAATATTTAGTAGGTACCTACCATGGTAAATATTATTTCAGGCCTTGGGGAAACAGTAATGAATAAAACTCATTAGTCTTTTTTCCCACTTGGTGGGGCGGGGAATTTGAAAATAGATAAATGAATATGTACTAAAAGAGTTATAGGTTCTATGAAGGAAAGAGAGCAAAAGAGGAGTAGGAGATACAAATTTAGGGAAGCTCTTGTAGAGGAGGCACATTTGAGCATGGGGAGGCTGATAAAACCAAAAAACTGGAGATGCTGAGTTTGAATATGGCTAATTCACTTTATTTCATTCAGAAAAAGTCCCCGGGCAGGATCGGGCTCACCTGTTATCGTAACAGCAGAGAGTGGCGGACAGCATAGACATCAGAGGAGTTCACTTGTCCCCTTGGCAGAGCACAGACCCCAGTAGGCCATTATGAGTATTAAATAACTTACAAACATATTCTCATTTTATATTCTAGATATAGTGAAATAGTGAGCTAATTCTTAGAAATAATAATGATTAAATTTCATTCATCATAGAAGTCACAGAATTTTTCTAGAAAAAATCTAATACGTCAAAATGATCATTTTCATCTCATATTTGACCCTTTTTGCTTGACTTTAAAAATGTGACATTTTCAAACTTAAGGTTTCATAATTTTTTCCAGAGGTCATTTTTAATTGTTTGATATTTGAGTTGTTCTCTTTGGCACTAGCATATGGCCATCCTTTTCGATTTTTTCATTGCTGGCTGCTACTTGGAATACCTCACTTGTCCCTGGTTTTGAATATGACTCAAGTTGTTCTCCAATATCACTTCCATTGATAACAGAAACCCTGAGTGTTTTGCAAAAACTGAAACATCACTTAGTAATCGGATTGCATTGTAGCTGCGTTTTATTGTTGGATGAATCAGAGAGTGATTGTCAGACAACGGTGGGTGTGGTATGCACTAACATTAGTCGGGGAGGGTTGTTTGACTAATACCCCAAACAATCTTTTACCAATTTGTATTTTTTTAATATCAAGAATGTTTCCTGGGTGCCATGGACTATTTAGGAGCTCAACTATTGGCCACGCAGTGAATGAGGTCCCCTTTGTGATGATGTCGGGTATTGGGCTGGCGAAAGAAAATATTAGAGGACCAGGAGACAGGAAGAGTTGTTTGGGGCTTTTTGTTTGTTTGCTTTTTCTTCATAGAAGACTATCATTTCAAACAAGAATCTTCTTTTACAGGAAGGCCTGGTTATCCCCACGAGTACTGGCAGGAAGCTAGAAGTCGCTGTGTCCAGGCCAATAGTGCAGACCTCTGTGGACTTCCTGTCATTGTGAAGCTTCTGGCTCTTGGCCCCAGCATCTTGCAGAAAGTGATTTCTCAGAATTGTCTGTTCCTCCAGGGATGTGCAAGTATTTTAAATCGCAGAGTCATAAGTGAGTACAGAACCATTCTGGATGAAGCTAATTTTACTCAGAACAGCACATTCATATTTAGTAAACTTTGAAATTTTATGGCTCTTAAAAAGAAAGGCTAAGTAAGCACCATGCCATCGTAGGAAGTAGGAGGAAAAAAATCACATCATGTCTAAATCTACTACCCAACCACAGTAGTCTTGTTCACATTCTTCCAAACTTTGTATATTATTGATTTTAATACGAACAATGAGAGCAACGGTGATAAAGCTAACATTCATGAACTGTTTTGGGGAATAGGAAACTTATTCTTTTTAAGAAGTCATGAGCTAGGAAATGCTCGTCTCCATTTTATAAATGAGAATATTGAGGCACAGAATGGTTGTTCAAATTTAAACTAATAGTAACTGATGGTTCTAGGACCTCAGGAAATCTGGATTTTTTTCTGACCACTAGCCTATTGATTAACATTTTTGCATGGAGTAAGATCAATATATTAGGATGAAAAAATATAAATTATAACTGCTAAGAAAAGCGAAACACTGAATTTTTTTTAAAAATGAAGTGAATTAGCCATATTCAAACTCAGCATCTCCAGTTTTTTGGTTTTATCTTATATGGAATAGAGTTGCAATATAGTACATCTATTAAATATTGTATATATACACATGTATAACATATACATATATATGAAATTTTTTAAAAAGCAGGAACTGTTCTGTCTTATCTGTTACCATAGAACAATAATATGTACAATCTTTATTTATTCATTTATTAAAAAAACAACAATTTAACATTTTTTCCCAATATATTCAAAACTGTTTTCTCAGAATTCTTAGTTACACATAATGGCAATTGATGTACTTAAGCAAAATATGTTGGTCTTTAATAAAACTAAAAAACACTAGTTAAGAATAGGTGGACTATTTTTCCTTGTTGCCTAGCATTCTGTGAATATATTTCTCCCTTCCATAGTTTTGACGGTTATCACATAATCTTATTTTTTTCCTGCCTAGTATTTTGTGAATTTATGTGTCATCTGTATTTTTGACCATGTAATTTTTTAAATTTGGGGGGGGGGGGGCTTTCTGGGAGACTAGAATTGCAATGTCACTTTGGAAAATACAGGTTTAGAACACACTTCTTCACAAATTCCAATAGTATGCTTTCTTTTTCTCCTTTTGAACATTCCCTGAATTGCTGTTTACACTAGCTGAAGAACTCCAATGTAACTACATATTACATGAAATGCATCACTGTTGTTTAGTTCCAAATTGAAGATGCAAAACATTTTAAAGAGTCACTTATAAGTATAATTTTTTAAACTTGATTTAAAATAAAAAGAAATTTAAGAATTGGTTAAGTAACAATAATTAAAATGCTTTCCTACAAACTTCTAAATGATGGATTTCATTCTGAGATACTTTTTGTTTACCAAAATATACCACACAACTAAATTATTTTCACTGTATATGGTAAGTACCTAAAATTAACTTTGCATTTTTCTCCTTATGTGCTACAAATTCTTATTTCTTTTCTTTGAGCATGATTGAATACTTGTATTTATTGAATGCATTAGCCCTATAGTCCTCAAAGTCCTGTTTCAAAACTGAGGGCATACACTTTTCCATTTGAAATGGATCACTGTTTCCATTAGAAGAGTATACTCTTTCTTTGTATTGGACTGTTTGAGATCAGTACCATAGCCAATGAGTACAAGGACTCTCTGAAAAGGAACAGCCGTCGGAGCCGTGGACCTAAGAAGGCTGAAGATAGATTTATCACTATTACACTCAATAAACAAAAAGAACAGAACTCAATTTGTGATGAAAACAGCCAAGTGACTGTAATAGTCACTCTTGAAACTGGTTTTTATGAGACAGGTGGTTTAAAAGCATACATGTACAATATATTTATAATTTTATAATTCAAAGGATTAATCTTTCTAGACTCATTTAGTCTGTAGAATTCAAGTCAAAGCCACATTAGACTTTTAGTCATCTCATTTACAAAATAATTGAGAAGAAATTGGATTACAAGGAACTTCAATGAAACCTGTTTTTCTTTGAAAACTCAAATTTGTTTTTTTTTTTCAAGGTATAGCTTTGAAAAGCTAAATATAAGACTCACACAAATACAGGCACACATGAGAAATACGTTCATCTATTAATGAGCAAAATAGTAAATATAGTGAAGTTGGTTCCAAGAGCATTTTGGAAATTTGAATCTTTACAGTCATCCAAAAGAACATGAGATTGGCTGGAGGCAAAATAATCGATTGGATGCAAAACTGGTAAATATCCTTCAGTGCAATGAAACCCCAAACGTTGGCATTACATTTTCTTCGGAATTCTGGATAGGTAAGTAAAGCTAAGACGCAACTTCGCCATTATTGGGATCTGTTCAGTGTGGAGTAACAAAGTTAAATACAAGTATGCTTTTGTCTTTTTCTTCCTTCCTTCCTTCCTTTCCTACTTTCTTTCTTTCTCTCTCCTTCTTTCATTTATTTATTTAGAGAATTCACTACTAGTCTTTGGATGGACCTGCTAAGCAATGTCTCACTAGGACACTGAAAGTCATCACCCTTCTTATTTCTAAGGTTTGGGTACTTTTTAAAATTATCCTAATTTGTTTTTAAATATGGGTTTTTCTTGTTGTAACCTAAGTCATCACTTTATAGAGGGTAGATTAAAAACCACCATGTCAGCCCCTTCTCCTAGTGGAAAGCTTGAGTGTGTGTGTGTGGGGGGGGGGAGGTAACTCTTCTTAGTTCAAAATTCAAATGAGCATCTCTCAAAGATGACTGTTTCATCCTGTATCAAGGTCAGCAGGGCAGGAGAAAAGAACAGCAGGGGAGGAACAGGACCAAATAGGCGCTGCAGAGCGAAGCCGGGGTGGGGTGGGGATGGGTCGGAGGGGTGGGGGGCACGGTCCTCCCTTCTCAGCAGGGTCTGGGACCGGCCTCTCCGCCCTTTGTAAAGGTGCGAGGGCGCTGCGGCGGCTTGCCTGGAGCCTCAGTCACCAGCTACCGTGTGGAATTGCCCCGCCCCGGCCCTACCTGGGCAAGTCCACAGCCCCGCGCCCGGGGACCGAAATAATGAGTGCAGACAGATCGCGTGGGGTGCTGCCAACCCTCCTCGGGTTGCCACCCACCCAGCCACCCACCCCACACACGCACACACGCGCGCGCGCGCGCGCACACACACACACACACACACACACACACACGCACGCACGCACGCACACCCCGCCCCCACCGCCGGCAGGGACCCGCTCCCGGCCCCCTCCTCCCTCCCGGGGTGGGCGCGGAGGCTGGCGCGGCGGCTCCGGGGACTCGGCTCCGGGGCTGGGGGTCGCGCGGTCCCGCCGCAGCCGGTCAAGCCTCCGCGCCCCGCCCGCGCTGTCCCCGCAGCCTGCCGGGCTTTGTGGCGCGCCCGCGCGGAGGGCCCGCCGGGGTGTCGCTGCGAGCATGTGCAGACAGCAGCCCAAGGTAGAGCGCGCGTGCCGGGCCGCCCCGGGCTTGCCTTGCAATGCCATGTTGGTGCGTGCGCTCTGACTCCCGGAGAGCCACCGGGGAGGCGGCTTCCCGGCCGGACTTGGCTGATGTTTTCTTGTTTCTGTTTCAGCCTTCAGGATAATTCCTTCAGCAGCCCCGCTGTGACCGAGTAAGTGATTCTTGCCGTTGAAATTAGACTTGCATGCCTGTAGCATGAAGGTGTCGCCTGTCTCCGGCCCTCATCCTGGTAGCTGTATTGTCTCCCGCAATCTGGGGCAATGAGGACCGCGAGCCGCGGTGCCGGATGGCGCCCAGCAATCTTTGCAGGTCGAAATGAGCTTTTCGACGGCTGGGGAGAGATATTAGAACCAGCTGAGGGCTTGCAGCAGGTCAGGGCTCCAAAATAGGTATTTCTGGAGCTCAGGTTCTTATGCAAAACCTATCTGGCGTGCCATGAAGGGAGCTTGGTAGTATTTCGCCAGCAGCGGTGTGTTTTCAATGGAATGCACTCCGTATACATTCGCTGCACATAGGAGGTGCATGTAAATGAGTTGAGCTGTATTCCAGCCCGTGATAAACAGGCTAAAGTTATCCTCACTCTCTGGTGTCTACTAATTTTTAAGGCACGGTGGAGTACACTTTTCTCAAAGCCCTTCATCATTTTTGTTTCTGATCTCAAAGATGTGGCTACCGGAGGAGTAAGTCACCTGGTCCTGTGGTAAGATCTGTTGATTAGATCCACTAACACCATTTAAACAGGGAATGAAGGAGTGTAATATTTTACTCGGGGTTGGCCAGCTCAGTTGTTTTTAATTAGATATTTAGTTTCCTGTTTTAATTATTGTCACCCTTTTTCAATATGTTTTTCTCATACACTTTAAAAACTAGCATATTTTGCTAATACTATATATACTACACAAGCACAAACTGCACACACACACACACACACACACACACACACACACACACACACACTTTGTCTCGCAATCTTTCTCTGGGAAAATTCATGATATTTAGTTCTGGGATCTTTTGGTAGAAATGACTCCAAAGAACTTTTTCAGGAAAAAGGGTGTGTGTGTGTGTGTGTGTGTGTGTGTGTGTGTGTGTGTTGTCTACTCAACTATAATTTTTAAAAAATGTAATGAGTTTGATACAGAAACCCCAACTAACTTGGGACCTTTTTGCTCAAGTTCCCTTAATAAGGAAATAAATGTGAAACAAGTGTCACTTGAGTTTCAGGTCCCAACACTGTCACAATGACTTGGTGACAACAACTTGGAGAGTAAGATTGCAGAAAGGATTAAAAATGTAACGCCCACAGGACTCGATTTCTACATTGTTTTGTTCCTCAGTTTGGCTTGCTGCTGTCTTAGTGCACAGCTTTGAGTTCACTTAAGTAGAATCATTTTGAAAAATACATGGTTGTCTTTAGAAGAAATACTCATTGGGACCCTCACTCTGTTAATGAGATTGTGTAGGAACGTTGCTTTTCTAAAAGCCTGAGAAGGGAGATTTGTGCCAAGATCTGTAGGCTAAAATGAGGCCTGGACTTCCTGGTTCAGGTACACAGGTATCTCTCCCTTTTCAGTGCCTCCTGAACCTGATTCTTAGGATCTCTGGCTGGCCAAATCCCTAGAGTCAACCACAGACCTAGCAGTTTCAAAATGGAGACACTTAGCTCCAGATTTCACTTTTTGGGGAGGGTGGGTAAGTATTTTACGGTTAAATGCTGGAGATAATATTGTGCCTTGTCTTTGGACAGTCTTCAAGGAGTTCTGATTGCATAAGATCATGTTGTTACTTTTAGAGAAGTGACAGTGATTTATTTTAAAAGTCTCTGAGTGATAATTGGGATGCCATCTGGCTAATATAAGAATCTGAAGAGCCCATGGAGTACATATCAAAGCTTCATTGGTGTAGCATGAAAAGACTAGAGTTACTCAACACCAGTTACTGTCAAACATTACATTTCCTCCTTCCCTCAACAATAGGAACTGTGTCCCTTGGTCTTGAGCATGGCCTCTTAGCCAGCAGGTCTAGGGACAGTGTTTTGAGGCACAAACATAGCAGATGCTCCATGAATATTTGAGTGAGGTCTTTGTCCACACTGATAAGGCACTTTCCTCTCACCTATGTTTTTAATAAAGAGAAGTTTCTCTTCCTTCTGTCCTCCTTCATTCCTATTATCTCCCAACACATGCACTGAAATTCCACCTAGAGATAATTTCTTTCGGATTAAGGTTTCTAATAGTGACCCTTTTTTGAGTGAAAATTTTTATTTTATTTTATTTTATTTAGAGACAAGGTCTCACGCTGAGGCCCAGGTGGTCCTGAACTCATTATGGAGCCCTGGCTAGCCTTAGACTCACAGCAATTCTCCCATCTCAGCCTTCCAAGTTCTGGGAGGCTGAAAGCTTATGTGGTGCTGGGGAATTGAACTCAGGTCTTTTGCAGTTGTCTTAACACTTGCCAGGCAAGTGATTTAACCCCTGACCCATTTCTCCAGCCCTAGGGTGAAAATTTTAAAGTCTGTGATTCTAGAAGGTGAATTTAAGCTGTCACCAATACGTCTTCAGTATAAATTATTTAATCTAACATAACAGAGTTCTGCCTGGCTTACTGGGGTTGGGGAGAGGCTTGTAAGAGTGAACTGGAAGTATAATTGGAAGGAACTCAAGGACAGGCTTTACTTTCTACTTGTTGTATTTATTTATTTTTCCCTAGACTTACCAGTGTTTTTGTACTGGAGACAATTCAGTTTTTTTTTTCTACCCAAATTTTTTTCAACATCAGAATGACTTTGACCTTCAGTATTTACGGTATGTTTTCATCTATTATTTTCCTATGGTCATTCCTATGTTGCCCTCATTAACTTGCTATTCGAAACAAATTCTGGCTTGCAGTAACTCTCAGCAGTTATCATTCAAAGTCTTGGTTCTCAAAACAAACTGACCATCACGATCCATTGGGAAAGAAGCTTGGCACTTGTGAAAAATATAGACTCCCAGGATTTATGTCCAGGGGTGAGCCTGAATGGTTGTGGTGGAGTCAGCCAAGTGTTGGTGAGGGTTTTTAAAACCTTCAGGTCAAACTTTTTAGAAGCTTACTGCTTACTAGTTATCTGAGTAGGAAATCTGGTTTTAAAAAATTGTACTGCTGAGGAATGGAGGAGTATCTCAGTGATGAGAGTGCTTTTCTAGGAAGTATGAGGACCTGATGGGTCCTCCAGCACCACATAATATGTAAGTACCGCATACAAGTTGGGCGTAATGGCACTCATCTATAATCCCAGCACTTGGAACTCTGAGGCAGGAGGGTTGCCATGAGTTCTAGCGTAGCCTGAGCTCCATAGAAGCCCAGGACACTCAGCAGCAAAACACGTAAAATTGCAGAGGCTCCCTGAAGCATGGAGCTGGACCTATAGAGTAAGAGCTTGAACTATAGTGTAAGACCCTATCTCAAAAACAAAACAAAACAAAACAAAAACCTAATAGTCCCTACCCTAAGAGAACTGTTGTAGGGCTGGGTGAGGGGTGGTGGCTGGAATGTGTTGTTTTAATCAGGTACTCCAGGTAGTACAAATGGAGGTGGCTCTAGTGTCACGTTGAGAAACCCCACAGGTACTGGGTTTTTGCAATTTTGGCTTTAGGAAACTTGGCAATATGGGGTGAATGGACATCCCTTCCTCACCCATCAGCATTTTATGAAGTAGTTTGAAGCCTTTCCTCTCATCTAATCCACAAAGAAAACTTCTCATGGGCACTTCTGCTACTTGTGAACCACAGGAAATGGAGCCTAACAAGGTTGTTTGGTTCCTGCTTTGAGGACTTTGTATGCTAGATCAGAACCAATCCAGGCTCCACTGCTTTAGGCCCTGTAATCCTAGGCAGTAACAGCTTCAGATGAAGATAATTCCTACCTTACTGCACTCTCAGACTGACTTGGAACAAAGTAGAAGAGGAGCTGAACTAGGAAGTACCCTATGCCTTTGTCTTGATAGTGATTGACACAGAGTCCACATCAGAAAAAACTCACAACCCTGAACATTTTACAAAGAAATGATTACAGAGACAAATTATCTGCGCATTGTCTGAATAACTATGAATGAAAGACTAGAACTTAGGATCTAGGTGTTTGGATCTACAAAGGAGTACATTGATAGATGTGTTCCTCACTTAAAAAAAAAAAAACTATACACAATCATAAGAAAAACATTTGATACTACAATCCAGTTCACATACACACATGAAATTTAAGTGAATTTCATGAAGCAGCAACTAACCCTTTCTATGCTGATATTTTCTACATTACCAACACTAATTAACAGTACTTGGAGCTGCTAGTAATTTCAAGACCCACTTACAGGTCACACTGTAAAATATGAAAAATGTTGAACTATAATGTGTTCTGCTTTTCATATCTATGACAGAAATTATGAATGGGATTAACCTTTAAAGTTCTATGCAGTGCTATAATGCACGGAGAAAATCCCAGATCAGCTGGCCAGTTGGTCCAAGTTAATGTTCTTCCAGGAGTTGCAATATCTGGATATGAGTTCCTACAATGGAATTCGGTTTTATAATTGGGTCAATATGGTACATTTGCAGGTTCCTCATGGGTAAGGACAGAAAAGAGACGCTAAAGGAGGTAGAGGAGTTCAAGGTCTTTATTAAAATAACGGAAGACTCCATTGAACTCAAAGAGTTTGCATATTTGTGCCTTGAAAACCAGTAAAAAGGTCTGTATAAATTGCCAAACCAGGGATCTTTGAATTGTGTTTTCTTGAGTTGGAACCAACATTGTTCAGTAGGTATTAAAGTTGGATTTATTGATTAGGTCCAGCTCCATGCTTCAGGGAGCCTCTGCAGTTTTACGTGTTCTGCTGCTGAGTTTCCATTTTTAACTCATTATACTTTGAAGAGAAATATTAATGCGTCATATGAAAGAAATAAGTTCTTGCCAAATCCCCAAACAATTGGTATTGTTGGACACCAGAGTTGAATCTCATCAAGCCGTAACTCTTTAGAAGCAACAATTCTAAATTTGTATTCTTCATAGATTTTTCTAGTTTGCTTTTGGAAATACTATTATTCATACTACAAAGCCCACATGATCCATTAGGCAAATGCTGCTAACGGAGTACAACAACATAATACTTGTGAACTTAATTGTTGTTTGCCGTGGATGGACAGAGGTAGTTGTCAGTGGGAAATATGAATATGAACAGGCAAATTTAGATCATTCAGTTAAAAAAGAGCACTTTGATAAGCAACTGGTTTATTTTTTAATTTTCAGAGAGAACAAAATATTTCAGCAGGTAAAAAGGGTTACAGTCTGTAGGTGGCCTTTGTTTAACTCATGACAAAAGCCATAATTTAAAAAAAAATTGTAAGAAAATGAAATGGCGCTTTTTATCAACTCACTTTGTGAGTTAATTATACACCATTTTCAGTAAAGAATAAAGTATTAAGTTATGTAATTAATATTAGTAATAATTATCATTATATTTGTGCATGTAGATATTTATTAGTTACACATTACTCTGTGTATTTCTGAGATCAAGATCCAAATTGTTTCATTTTTGTGTCCTTTAGAGGCAGATGTACTCAAAGTATGGGTATCCCAAGTTGTATCTTGAGACAAGCAAAGAATAACTACCACCTCAACAGAAGGGAGTAAGCTTTCCGTGAGTTTTAGAGGAACTGGATATTGCTGTGACATTTTTACCAAAGTATGATCCACAGTGGATTGGAGAAAAAAAATACTGGTTAGTCATGAATCCCTAGAAATTTGGAACACTAACTAGAATACCTAGGATGCATTAAATGCTCAATAAATGCTTGATAAATTATTTCAGGGATGGAACCTGATAAAGGAACAGAGTAGACATTTTAGTGAAATATTTTTGGGTCTCAACTTTGCAATAGCACTGTGAGTGGCACTGTGGTAGGGTACCTAGAAAAAATATAGGTATTCCTACTCCCAGAATAAGCAGTTAGTTAAAAAAGATCTCAGAGGTGCAAAGGATCATATAGCAATATGAGGAAAGATACTGCTTGTTCTTGAATTTCAGAAAGATGAGTAAACATTTGTGCATCGAGATTAAACAGGAGTATGACACCTGTGTGAACTTGATTTGGAAGTTTCTTGGAGCTGGTATAAACTTACTTGGGTAGTGGAGGGACTGAAAAGTAGGAACTGAAAATAGGAAAGGTGTTCGGGCTGGGTAGGGGAGAGTGGGGATGCCGAGAGGAGGAACAAAAGCTGACTCCTATGCTGTGGTGAAAAAAAGGGAGGGGTGGGGCCTTTGCTGATTCTTCCAGGCAGTGTGAAGCACTGTAGATTTTTGAGCATCAAGACCCAAGATTTTTTCGTAAGAAAGTTAATTCAGAAGTTAGATGAAAAGAAACCATTTCCTTTTCATAAAATAATAATTAAAGGAAAGGTCTAAGGCCAGTGAGGACAGGCAAATGGGATCTGGGGTGCTTTGGGACTACCAACCTGATGCACAGAAAATGCAAAGAGGCATGTGCCAGAGCTTTTTTTGAGCGGAAAACACACTTATCTTGGTGCCCGATGTTCTCTTGCTGTGAACACCTGGATCCTTACTAAGACCTTTTAGTTTTGGTGATGATTGCTGAGTAGTGGAGACAAAAAAGACAGTCACATCTGGCACTGAGTTTCGGAGCTCACACACTGTGACACTGGTGGTATCATTAGCTGGGAGACACGTCAAGAATCACCATTGGTTTGGAGTACAGTGATGAGATCTTCATATCACTTGGTTCGCCGTTCTAATGTTGAGAAAAATCTAGATTACTATTGCCACCGTTATAGCATGCAACGGGACCAGACATGATTATTTCCTCCTCTCCCCAGGTGTGACGAAGGGGTAGTCTCCCTACATGAAGACCAGACTGATTGCTCCAGTCTCAGGTATGACCTGCCATTGCTTTGGTTCTGAATTGTGCTTATCAGAAACAGCAGCCATCTGACTCTGATATTTCTTCTTTGAGTTGAAATTGTTGGATTTTATATCCAGATTCTTTTACTATACCTTCCATTTTTGAGAAAATTTTTTATTTGCTCACTTTTAGAGTCTTCTGTTACTAGTAGTGATAAGTGCTCAATACATGCCTATGACACTGAATGCTCATTAGCCATTTGTTGTCATACACCCTAAGGAAGAGGTATTACATTTTTTGAGGGTCTAGAGCGTGGTCTTAGCTGTAAAAGGGTTCATGGTACAGTGACAATACTATCTCAGTTAATCATTTCTCCTACATTTACATTGTTCCAAGCACTTCCATATACATGTTATTATTTACCCAGAATAAACAAAAAAATTGCTTTCTGTTTCTATAGAAAAACTGAGGCTCAGAGATGTTATAGCTCATCCAAAATATCATAGCAATATGAGGCAAAATTTGGGTCCAGATCTGTCTGACTCTACAATTTAATTTCTGCATAACAACATCTGGTAAAAGCTTATTTGCGTGCCGGAAACCAGTCAAGACGTGTGGCAGAGAAAGGCAAACTAATTCCTACTTGCAGGAATTCTGTCTACTAGCAGAGCTTGGCAAGAATATAGATAAAGATTCTGTAGCGCAGAGTGGGCTGTTACCCTAGAGGTAAAAAGAAGCCATCTTGAGATGCCAAATACCCAGAGAGATTTCTAGGATAGATATCTGAAGAAATTGCATATGACACAAGTTGGTCTGTTTTTTGGGAAGGGGACTAAGGCCAGGAACAATTTGATGCTACCAAACAGATGGAGGAGCTTACTGGAACACCAACAAAAGATAAAATAGTTTGAGTTAAAGAACTAACAAGTGGTTCAAGACAGTAGAGTCCCTGGGAGCTAGGTAGGGGTGAGGAGATAAGGTAGAAGGAAATGCAACTCTATAGAGATAAAGACTAGATTTCATAGGGCTATATGCCTTACTAAAGAGTTTGGAATTTATCCTGGAGGTGTTGAGGAAACGAAGAACTCTTGGGTGGGTATTTATTCATTTATTTATTTGCAATAACTCCTTGGGTAAGGCTCTGTCTGAGAAAGACAAGAGCTTCTGTTCATTGGCTTGCAGTCCTGAGCCAGCTTTCTAGGGTAGGCCTTTCACAGAGAACATACTATCTCTGCAAAGTCGGAATATTCCCTTGATTTTGTGGATGAGGATCGTGGAAGTGACATGACGTGGCCCACGCTGTGCAAGTAAGACGTGAAAGGAGCTTCTGCTTTTTCTCAGCTGTAACTTACTCCAGTAAGTAGTGGAATGAATGATACAGTTTGTATTTTTCTGTTGGAGTCCAAGAAACAAGTGATATGTTCAAATAGATATCCAAAGGTGATTTTTATAAACAGGTTCCACACTTACAAATAGGAGAGAGGATTCCTTTTCTTCAGTTGCTGTTTCCTTGCCTTTCAAGTGAAAGAGGTAAACATGATCACATTTAGATATTTTGGGTGACTTGGATGTATATATAAAAACAAAGTGCAGGTTACTACTTTGTGAATGACTTAGCCCAAGGGGTCACTTTGGATATGAGAAACTACTCTTTGGTGTCTTATTCTTGCTTGTGCTGGCATCCTACCTGAACAATGGACAGTGAGTTAACCAGCAACAAAGCAAATGGTCTTTTTTTTTTCTGCAAAAACTTAAAGAGTGGGTGAATATGTTCCACTATTGCCCAGTGAAAGAAATGCATTATAAATGAGTTAGTTTCTACTTCATAGCTTGATATTAATTTCTTTATTGGGAACTTACAAAAAATTTAATTGTAAATTATCTGAAGGGACAAATATCAACCAGTGTCACTGGCATTGGTTTGGCTGTTGCTGTTGTTGTTACTAACAGTGAAGAATTATTTCACTGTTGGATTCTCCTTACCATGTAGCTCTAAGATTTTCCTGAGACTTAATTTAACTGTTCTGCATGGTTTTGTTTTCACCCTTTGATAACTATACCTAAGCCATGTCTCAGAGCATCTAGCCTGATGTTTGCTTTGGTCTTTTCCCAAGAGTTAAGTGGGACTCATCCTCCTCTGATATCAGCTTAGTGAATTTAGTCTTTTGTGAAAAGGTGTCTTGGGCAGTAAACTCAGACATCTACTTTTTGGAGGTTTGCTTCATATTTCTTCGAGTCTTAGGTAATCGCTTCCCAGGTGACCTTGCTAAAGCTCTTTTATGGGTGCTTCTAGTGAGGAAGCATAGGCAAAGACCAATGGGGAATAGGTCACTACTAATAAATTGTATGATCTAGTGCTAATGATTGCCAGAGGGTTAAGATGGATGATATTGATTTGTAGAGAAGATCCCATTGATTATGTTCATAGCATTTGTTGACTCTTGGCAAAATGAAAACTATAATGCATGTAAGTTTGAGTCTGATAAATGGTTCCAAATGAGAATGTTTCCATGTCAATACTTTTGAAAAGATAGAAACTAGAGGAAAGTGGACATTGTAATAAATTTGACTATTGGCTGAAAAATACAAGATCCATCCAAGCACTGAGGATATTAGGATCACACCAGCCTATTATATTTTCTTCAGTGATTCAGTGCTGATACGACCCAGACACCAGGACTTTGCATTCAGGACATAGTTCAGGCCACCTGGTTAGATGTAATCAGGATTGTGCCTAATATTTTATCTAAGTGATGTGTATCCTGTCAAATGGATCCTGTTAAACTATTAAGTCCCTATGAAAACATACAGAGATGATTACAAACTGACATTGTTAGTGGAAAGGAAGCACACCTTGAACCAGGAGCACAAGAGTAACTAGAGATCTGCCTGTCCACACTGAGTCCTTTGAAATGGCCATTCCACTGGGGACATTATTTAATCTCTGCACTTTAGAGTCTTAGCTTGTAAATTTGGGATTATAATATGTAGATCTTTACAACTACAAAAGGGATGCCTATCCACATATATCGAAAGGTAGAGTGATATCGAGGGTGAAATCGCAATGCATGCTTGTAACCCCAGAACTCTGGGGAACTGAGGTAGGACGATGACAGGTTTGAGCCCAGGTGGGCATCTTAGTGACTTCAAGACCCTGTCCCCAAATAAAAATTAAAAATAAATTTAAAAAGTGTTCCTGGGATATAGGTCAGTGAGGTTAAATTCCCAGTCTCTTACATAAAGAAAAATAAAGAGTGAACTGTGCATTCTTAAGTGTTTATTTTTGTAAAATTGTCTAAGCTACATTAAAAATTTCACTAGCTAATAGAACCACTATGCACTAATAATTCTTCTGGTTGCCAGATACCCTAAGTTATGTAGCAGCAAGGAATGTTGTCAACTCCTCCTTCCTTACACAGATTTAGCGATTTCTGATGCTGTCTAATCTGGGGCTTTCTTCTTACAGAGATGAAAATAAAGAGAATTACCCGGATGCGGGCGCTCGCCTAGAGGAGCACGTGCCCCCCTTGCATGAGGTGCAGCAGCATGTAGAGCAGACTGTGCCAGTGGACAGTGTGTTGCGACTCAGCATGGGCAACTTTAAGTCCCGGAAGCCAAAGTCCATCCTCAAGGTTGAGAGCGGGAGGAGCCACGGAGAAAGTCAGGTACAGCGCCTTCTCCTCAGGTCTCCGCCGAGACAAATGCTTCTCACCCAGCCTGGTGGCCCTCACCTGTAATCCCAGCCTGCATTCCAGAAGGCTGAAATCAGAGAAGATGGCAAGTTCATTCCCAGCCTTGGCAGTTTAGCGACTTAGCGACACCCTGTCTAAAAACAAAACAAATAACAAAAATGCTAGAGGTGTAGCTGAGGGAGAATGTCCTGGGTTCCATTGGCAGTACAAGGATGGGGAGGTGGCTCCTCAGACAAGGGTACAATCTGACATTCGATTTGAGGGCATCGTTGTGCCAGAAGTGTGCATGGCCAGCCTGTGGCGCGTAGGTCGAGTTGTTGGTTACATAACCGTACTCCATCAAACTGGTATTTTTAAGTATTGGACTTTGATTGAAAGGAGCAGCTTTGCTGTTTTGGAAGGAGGGAGAAGGAAGAAGGATCTTGCTACAGATGAGGTAGCTCTTGCCACAAATTTGGAGATTGTACTCAGCAAAATCGGGAGTCCCTGTTTGACTCAAGAGCCATGTACCTTTGACTATAGTATAGGAGTCTTGAATAACCACTCCAGCGTGCAGGTGTGTGTGCATTTCATGCAGTATTTGTTCTCAGAGGACAGTACATATTTAAATATATTAACTCGACAAGATTCTAGCAATAAATTGATGTTTTCTAAATTTTTGAAATTTCTAGTTGTTTAGGAATGTACCAATAAATGTTAATTTGTTTTTACATCTGAAAGTCCCTTATATAATTTGTGATGCTTTGAAGACATTTAGATAATTTAATCTACTTTAATATTACTAAGAAACTAATATTTTCAACATTGAGATTATACTTATAGTGCATCCAACAGTTTTTGGGACATGGATACTCCATAAATCTTTGCTTTGTTGTTAACAAAGATGGAGATGTTAACCTTTAAAATAACAGGAGAGACTTTTAAGTGTGATAGCTTAATTATATGATACCTTTAAGTTCAATCCTATTTACCAAATGGATATTAGGTTATCTTCCCGTGAGAACAACTCTCACCAGGAAGTTCATTTGACCTTGCAATTTCCTTATGTGCCTTGTGGTTATTGTCTACCGTCTTTCTTGGCATTGTGACCTCCTATTTACTCAGTTAATTTTACGGTGAGATGTAAATGCCCTCTATATTTATGAAGCTATGTTTTGATTATGTTAAATTATGAATAACTCTCATTGCAGAGATCTGAGTGTGAAAACTATAGGGTGATAATAAGCTTAAGACCCTATTACTGAATTTAGTGCATTATTCCAATTGGAGGGATGTGCTGAGGAGATCCAGCTCTGCAAAAGATTTTCCCAAAATCTGACTAAGCTGAAGGAGGCTTTGACCTTGAGTCTCCAAGCAAGGGTTACACCCAACACTGTGAGCTTCAAGGTGACCGGCCATTTCTTCTCAGACTGCCCTTCTCATTCTGTAGTTTGGCCCCCTGAAATTATACAGTTGTCACTTGTAATAATGTGGCAATGGGGCATGTAATTCTCAACCTGTTGATCATATGTAGGAAGATTAGAGACAGACATGCTTGCATACAGTCTTTGCTCATAATACAATATTGGAATCTTGGAACAAAGGTAAAATTCTTAGTAAATTTTAAGTGGTCTGTTCTGTCAGATTCAGTGAGCTTCATCCTCAAATATAACATCGTAGGCTTGATGGTTGCCTTGTGGATATTCTCAGTTATATCCTGGTTAAAACAAAAACAAGATTGTTATTGAATACATAGAAATAACACTTTGGTTATGCAAAGAGTAAGGACACTTATTAATTAAACTCTGGGCACATAGGGAACTGAGATAACATATTTATGTTTCATTTCTGTTTACATAAGCAGTGTGTACTAAATTGTTTTTGATTACAGATAGTCAAAATTGGAAGAGAGAACTTTATATTTTCAGAAAATAGAACACTGAAGAATACATTAAACAAACACCATAAAATTCCCCTTATAGTTCCATTTACTCCTATGTCATTAATTCTTGTTCCTCATCATCTTGGGTATCACAAAGCCATCTGTGTCTTCACCAGAGATCTGCAACTCTTAATTCAACCCACTAGTGTCTCAGATGTTTATATCCAAGGGTCTGTTCTTTGAAGCGTCAGTTGTTTAAAGCATCTGTTCTTTTACCATCAGACTTTTGAGGTTCTTTTTCATCAAAGAGACAAATACTGCCACAAAACTAAGTAAACCCTCAAGCAAACATTGAAGGAAAACAAAGCTATCTATAAATGACAACTGAAATGACTGTCATTAACTTGTTACTGATAATTTTAAAATATGAAAGGTCTAATGAACACTGTAAGAATAATGTACAGTGTGACGTGCAAAATAAGATGATAAAATCATTCTCCCCAAATTAAATAGAATGTCTTGGAGAACAATGACTAAGCCTGTTTTCAAAGTGGTCAGAGAATGTAATTGCTGATTTTATAAAAATGGATAAATACACTTTTTCATAGGAAGAAACGCTAACATATAATGTAGTCATAAAAGATTATACAAGAATACCAAGTTACAGGACACATTAAATATGGAGTAGGTCCTGGACATCTGTATTTTTATTAAACTCCATACGCAATCTGTCTTTTAGCCAAAATAAAATTGGAAAAACCAACACATTCTCTACAATATTATATTTGGCAATGAAATGTATCTCTGATGAGCATCCCTAATTGAAAATCAGTAGCTTAGATGATGTTAGATTCAACTGGACAAGTCAACTCTTTGATACTAACTACTACTGTCACTGTTAATATTCTAGAGTTGTCTAATAACAGGTAAAGTTCCACTGAGACTTGTACAAATACAGAATTTGATGGAACTGTTTCATAATGGTTTTGACAATAGGAAAAAAATCATATTCCTTGGGTTTGCTGTGCAGTGTGGTAGACAAAGTGGCTGTGCTTATAAAGCTATATTTATTTACTTGGGGGAACTGCAGCAATGAATCCTGCTGGATGCTCATTGCCACCATGAAAACATTGCATTCTAACTGATTTGTTATGAGGACATTCCCTCAAAATATCTGTGGAGAGCCAGACTTTATAAATTTAAAAGCAGCCCTCTTTGAAACTAAAAAGCAGCTTTGTAGGTATTGAGATACTGACTTTTACCCTCTCTGAGTTTTAATATAGGAGCTCCGGATTGGCTCTAATTTTTAATCAAATATGTAGGAGGGAGAAAAGTTGAAAGTTTGGCTTAATTTCTCATCTTTCTTACCTTTCTTCTGATGAGCCCCCAATTCAGAATTATTATAATCCTCACTTCTGGTGGGTCAGATTCAAATCGTACTTTGAGTAACGTTTCTTTTATATTGACCTGGACCGCTTCCATGATAAGAGACTGTATATGGCAGCAGCAGCTGAGGTTTTGCATGTTTGTACAAATGACTGATTCCAGTTTTGTGCCTGCTTTGAATAATTTTAAGGAAAAGTGGGGCTTTAGTTGTATAGACTGATTGAACAGAAAGCCGGGAACCTGAAAACAATGCAAGGATGTCCTGTAAGAAGTTAAAACATTAGGGATAAGTGGAATATTCATTTGACCCAGTATCGGTTTTTCCTTCTGCTTTTTATTTTTTACTCCTTTCTTCTTTAGGCAGTGTACACTGAAAAAGAACAGTTTGGATTAAGGACCATTTGTGACCTCTTTCACGAGGCCAGGTTTGAAGAAGTTACTTCCACAATTCAGCGATACGTTGAAGTTTAAAAAGATGCATGAGGCCCTGCTGAGCATAAACTTCTGATTCACTTGGAATCCATTAACTGCTTGCCCTTGTGTCCTATCTAAATAACAAACACTCCTTTCAAACAGGAGAGCCATTTCAATGCATGGGTTATGTTTTGCAATGTTTCATGAAAAATTAAAAGTGAGCTTGTACTAGTTGCCATGCCAATCATGATATTAATTCGTTGACAACCCAACTTAGGGAAGATTGGGCTTGACTCATGGGAATAACTTCCTCTACTGCACCTGCTCGTTGTCCAGGGGCATTCATTTTTAGCATCGATAGACAGAGCATTGTCATCCTCACTTCCTGCCATCTGGCATCAGGCACCTCCTTCTGTTGTCCCCTCTGGTGGCTATTTTAGCAGAATACAAAAAGTAGGCTGGAGAGAGGACGTTTCGGCAGTGAGCGGTGCACTGCTATGCTTTGCTAATCCACTTCCTCAGGGAGACCAGCTGTTTGGTCATGGACGTCAGCGTCAGGTTTCGTCCCCAGGGCTCCAGTAGGTATGTTAAGAAGCCAGAAAAAGATCCAGGTCCAATTGTGAAATATTCATTTTTATCCTTCCACATAAATAAAAACCCTCTAACCACTTTGAGGCAAAATTAAATATACTTACTGCATTGCGTTCACCGGAGCAGAGAGTCATTATTGCATTAGAAAATGTCATATAGATGTTGTTGAAAGAGGAACAATAGTTAACTCTGACCCACTCCCCCCACCCCCACCACCAAAAAAGCTAAGGCTTTGTTTCCTATTAAAAGTCTATTTTATGTGGATATTTTTGTTTCTTGCAATATGTCAAGGGAATGAACTCAATACTAGTCTAACAATTGGTCTTAGTTGGATAATTGTTTTGAACATTAGTGCCCTATTTTTTTTTTAATCCTACACTTTTCAGCTTAGCTTAGATATTCTACTTCAATTTCTGTTTAGGTGTGGATTTTCTGGAAATCTTACTGGTCAAGAAGAAATGTTGATTTTTGTAGTAGTTTCCTTTACTCTCCCAAGAAAAATATGGCAGATATCCAGGCACACAGGGTTCTGAGAAATGCAGGGTTCTGGAGAATGAGTCCAATTGGGTCCACTTTGGGTTTTCTAGTTCCTAGTGGTCCTTCAGATTCATACAATCATCTTTGAATTAACAACCACCTTGCCCAAAAGCATGAGTAAACTTATGAAGACTTTTTTTTTTTTTTAGAAAAGGAACCTAGGATACCTATGAAGTAACTTTATCACTTTCTTTTTGAAGTATACAAATCCTTTCAGCTTTCACACTGACATGAAGGAATCTTAAAAAGAAGTGATGTGCTTTGTTGGCCTGAGCGTTAAACCTGAGATGTGTAAAAATGTGATGCTTTGATGGAATTTCCATTCAAAACAGTGTAAATGTTTAGAGATTCTTTTTAAGTTTCCAATCAATGGAAAGTTTGAAAATTTGGCATTGCAGTGCTCAGAGCTGCATCATGGAATAGATAATTCATTGACGATGGAAGTTACAGAAGAATGCTTATTTATTTATTTATTTATTTATTGAGGTAGGATCTCTCTCTCTGTCTCTCTCTCTCTCTCTCTCTCTCTCTCTCTCTCTCTCTCTCTCTCTCTCTCTCTCTCTCTCTGTGTGTGTGTGTGTGTAGTAAGAATGGTCCTGGTTCACTATGTAGCTCAGGCTGGTCCCAAACTCATGACTATCCTCCTGCCTCAGCTTCTCTAGAGACTACAGTTTATATGCCACTTTGCCCAACTCAGAAAAGCCTCCTTTAAATGATAAACAAGCACATGGGGGATAGAGTTTGTTGGCAGAGCACCTGCTTAGTATGAGAAAGGTTCGGGATTTAATTCCCAGTGTCACATTCATCCCCCACACAAAGGATAGGGAAATATTGATGATACTGGTTTAGTAGAACCATGGAGGATGGCAAGGGAAGTTCTCTGCTTGCACATTGCCTGGAATTCTAACCAGATATGCAGATTGCTGACATGTGGGACGACTGTTAAAATTGCCTGTTTTCTCTATTCCTGTGCGTCTTTTCCATGTATTAATAGATTCTGATCTGAACAATTTTTGATCTTCCTTATATAGTTTCAAGGACAAACATAGAGCTACATAGAGTTGGATGTTAGTCAAAAGTTACAAATACATGGAAAGAAAAAGAACATTGGGGGAATACTTTTATCTCTGTTACCACCTGCTGCCAATTCTGTTGGGTTCCAAGACTTGCTGCCTCTCTACCATGCAGACGTTGGCTTCAGTAAATCCCACTGGCACAGAGTTGAACAATAATATAGTGATATGATAAAATGGAAGGCTAATAGATAGAAGTGAAAATGGGTTCAAGTTCTTAGTTACTTTCTTTCTTACCATTTATAGTCCACCAGCAATGTAAGAGGGCTCCTTTTCCCCACAGCCTCTCCAGCATTTGTTGTTCGAGTTAATAGCAGCTATTCTTACTGATGTTAAATGGAACCTCAGGTGATTTTAATTTGCGTTTCCCTGATGACTGAAGATGTTGTATTTTTTTTCCTGTATTTATTGGCCATTTGGACTTCTTCTTCTTCTGAGAACTGTTTATTGACTTCAGATTTCTGTGTTTTTAATTGGGTTCTTTATTTTAGAGGGTCATTTTTTTTTCAGTTCTTTGTATGCCCTTGATAATATCCTATGTCTGAGGAGTAATTAGCTTACTCTCCGTGTGACTTTAAGAATCGACTAACCAGCTCTATATGTGCCATTTTTCATTTTTATAAGGTACAGGTGATAATTCTATATTAAGATGTCTTTGAGGAATAAAGAGATATTGATGCACACTTAAAAATTCAGGACATTAGAAAGTAGTTTACAGGATGTTTTATTGTCATCTGGCCATATATACACTAAAACCTCATTAATTGCCAGTCTACCGACTGGGTTAGGCCGGTCTCTGCTGTAATGATAGCCCACAGACATAGCGATTTACACCACCAACAGTGCATTTCTCACATATGTTCCATCTCTGGTCACGAGAGGATATGTCTGTTCTCTGCAGGCAGTCAAGGAGCATGGCTTACAAAGCATCATCAGTTGTGAATGTCTCTGGTTTCTAGGTTAGAGAGAAGAGATCTAGAGGGTCCTGTACTAAATGTTAGAAGTTCCTGGCTTGAAGTAGTACACAGCATTTGCGTTCTCTGTGAATTGGCAAGTGCTAGTCTTGTGTTTCTCCCATAACCACAACCCTGTAATAGCCTAGACCAGGAAGTGCAATCCTACAGTGTGCCCTAAAGTGAAGGATGAGATCTTGGCCAACAGCACTAACGACTTCCATAGTTTTTACTCCTAAATAGCACACAGTCCAAAGCAAGATGAAGCTAACTGGTCCTATCTTTTTCTTTCCTGATTCTCCAAAATAGTGAGGTATTATTGTTGTTAAGGTAATGGACCAGAAAGAGAACATTAATTAGGTTGTCACTGGATATGCATGTTATATTATTGTTTTGAACACAGTTTTGTGCAAACACCTTTTCAGTTAGATACTTGCTTTCCCACAATAGCTGGAAACAAAAAAGTAGGGCTAGCATATTTCTTCCCGATTGCCAAAAGAAACTTCAGACCTCATTAATTTGGTTGTTTATTTAGAAACAGTCGTGGCCTTGCTCTTGTCAGCAGATTATAGTTACTTTGGGTTATGCCAGCCACACCTGTGGTGCTGTGATTTGGAGGCATTGTAAGATTCATTCTAAAAATTCTTTCTATAGAAATTGGATTTAACACAGATGTGGGATGGGGTTCCTACATACGCATACGTATGCAAATTCACATCCTCCTGTACTTGGTGATGTTCATCCAAGAGCAGAATGTACTTTAGGCAAAGAAAACAGCTTAGCAAGGACTTCCACAGCCTGTTTTGGAGTCTGGAGGGAAAACTGTTTGGAAGTTTGGATAGCAGAAACAGAATGAAGTGACATTTTAGGTAACTAAAAATTGCCAATCAAAACGCCATCAAACGCAGTTAAATATCTCTTTGGGACTAAGACATAACCTATCAACCTCAAGCCTGCAATTTTGAGCTTTAGATTTGTAGTTGCCAGAAAAGATATGAAATGCCTAGTTTCATTTGAATTTCAAATAAACAATGAATCATATTTTTAGAGTAAGAACGTTCTAAATATTGCATGGGATATACTTACATAAACCACTTACTAAACGCAAATTCATTATTTATCTGGAATTCAAATTTAAATAGACATTCTGTATTTTTATTTTCTATCTCTGGCAAGTCCTAATGACATTAACATTTAACCAAATTCACCTTCTTCTCCAAAGGGAGAAGTAGAAATCATACCCTGGCGACCTAAGAACTGCCAGGGTTTTGGTTTTGTTCTTCCTCTATCCTAGCGATGGTGGAGGAAGGGAAGGCAGCAGCCCACCTAACAAGACTATGCCTGCTGTAGTGTTTATTTTTTGGTGTCGAGCAGCATGAAACATCCTAGCAAAAACAGCTCACTCTCTTGGGATGATAAAGGCCTTGAAAATTGAACAGAAGCACTCAAAAACTTTCAAAATCTGCCCTCAAATTGTAGCCCAGCCGTCTCCTAGGATTGGCTTGCCACGAAGAGCTCACAACCAAGTCAATAGCAAGGGTGAACTTTTGTGAGCCAGCTTCTGTGTTTGAAAGATCAAAAGTGACGTTGCTTCTGCCTCAAGCAGACAGAACAATAGTGCTGTGATTTGAGCATTACTTCTATTGAAAATAAGCATCTGATAAAAGCGTCCTAGTTTTGAAAACTGCAGCTAGTGTTGCCAGCACACAAACACACATGTGAGGATGGCTTGGCTGACTTTAATCATTATGTCATTATAGAGATGCCTCCAAGTCCAGGTGATTGGTATTCTTTGATCAAGATGGAACTTTGCCTCCCTAGTCAATAAAGCCACATTTTTTGTGAATTTTTTTTAAGTTGAACCCTCCACAATTTATTTTATTGTCTAATAAAATAGAGGTGCAATCACAAGATATGTGCAGAAGGAGAGAGAGATTCAGGGCGGCCTCTTTTGTTCTTTAAAGTGCTGAGCTACTGTGTTGATTGTTCGGCACAGTAATGTTGTGTGCCAGTAACATTTGCAATAGGAGAGCTGATTCTGACATCAGATTTTTAGGCTTTTTAGCTGGAGAGAACATCAAATACCCAAAAGGAGACTATCAAAACTTACAGCTTCATCAGTTAGCTGATGTGGTAGGGGCGCTAGTGTATTTTAAAATCCAAAAAACATCGACTATGTTAAAGGTATGACCTACCAGATTAAAAAAAAAAAACACTGGGGAAAAATGACTGAATGCAGTATTGCAGATCGAGAGGAGGGCAGTTTCCTCCCCCCTTCCTCTTCTTTCCGCATCTCCCCTCCTTTAGCTTACTGGCTTCTCGTATCTATTGAAACTGACATTTGATTTAGAAACACAAACAACCTGGCTATCAAAAGACCTGAATATTACCCTCTGTAAAACATGAGGATTGAACAAAAGCCTGGGTGAGTTGAACTTTAAATATAAAATAGGCAAATACTAATGATTTAAGGCCCCTTCTTTTAAATTTTTAATTGTTACTAATTACATGTAAAGACTCTGACAGTTATGACCTTTTCTTTGTGATGCGAAACATCATGTTGACAGTGGGGTGGACGGGGGGAACAGGGGATGAATTGAATCTCAGGCCACCACACTTCAACTTATGCTGTGAGTTAGGATGGAACCCTGGGGATTGGTTCTTGCATGTTAAGTTGTCTATAAATCTGAGGGTCTGGATGTTGCAGGCATTACTGGGCCATGGGCTGGATGAATCACTAGAGGTCTGATTTTGCTGTCTCTAGGGATGAGGGGCTCAGCAGACAGCCCACCAAGAAGTAAGCAAACTCTGTACAAAGACTGGGGTGGCCACAGGTAGGGACAGGATGGTGGGGCAGCTGAGAACTCGTACTGGAAAAAAAAAACAGAGATTCAGATCTTTAGGGAATGAACTCAAAATTTTAATTAAAAAAATCAATGAAATTTTTGCAGATTTTTCAAAAGGAGTTTTTAAATCTTCAAGATGCAGTGGCAGCAACATTTCTGGAGTGTCCTTTTACTTTTCTGTCATTGAAATTTTTATTGTTTGGCTAAAACTCTAGAAATAATACACCTAGAATTTATTAGAATATCTGATGATATGGCCTTTTTTGACTAAGGCACTTTTGAAATCTGTTTATTCTGGAGTCATTTAACTTGTGGACTAGTTGCTAACTGTGCTTTGTTTCAAGAAATTTTAATGTTGTGAATATTTTTTTCATGGTAAGCAGGACTAATGAACATACCTCGAACACACACTAATAAACCTCTATTTCCTCATTATGAATTGGCTAGTTTTAATCAGTCACATTTTTTCTTTAGTAATGTTAGGATCTACATTTCATTTCAAACTATACACCCTAGACCTACTGACATTTTTTTTTTTAAATTTCACTTTCACCACTCCGCCCTTCCTTGGCAAACCTGCCATCAATTATGCTTCATTTGACAAATCACGTGCAGCAACACGACCTCTCATCAGTTGTGGCAGGTGGAGAGGTGGTGTTGGCTGAGGAATGTCCCGGGGAAGGAGTAGCTTTCAGGTGTGTGTTGTTTACTTGCGGGCCAGGAAGTAGGGGAGGGGCATCCACTGGTAGCTTGAACTGAGAACGAGGGAAGAAGACACATTGCTGGAGCCTCTTCCTAAAAAGCTCTGGCCTGGCCAGAGCCGGATAGACTTCAGACTTCGGCTTGTACTCCTCACATCCTAGGCTCTGTACTTCGCGGATCTACATAGTAGATTCACATCAGTCTACGGTCTTCGCCCTGTTTTCTTGGACAACCACCCACAGCGGGCTGGCACTAGTTGTCCTGCAGTCTCAAACTGATGTCCTTCCGGCAGGAGCCAGAGCGGCTACTGGACCCTGCAGCCCTACCACATGTGCCCGGCCGATTTGGACTCTCTCTTCAAACTTGTAAGCCCTCCAAATAAATTTCCATTATCTTTATAAATTCTGTTAACTCTGCCTCTCTTAGAGCCCTGACAAATACATTAGTGTTGTCTGGATTGGGTGTAGCTGAGTAGTTTTTATGTTCTCTGTTCTAAGGGGAAGATACTGGGTTGAATCACAGTCTTTCAAAACTCATGTCCAGTTGGAACTTTATACTGTGACCTCACTTTAGTATGAATCTTCGCAGGTTTTTCTAATGTAAGAATTTCAGTGAAATCATCCTTAGTTTAGTGTGACCTTGAAACCAATAACTTGTGTCCTTAAGGAAGAGTTGGAAACACAGAAATACTTGCAGGGTAGAAGCGACCATGAAGATGGAGACGGAGAGAACTCTAGGAGGCTGAGGCAATAAGATAGCAACTGAGCTGGTTAGCCAGATCCTGCCTCACAAAAACCAAAATAATTGTTTTAGAATGGGCTGGGAATGTACCTCAGGGCAGAAGGCCTGAATTCAGTTCCTAGTGCGGGGTGGGGATAGAAGAATGGAGACAAAGAGATTTGAGAGGTGCTAATATTAGACAAGGAGTTATCAAGAGTCACCAGAACCTGGAAAGGGAATTAAAGGATGCCCTCTAGGGCATTTGGAGGGAGTGTAGCTCAGCCGTCGCCTTGGATTTCTTCTATGACTGAGAATACCTATTCCTGTTGTATTGAATCTGGCCAGTTACGGTGATTTGTTGCAGCGACCATAGGCAGCTGACACAAAGGGCTTCCTAGAATTAGACTGCAGCTGGTTCCTCCTTGCCCAAAGGAGCTGGCCAAAGCCAGTGTGATTGTATCCCTGGAATACATGAGACTCTAGATGGACTGACATCACAGGGACGTGTGCATAGGGAGCTACCACTGAGGCCTGATTGTGATTACCGTGAGGCGCTGCTAAAGTGGGGCCTTGGGACAGAAATAAGGCAGAGAGTGGCAGTGGCAACATGACTCATCTGTTGCTAGGTAACCCAGCAGCCTTTCAATCCTTTGACAGTGCAGTCTGCCTCAGGCTGGCAGAGCCCAACTTCAACTCAGAAGAAGGGTCAAATGGCTTCCTCTAGAGGTGACCCAATGGAGGGGGTCAGGTCGTTCATTACACAAATGTTTGGCAATTGGAAATTTCTGGATGTAGGCAGTAGTCGTATTATAGCCCTTGTCTAGCATCATCCAGATTCTGTTTGGCTTTTCAGACTTGGCTTGTGAATGAGTTTGAGACTTTTATCTTTGAACCCAAAATATCTCTCCCGGGGTGACTTTCTTGTCAATATCATTTTTGTAGTCCAGGTTCTGATGTTCTAGGTCATACCTGCAGAGCTATAATAATTATAAAAATCTCTCTTTTATAGCAGTTGCCAGTGTACAGTCTTGTCCTGAGGGGTTTCTAATAGTTCATTTAATTTGCAAAACCATCCTATGAGGTACTGATGTTCATAATTCTCTCTTACAGCTAAAAAAAAGAGGCACAGAGAGTTCAGTAATTTGCTCAAGGCTACATACATGGAACGGACAGCCTAATGGTATTTACAGATGCTGTCCTTTTATTTTAATAGTTGCATTAAGATTAACTTATGCTTCTTATATATCTGGAAGGTGGATTAAAAATGTGTGGAGCACTCAGTACACACAGCAAACTTGTTAGCCTAGATTTTGATGAATCTGGGACCTTGGAGAACAAAGCCTGGCTGGGCTCAGGATAAGGGGGAGCTGTGTAGGTCTTCTCTCTTTTAGGAGATGGTAAGAAAATGATTTTTAGTAGAGAATGACATTGCAGTTAACTTCACACTGTTGCAAAGAGTTGGGAGAGGATTATGGATAGTTTAGTGATATTCGTGGACCTTTCTGCACTAAGTCTGTGCTTGGCTGTGATTGGCATTTTTCACAGGACAGTTTTAGAGGACATGTTAACCATGGGAATGCTACCGTGGCAGGTGGTGATGGAAGCAGTCGTGTTTGAGTATATATGCATAAACAGAAATACGTAAAAATATTTTGCTGCGTATTTCACGTAGCTGGTATTTTTGTTGCTTGTTTTAGGCTCCTTGAGTCTTGCTGCCCTGGGGAAGATGAGGCAGGTTGATGCCTTGCCATTTATGTTTGGTAGTTGCACTGAAGGTGGAGAGTTATCCACATAGTATTTATCAACTAGATAATATAGGATCTTGAGTAATTTACATATTATTCTGAATGTTGGTTTTATTAACTTGTATTAAAGTCTGAGATTCATTTGCATTTTTGATTGTTTAATTTTTGATTTGGATGATTTTAAGTCATGGCTGACTTCTCCATGCTCGGTATTGGGCAACTTATGACTTTCAGAAGATAAAGCAGAATTTCAAACGAGAAAAATAGAGATCCGTATAAAGTGATAGAGTCACAAAAGGGGGCCATAAGGGAGAGGTAACACAGGAGGGGATTTTAGATCCAAGTTGTGCCGCAGAGTCATCTAAATAAAGAACGTTGCAGGGAAGGAGTTTTCCTAAGCAGAGGGAATATGGCATGAGCGAGGACAAGAGAAACAGAAGAGCTGCCACCTAATTTGTCATGCCTGGACTATGACGTGAGGCAGGAATGTGGCCAAGGAAGCTACACTGAGCCATTTATAGTGGCTGAGTTGTAAAGACCTGGGATTTCGTCCTAAGAATATTTCTTATTCTGGGTCAAACATCTTTCTAACAGCAGAGAAGACAGAACTTTTACCAAAAGAGGGAGTTCCTTTGGAATATCTTTGTGGAGGACATTTGTCATTCTGTTTTATCTGCCAAGCATCTGAACTCTGCTCTTGTACTCGGAGTGTTTCTCATGGGAAGCAAAGAGCAGCATCTTTTCTTTCACTGTGTAAAGTTAGACTACATTTGCTTTTTTGTCTTTTTCAGGTGGAACATGGGGACAGCCTGGTCTGCTAGTCACATGAACCTACCCCAATCTTAGCTTGAGAGAATATGGCCCAAAGGAAGGTGCTCTGAGGGTGGGAGCAGATGTTGCAAGGGACATGATGTGGCTGTTTGTAGTGCTTGTGTGGTGATAATGGTTATTGTTTGGTGTGTGGTGTGAGCATTGTGTACTGCAGAATTAACTGCTTTTCACCAACCCTAAAATTCACATATTCTCAACATTTTAATATTGGTAAAAATCAGGGCGCTCCTTACAATGAATATTGTAATACAGTTTTATAAACAGCATTGTTTGCTTTAAAAACGATATCAAACTGGTCTTGTGATGAGTGGCACTGTTAATACAATACTCAAGGGTGGCACAAATGTTCAAGGTGGGTTCATTCCGGGTGCGATTTTGATATGCTCCTGGTTTGGCAGCTCCGTGGGCTAGTTCTTCAGACCTTTTTGTCTTTTTATAATTTTCCCAGTAAACTCACTCCTTGATTAATTTATTTAACTTATTTCCATTATTGGAAGCATGAATCCTGACTGGAAAATGTGTGTCAAATTTAAAAGTTCTGAGAATGAGGTATATTTTAATGAAAAATTTTCAGATACACTTAAAACATTTTTCATAGATCACCTATACTTGGAATATTTAATTCAGTTCAAGCATATCATTGGATTCTGTTGTGTAGAGCTTTAAACAAAAGCTTTACATATTCTACTTGTGGATGAAAAGTTTGTGATACTGGTCAACTTTTCATTGCCACAACAAAATACCTGACACAGGTTACTTTTGAAGTAAAGAGAAGTTTATTTAGCTCGCAGTTTTAGAAATTCAAAACTTAAGATTGCGTACCTCCTAAAATCAGGTCACGTGATGATGACCGTGAATGTTGGCACATTATGGCAAGAACATGGTTGGGAGCCATTAGTAACATTGTATACCGACCAGAGAAAGAGAACAGGTGGAGTTGCACAGTCCTTTTGTGGGCACATGGCTCATGACCTAAGAACCTTCCACAAAGCCTACCTCTTAGAGGTGCAGGACCCCTCCCAGGACTGCCACCAGGGGTGGGTGGGTAACCCCTTTACATGTGTAACTTTGAAGGACACTGAACAAACAAAAAACAGTATCTGAATCTTACAAAAAATTTAGAGATACTCATTCCTAATCATTATTAGGAAATTAGACAAAGAGGGTATTTGTGCAGCCTTTGTTAAAATGAGGGTGTAGAGTAGGACCTGCTCTGTGGTACCATTGTAGGTGAGGGTCTTTTAAGAGGGAGTTCATATGTTGCACCTTTGCAGATCACCATCTTAGTTTAGCATGTTGGGTATTATTGAAAGGTTAGCTGGCTACTGCTATTAACAGAATAACTAGACATGTTCAATTTATGTTAAAAGATTGTGAGACCTTAATTGTAGGCAAATGTTCACAATTCAGAAGATATCAATATCTTCAAAATGTCTGTTCTCTGTAGATGTCTTAGAGTAATTTTCTTATCAGGCTTCCCTTTCTTACTGTAGTCAATATATTTTTAGGTTGAGGTAGTATGCTGTGTAGTATTTTACTGCCATTCTAGATTTTATTTAAATCGAGTAGTAATAAAATACTTCTTAGAATTAGTTTCTGGGAAACTGAAACATCTAAGGATCTAAGGATTTCTGGTTTCTGAGATAATGTTTTTCTCTCTTCTTCTGCCTTCTGTAACCTCCCCGAGAAGAAAAAAAGAAAAAGGCAGAAAATTGTGCTGTAGAACTGGGAGAGATACGGTGCTTTCACAAAATCTTTAGAAGAGTGATGTTGGAATGGCATGGTTATTTTTTATGGTAACTGTTCCATATTTTATAAGGACAATTAGGCATGCCTTAAAATCTTCAATGACTGGTTCAGTGGAGAGGTAAACAAATATATTCTTTGAAACAAGAATTTGTTTAGAGCCCAATGTCAAAAGCTGTGCCATGTCTTTGTCTAGTGCAGAGTTTTGTTCAGAGACTTGGATGGAGTTCAATGTTATATAAGAAAATCTGAAACTGTCAAATTTTAATCTGCCCAGAAATTTCCCCCATTTTATTGATATGTATAAGGGCAAAATTTAAGGTTTACAATGAAGTTGAGCATTTTGTGCACCTACGTATCTTGTCAAGGTGACAAGGACTTTCCCACTCTCCTTTTGTCCCACCCCCTACCCGCCCCCTCACTCCCTACCTTATTTCCCTGTTTCACTTTGTTTTTCATTTTAAGTTCCATAAGAGTTGTGATCTGGGTCTCTCACATCAGAGAGACCATTAGACGTTTCATCTTCTGCTTCTGACTTACTTCACTAAGCATGATGTTCTCAAGTTTCTTCCATTTGCCTACAAAAGCCTCCAAGCTGTTGGACTTTATAGATGCATAGTATTCCATTGTGTATAAATACCACAGTTTGTGTATGCTTTGGTCTGTTGATGGATATTTTGGTGACTATCATATTTTAGCTATTGTTAGTTGTGCTGCTATGAACACAAATATACATATATCTCTGTTGTGTGTTGTCTTGACCTCTTTTGGTTTTATTCCCAGGAGGGGTGTCACTGGATGGAAGGGGATATTTATTTCTAGTTTTTTGAGACATCTACCCAGAATTTGTAAGAAAATGTCTGGCTTGCATTTTCCATGACCATCTATCAAAAAATTGTTGGGCATCATAATATAGACAGAAGAAGTATTTAAATCTGACCCTTTCCAAGTACCTAATTGCTCTCACTTAAAAACACGCTTGATAAGTTATGCTAAAGGATGGGAATACAGTTTGAAAAGTTTACCTACTGCCAATGCAAGCTGCTATGAGTCTTTGGCAATTTCTTACTTACTCAGTAAAACAACTGCTCAAGACCTTTCTGGAGGCCAGACTTTGCTAGCTTCATCCCATCTGCAGAAATGAGCAGGCAGCAATAAGAAACTGGCATTTCAGGAAAGATACTTTATAGTTTCTGCTTTCCAGAAATAATGCAACTGGCATTTCCATTAGATTAGTCCAAATTTTCAGAGGTTTTATATTTGAAAGTATGTATGCATGTTGTTTCCCAAATGCATACTCTACAGTGCTGGGCACCTGTGCTCAGTAACTCTATTTGGATTGAATGAATAAACAGAAATAATTGGAAGGTGCTGAAATACTTTGAGGAAACGAAGGAAATGCAGGACAGGTCTTTTGCTTTGGAGAGCTTATATTCCAAGTTGGCAACTATAACCCCAACATGGACTCTATGTATGCTTTACAATAAGGCTACGCAGAATTCGCCACCAAAGAGGTGAATCCAAAAGGAGAGACAAGTGACATATGAATTGGTTTTATGTCACTGGGGAAGATGGGCTTTGAGGCGACCATCTAGGGCCCATGGGGGTAGAATTATGGGAGCGAGGTGGATCCTGGGCACCAGGAAACTTCATTAAAATAGCTGAGGGTGCAAACTATGGAGGGGCACAGAATGAGAGACATCTCCTCAGAAGTTATTTTGCATCTCGTGGTGTTCTTGGTGTAATTTTCGGCCATTATTAGATGGTAAGAGGTGGGAACAAGTCTGTACTCCTTTTGCTGTGGCCTAGGCCTTCTGTCCTTATTTGTGATTGTTGCTGTTGATACCAGAGTTATAATCTGTTTGCTTGCTGCTTTAGTCCACAGCTATAACTCCCTGGCAGAGGAGAAAGTGTGCAGTAAATATTTAGGCTGGCTTCAAACTCACGGCAGTCTTCCTGCCTCAGTTTCCAGTGCTGTGGTTACAGGTGTACAATAACTAGCTGGCTCATTTCATTTAATGTGGTGCTGGGGAATCAAATCTAAGATCTTACGTATGCTGGGTAAATATTATAACCACGGAGTTATTTCTCAGATCTCACAGGTTTGATTTGTAGAAGTAGAAAAAAATTCCCTTCCTCCTTTCCCATTGAGTGTGGAGCTTTCTGTGGAGTCGAGGGCTCCTAATTCTTCTGTGTTTGGCCTGAGTGGAGAAGCTTGGGTAGCTGGGGTTAATTTCATGATGGTAATTTTGGATTTTTCTCATGACTGCTGTGGGAATAGAAGAATGATTTGATTCTTGTTAAACTCAGTAAAATAAACAAGGGAGTTGATGAAATAAAACACTGAAAGGTCTTTTAAAGCAAAGAATAACAGACATAGGTTAATAATTTCAGAAAATAACATGGTAGAGATTCCAAACTAATAGACTATTTGCTTTCTTAGCCCAAATGGGAATAAAGTTTCCCCCTCCCTCCCCCACAAGAAGGTAATGCTATATAGAAAGTAAGAGTTATTTAAGAGTGCTTAAATTTCAATCCTAAAGGAGATCATTTAAAATGCATACACTTTTAATTTATATTAAGGTCATGTCAATTAGCATTTACTATGTTTAAACTTATAATATTCATCTTTTAAAGTCAGATTAATTCACTAGTTCCTGTGATGGACCTGGGGGCCTATCTGGCCCAGAAAGGACACCCTTTTTACACCAGGTACATTTCTCCTTCCTTGTGTGTCTCTCTTTACTCCAGACACGGCCAGTTTCTATTAGGAAGGCTGCAGCTAGTGCTCCCCCATTGTTAGGCTCTAGTGACTGATACACCCCAGTTGTCCCACTTAGCTGTGAATTTTGATTCCTTACTTTTGAAAATTGTCTTTTAAAAAAATTTAACCTAAACAGATTGTAAGAAAGAGTGACACATATTTTTAAAAAACATTTATTTATAACATCTGAAGACTGAAGTCATACTGTTGTATACACTTTTACTAACACTTAATGTTTCTTGTGTTGCTTTCCCCTGATTTTTTTTTTATAGAGTAAGAATTTCTTAGCATTCCACTGAAATATAGATCAGTGAGTTAGAAGGATTGCCATGAGTCCAAGGCCAGCCTGGGCTACAGAATGAGACCCTGTCTCAAAACAAAACGAAAAAAAAAATTACAGAACAGGTGGTGTTAGTGTTAGGCAGTAGGCTTCTTGAATACTTCCTGTGACAACCCATTCTGATGTCTCTTTTGATCTTCTTTGCCATCTTCTCTCTCTCTCTCTCTCTCTCTCACTCTCTCTCTGTGTGTGTGTGTGTGTGTGTGCGAGCGAGTGTGTGTGTGTGTGAAACTTAGGGACTTTACACTAAACTGTATATATCCCACACCTTCTTTATTTTTTATTTTGAAATAGGATTTCAGTAAGTTGCCCAAGCTGACTTCAACTTGCACTCTTGCAATACTTTTGTCTCACCCTAGATGCTAGAATTACAGGTGTGTGCCTACTTTTTAATTTAAAAAATTCTTATAAAGTAACATACATACACACCATATCCAATTGACTTTTTCTTTCCTTTCTGTTTAAGGTGTAATTCCTATTTCTAGACAAAGAAACTGAGGCTCAGATAATTTGTGTAACTTGGCCAAGTTATCCATTGAATGAGTAGCAAACCGAGCCATCCTTGTAAAGCATTGTGTTGGTTCTGTCAATATTAGGGCAGTTACAGAATTTTTCACAAGCAACTATTAAGTCTAAAAAACTAATGACTACTGTCTTAGCTACTTACTCATTGCTGGGACAAAATACTTGACATCCACAACTTAAGGGAGGAAAGATTTACTTTAGCTCACAGTTTCCAAAGATCTCACACAGTCCATTCATGGGTTGTGGGCAATGGTTGAAGCACATAGCGGAGGCTGGAGAGCTGCTCATAGCATTGTGGACAGAAAGCTGTAAGAGTCAGTAAATATCTGGAGATTCAGGCAAATCCAGAGCCTTCTCAGGAAGAAACTATAACATTGTTTCTTCTTCCTTCCTTTACTTAGTTCAAGTTGTCAATTAGATTTCCAACATCCAGGATGGGTACACCTCAGTGACTTCCTAACCCACAAATCAATAACAGGTGCGTGAAAGCTCTGTCTGAGTGCCTCCTAGTTTCAAGTTGATACAATCCCTCCAGGTCAAGACCCAAGCCAGACCCTACTTCCCTATAGCACATAGTTTTATAGTTATCCTGCTATATCCAAATGCATGAGGCTTTGGGGGATATTCTAGATTCAAATCATAACAACTACTAATAAAACTTTTCATGTTCACTGTCTTCCTACCTGAATAGGGAAAGTTGAAAAAGTGAAGGATTTTGATAGGTCCAACTCATTCCTTTCCCACAGCTCTGCCTACCTCTCTAATCTAGCTATCTCATGTGAAGACTTTCATATGATTTTGTTTTAGAAACTTGTGATAATGGCTTATCAAACAACCCTATTAAGTTATTCTAGTATTTTGGGAAAATAACTTGTAAGACAGCTGACATATGGACAGTAACTTCAACCCATACCAGTAGAAAGGGAGGAGATGGAGCTCTGTTTTTAGCTCAGTGTGCTGCCCACATAAATCAGTACATATTGCAGACACAGAATCATTGCATTTCCTTAATACTGTGACTACATTATAGTAGCCATCAAGATTTACTGACTTTCTCCTGGGTTTTTATTTTAGAATCTCATACGAGTAAAGAAGGACTATTTTATTATAAAGAGAATTTATCAGAGGTTTGTTAATGGCTCAAAATTATAATAGTTCAATTGCCATATGTCTTTCCTTTCGTGTATGTCTTTGTATTGAATCCAGATTAGTTTTAGCTTAAATGTATTGATGGTACCCTCTGGAGAATTTAGCATTCTGGTGGTTTGCTAAGTTTCTGAGTGGATTGCATCCTGGATAGCCAATGTCTTAGTCTATTAGTATGCAGTGTAGTTAATGGTGACAGTTACATGCATGGAAAGGAAGAGCTGTCACAGACTTTGGGATTTATACTGGGGTGTTCCATAGGTTTTAAATTTTGATTTCTTTTTGATGACAGAAGTAATTTCTGATTAATGTAGACAATATATCTATCTACATGGACCCTAGAAACAAAAATGACACTTCAGACTTAACCACTATTAAGATTTTTGTTTAACTTACTCAGGTCTGTGTATGTGTTTTTATTATTCATACATGTTTGTTTTTCAAAAATTAACCTAGCCAACATTATTCTGAAAATTATATTTACAGGTATCATACCCATTCGTTAAGTTGTCTTTTTCCCATAATTATTTTTATTAGTACATATTTGTAACAAGTAATAAATACATTAGTTCTGGATTATTGGTGCATGTATATTGCATTTTAATTTTATTTTTAAAAAATTTGCCCATATTTTTTGTTGGTAGTGTATGTAATTATGTTCAGCTGATGGAATTGGTACATATACTTATCACATCTTAATCATTTTTACTTCCCTTCGCAACCCTCATCTCCCATTTCCCCAGATCTGCTTCCCATTTCCACATAATCTACCTCCCTGTTTTTGGTTGTCTTAAATTATCTTCTATAACATCATTTTTAATATCTAAAATCTCACTGTGTGGCTATCTCATCTTTTGGACATTGGCTGTTTAATTTTTTTTCTTTTAAAATCTTGTAGCAACTGATTGCCATCTGAATTTTTGACTTTAAGTTTTAGATTTGTAAGTTTTGAACCCCATAAATGCTTCCCTTCCCACATCGCATTGAGTATATGCTCTGTGTTGCTGCTGCTCTGCCCCGAAACAGTCCCAGCTTGAAGAATGCTGTAGAACCTATTGCTGCTGGTAGCTTATCTATTGTTCTTGTTTCATCTTGTAGGAGACAGAGCACGTGGTTCCCAGCCAGTCAGAGTGCCAAGGTAGATCAGGAACGCCAGCTCGTGAGAGTCCACAAAACAACACCTCGAGGTGCCAAGAAGCAGTAAGACTTCAACCAAGGTGGGCACTTGGGTCTCAGAACATCTAAAGCATCAGGAGTATGTTTCTCAGAAATGCTAGCTTGTTAATTTGACACCCTATGCAAGGCAAGGCTTTCTGACTTTTGTCGTCTTGACTCATGGTCAGAGAAGCAACCTAAAGAGTTCTAGAAGAAGCAGTGAGTCTGAGAGAAATGTAAATGACTTGCTTTGTCTTCTGTTTGATGATAATTAGCTTTAAGGCCCAGAAAGGAATGGAGATGGGTGCTGCCTTCTGAAAAAAATTAATGTATCAATTCACTGTGCAGAAGAGATTAAATTTCCTTCTCTGACAGAGCAAATTAGCAATGCCTTTTTAAGTACAGTGTCACCTGGCTTTGCACCTCGCCTGCCCCATTTGCTCAGATAGCAGTTCACGCATAGTCCCAACTTACGGAGGAGCCTGAGGCTGAGAAACATTAAGACATTTGGTTGATGTTGTGCAAGTCAAAGGGCTGAGCCAGAATTTGAACCTGCAAATGTCTGAATATGCCATGGCAGGTGCATCTTCTTTGCTGACCTAAGTCTTGTCCAGTGACCTTAGCCCTGAAATAGCCCCTGGCTGGCCTCTCTAGCCTACTAGACTTGTGGGAGACAGCTCTGGATCCAGGGCAAAGATGTGGGTGGAAAGCTGCCTGCAGAAAGTTTGGCATGACATTCTGATGGGAGCCTGGCATTGCAGCTGTCTATGGAAAGTCTCTTCTAAAATAAACAGAAGAAAGAATTCAACTGCTAGTTGTGTCAGCTGTCTTTGTAGGAGCTTGTGCATGGTGTAATCATAGCCCTCAGCCAGTGGGAAGGGGTTGCTGTGCCTCTGACTATGACCTTTAGAACTTCTTTACTAAGGTTTCACAGTTGAAATGAATCAACAACTACTTAAAAGATTGGCTGTGCTATACATAACTGCACTTTAAAATACCAGTGGACCTTACAGTCATAGTATCATTAAGGGTTGGAGGTGACCCCAAAGGTTAAGTGATCCTGTAGCGTGGGATCATGGATACCTTGGATCTCTTCCCCCTGGTTACCATTCCTTATCACTTTACTCTTACCTGGGTAACATCTGCTGAATCCAGTCTTGTCATTTTCTCATTGGTCAGACATTCTCCCTCTGACCTGAGCCCTTACTGTCATACAGTTGTAATACGACTGAGGTCTGACTGTAACAGAATTGTTTTGGACCAGCCATCATCATTTTGCCCCCACCCATCTGGCGACTGCCTCTCCCAGTATGAACAAGGTCAACTAGTTCCCATGCATATTTCAGAATAGTTTAAAAGCAAAACAAAACAAACAAAATCCCAAGCTAAGTCATTCAGCTTGTGTGTGGAATGTATGCCAATCCTTTTGGGTTGGACATTGAGCACAGAGACAAGAGATACTAGTAATTAACCTTCTCAAGTTCGGCAAACTAAACCATTTTATATCTTGTTTATAGTAGTAGACAGTAATTTTACTGCTGTCAGAGGGCAAGTTCAAAATTTAATAGAATTCTATGGTGACAACTCACATAAGACTCGGGTTAGAATTAATGGTACTGAAATAATTCTACGAGGAAACATACAGGGTAACGATTCTCACGTTGTGGGATGGAGTTGTACTTTATTCAGATTATCAACAATTTAGGGTAGGCTGCCTCAAGGGGGGAAATGTGTGAATATTCAAGTTTTAGGCCACTCCTGGACCTTCTCTGTGTGTCAGGAAAAGAAACCAGGTACAGATCCACCTTCTCCCCCCATCCTTCCTCATTAAGTCACACTGTGTTCATTCCTGATAAAGTGGCAGCTTCTACTCACACAAAATATCTGTTCTGTCTTCCTCTACCCATTGACAACTTTCATAGGATCCCAAATGCCTTGTCATCCTTTATTTTTCCCCTTAGCTTTCATGTCCCACTTTCAACCTTTCACAGGATCTAGCTTTCTGAGCTAGCAGCATTCCAGAATGTTCTGTGTGTCATTATTAATAATCACAGGATCTGGTGCTAAGTCACAGATCAAGAGTAATGTTAGACTGTTTATGTCTAGTACTGTTAGGTTTATTATTCAAATAAGGCTGATAACCTTTAAATTACAGAGTCATTTATTACAACCAGATGGCACCACCCAGGGACATTCTAATGGAACTTTTAAAATATGTATGTCTCACATTATTACAGGGATTGTGAAATTTGATGAGCTAGTGAAAGATGATCTGAGGCTAAAAACAACTTTTGGTCAGGTTACCCATATTCTTGATAACATTTCTCTTCTGTTTTAAGCCAGTGTAGGACCAGGTTTGGGCATATCACGCCCAGTAGAATCTTGATAGAGACATGATACTGTAAGAGAACACGCCAGCCCTCAGTCTGGCTCAAGGTGAGGAAAGAAGCCAGCTTAAAACTCACAGGATGTAAAATGCCACATTTTTAGAGGTAGAGTGTGGGGAGAAAGTTGTTAACATAATGAGCACTGCAAGGGAAGAAAGGTCCTATTGGAACAAGGATGCCAGGTGTTCATACATCATCTGGGTAACACTTAAGGGAACTGTCTTAGAGAATGAATTCTTGTAAACATGGCACTTCAGAGCTAAGTCAGGGAATAGGTATGCTCTACCCACACATACCTGTATTCTCAGAGCTCAGTTTATCTGAGGCCTTTTCTAGCCCAAGAAGCCTTTATCTGTGTCTGCAGGTGAGCACTGGTAGATCTAGATATATGTTTTGCCAAGGTTTGAGTGTATGTATATCAGTTTTTAGTGTCACTGTAACAAACGTTCCTATCATTGTTGCTTAAAACACAAATTTATTATCTCATAATTTTGTAGAATGTAAGTTCAATATGAGTCAGGACAAAATCAGGGTGCCACTAGAACTATGATCCTTTCTTGAGGCTCTGGGGCGAATCATCCATTTCCTTGCTTTTAGTAATTTCCAAAAGACACCTACATTCATGGAAGCCATGGCTCCTTCTTCAGTCTTCAAAGCCAAAACGTTGCATCTCTGATCTCTCTTCCAGAGTCACATCTCCCTCTGACTATGGCCTGGAAAGATTTTTCTAATTTAAGAGATTTTTGTGATTAGGTTGGGCTCACTGTAAATCCAGAATGATCCTCTTATCTCAAGATCTTTAACTTAATCACATGTATAAAATCTTCTTTTTATATGTAAGGTAATGTGGAGATAGATCAAGCAAGAGAAGAGGATGCAGACATCTTTTGGGAAGTCATTGTTTTGCCTACTATATTTGCTAATTTTTCTACAGCAAATCCCTAAAGCACTCATTATATAAAGTCGTGACTCCACAAAAGGGTTAAAAACCACTCTCTGGTCATCTTCTACCTCCATGTTGGCTTGCTCTTTTGAATTTCCTCAAGGAAGCCAACCTTTGATCACGTTAACCCATGAGTTCTCCTTTGTTCCACTCCTCCTCCCCCCACCTGACCCTCCCTTTGCCTAAATTTTATATTCTTTGGTAGGAGAGTGTGTTACGTCAGAGGTTTCTTGTTTGGAGTCTTACAGGAGTATCTGGTGTGGAGGCATTTTCAGCTTGCTCAGGATTATAAAATATTTATAGTCAGCATTTAAACCTTGATAAAAAGATTTTACAGATTTTTAGCTTCATTTGAAAAATCTGAAGATGAGATAACCCAGAGTCTGCATCCTACAAAGAAACAATTAGCTGGAGCTGAAGAGCACCTCTCTCTCTCTCTCTCTCTCTCTCTGTCTCTCTCTGTCTCTCTCTCTCTCTCTCTCTGTCTCTCTCTCTCTCCCCCTCTCTCTCCCTCTCCCTCCCTCCCTCCCTCCCTCCCTCCCATTTCCCCCTTTTTCCCTCTTCCTTCTCCCTCCCTCTCTGTCCCTCTTCTCACCATCCTGCTTGGCTCTCTCCTTTTACTTGTACTCTTTGTCTGGCTCCTGTGCATATTTGATTTATAATGCCTGCTCTAGTCCTTTTCTTTCTAGCAACTGCTCATTCTGGGAACTCTGTGGCTGCCTGAAGTTAACTTGTAATATGGTTCCAGCTGATAATGTCCTCATGCCACTTTTCCTAGATGGCATGTTTATTTTTAACACGGACTTTCAGGGTATATAAGGGAGGCTACTATACTACTGTGTCATGCTCTTGAATGCCTGATACTTTCCAAAATGTGTAAGGTTATAGAACTGCATTTAGTTGGGGCTAAATTTTTGTTTTAGTAATAATTTAATATAACTCTGTCTTTTAGTTTGGCATCCAGGGAAGCTATGCCTTGCCTAAGTTCTCACTCCCTTTGTTAATAAAAGCAACACAAGCACCATCTTTCTGTTTAGATCAGTTAATTGATGAATATGCATTAGTTTGAGAGCCAAAGCCAGAACGAATAAAACTAAGTTTATGGATGTCAGAGAATACTAATGAACTTGGGGACTTCTTACCAAGCAAAGTAAATTTACTTTCAAGAGTGATTAACTTGCTTGTATTTAAAATGTTGTATTAAAATCTGGCAGAAGTAAACCTTTAATGTCATTAAAGACCTTATCTGTATAAACTGTAGTTATTTCATTGCGATTGTTTTACTGTTAATTAGCTTGGTAATGACATTTGTGAATTTAAGTTCGTTGGCTGCTTCTTCATCTGGAAGTCCCCTGTTAGATGGGGCGGGGTTGGGGGTTGAAGAGTCTTGGAGAAAATAATTGCCTTTGATGGCTTCTACTATTTCTGTGGTATTCCAGATAAAAGAAAAACCTGGAAGCTTTGTTGCTTTATGGAAAAAGGAAGTTTTGTTGGCGGCAGCTTTTCCATGGGGGATAAATCCTTTCATGTTTTGTTTGTGAGGTAGACAATATATGTGTTTTAATAGCCAATTGTTTCTTACTTGAATGTTTTTCATAGAAGTAGGCAGAGTGTTAATGAGTTCTGCTGAAAAGAGAAAGGGCGAGTAAGACAATGCACATTCAGATTAAAAAAAAAAAATACCAAAGACATGCTTGCTCCTTCCTTGGACTAAAATAGCACAGGAGATTGCATGTTTTTGGCATGTTGCTCTTTCTCAGTTGCATACTCCTGAGTGTTTTTTTTTTTTAAATGAGAGATACAGGGATACAGTAAATACTTAAAAACGAGATTGTCTTGATGGGTTTTGAGACTCTCTGGTATTTTGTTGGGTTTTGAGTGGGTTATATCCTAACTTATTGTGAGTATACCTCAGAGGAAGGGAGCCATAAGTGACAGCTCTCAGTCACTACTCTTTCCCACTGTTCACACCCACTGTGGTGAAAATTAATAGAATATTTAAGAAACTCAAGGCTGTCAAACTCTGCAGCATATCCCAATAATGTAGGGAGGCTGAGGCAAAAGGATTATTATGGGTTCAATTCTAGCCTGAAATTCTGTCTCAAGAAAGAAAGACAGACAGACAGAAAGAAAAAAAGAAAGAAAGAGAAAGAAAGAAACTCTATTTTGTTTTATCTCACTTCTACCAGGTGGCTATAATTTGGTCGCTTCACCCAAATTGTCAGTCCCCTTTTTTAGCCTAAGTGATTTGGGTCAAGTGAATTCTAAGGCCTCATTTGGCTCTGACATTGAAAATACTCAATACTCTAGATACTTAAAGGATTAGATGTATGCCAGCTTGAAGAATACAAGATCTTGCAAACACAGATAAAAATAATTCTTCCTCCCTGCTGTAAAACACAGAAAGCCCACACTTTAAATTACTGTCTGAAAAACAACCCATAATTTAATTATTTTAAGAATAAAACCTCTTCTTTGTTTCAGTGAATCTTCTCTTGGTAATGTGATAAATTGCTAGCATTTTTATCAAATAATAAACAGGCATAAAATTAAAAGAGAAACTGAGAGGTAGTTTCTCAATAAAAATAATAATAAAATAAACAAAATGTTCAAAAGTAGATAAAAACCCCAGAACATAAAAATGTCTTCTCATCTTACCGCCCAAACACAGGCACTGTTACCACTGTAGTGCGCATTCTTTTATTGCTGCCATTATTTTAATATTGGCATAAAAACGAATTGCATGCATAAGGGACTTCCTAATGCCTTGGAACTTGGATCTGCTGTAACAGAAACACTATTGATTTCAAGTAGGTGTAAGAGTAGCATGGTAAGCCAGAATGTATTCTGACTATCCAATATTTATATATAACAGTGTGCTTGTTCAATGTAAGTAAGCTGAGTACTGAAGTAGTAGATTAATTATCACAAGATGAATCAATTTATAGCTAAATTGAACAAATTTAATTTTCTGTAGCAAACTCAATAACATGTAATTCCAGTAACAAGACAAAACATATCTTACAAGCTTTAGTGCCCATGCAAACTTTTGTTGGATGTATTTCTAAGAGACGTGAAAAAAATCATTTGTTCTTAACCTCTGAACATCTTGGAAAACTGCTTGTTTAACTTGAAATACATTTAAGAGAGAAATTTTAGTAATGATGGTAGGAGACAGATCATGTCAACTTAAGCCTAAAGAACTTTGCTCAGCTGGTTAAATGGTCAGTGCTCTTGAGGCCAAGGGAACATGCTATTCTTGAAATTTTCATCTACCCAGTGAGGCAATGGCTACTCCTTTATTTCTGTTATATCGGCAATATTTTTCAGTGAGGTTATTGCTTTTCAAGATTTGTATTAAGTACCACACCCATACATAAATTTTGAATAGTGAAATATACAGCTATGTATTACAGGCACATTGCTATGTCACTGTGTAATGTGTTTGTTCCATCTTCCTTTCATATTATAAAATATGTATTTAATAGCTATGAGATACTCAGCTCTGTGGATATACCAGTATTTATTTAAATACGGAGTATCCGTTATTGTGGTTACTTCTAGAATTAATTTTAATAGTTGTTGGAGAGCGGATGTCTTTTAGAGCTTATCTGTCATGCGTATCTCCCATCATTTCCCTAATTGGTACTCAAGGCTGGCTAGGCACAAGGTCTGAAATGGCTAACTTAAATGTGACTTAAGATGTCAATTTTTCAGTTATGTGATCATGGAAGAATATGGGAATACCACTGATCAGTGGATAACTGAGAGAATCACTTCATACTCGTGTAGTTGAATTTCTGTATTGGACTCACAGCCATTGGCTTTGGTTGGAATATTGGAGAAAATTTGAAGCGATTCTTTCTTTGCTTATGGAATATTCTCACTGGCTATTTCTATTTCATGTACTAACCTTGTAGTTCAGGTTGGTCTAGGGTCAAAGAGTTGCTCGCTCTAATATTCCCAGAGGCAATTGGAAAGTTGGAGGGGAGGTTGGGACAGTTCTTTGTTGGGTGAAACTGCCCCACACCTATCAGGGGCTCTGGTGTCTTTGACTCTAACTCACAAAGTGCCAGTGAGCATCTCCAGCCTTCATGACAGTAACAAATAGCCCTCAAATTTTCTGTGTGTCCCCTAAGGGTCATGCCACTAACTCCTAAGAAAAGCCACTTTGTATGACAAATACTTATTTGGAATTATATTTTACATGGATTTTTAAAATTAATGTAGGCGCATGTTCATCTATTCAGAATTACAAAAATAAAAGAAAAACGCTATTAAAGTACATGACTATTTTGCTTATTATATTATTATGTTTTGAAACATACTGAAAAAAGGTATGTTAATATTTTATTGGTGATGATTTTTGAATGAGATGAAATTCTTTATGTTGTGGTTTTCCTGTTTTTCACCATGGACTCCTCATTAAAATGTTTCCAAATGCCTGAAAAATAATAGGACATGCTATTTCTCTGACTTTACTCATTTAGTTATTTACTACTGTATCTTACTTTGAGGAAGAAACAACAGGAGACGATTAGGAAAAAATGGACTTTTTACTCTCTCTGTTAGCAGGGAAGTCTTAGTGGAATCTTTTATGATAGTGGTGTCTTTTATGGTTTCAGTTAGGTAAGATAAGAAATCAAGTATTAAAGATTATCTTCATGCCATCAGATGTTATTTAAAATAAGAATTTGGATCCTAGGCCCATTTTTCCTTAAATGCTTGATAAAAGCAAAGTAATTTTTTTTTTCTTCTCACATCTTGATCAGCACTGAGCTGCTCAGGAGGGCAACCAACAGGGTTCAGCACTATCATCCTGCAGGTGCCAGGAACAAAGGAAATTCCAAGGCCCGTTAAGTGGGATGGAGTCCAGCAGGAGAAAGTTGAGACTAAGAAGCTGGAGTGAGCCAAATTCCAGAGGCTTCCTAGACAATGCCTTGAATTTGCACCAAAACAAGAAGGCGATGTTGGTCACACCCGGACTGCTGAACAAACCCAAATACACATAATAGATCCCCTGGGAAGGTCCAGAAAGTGTATCTGAGATACCATAAAAGAAAAAAGAAAAGGCCTTGCCAATGGGCAGACCTGGACACTATTGCCGGATTTGCTTCTTTTGGGGCACATTTGTTAGACTCCCCGGCATCGACTTTTTCTTCTGTACAATGGCAATGCAAATGCCTACACCCCAGAGTCACTGATGTAAGGATATGACTGGATGTCCAGCTTTACTCAGGATCTGGCCTGCAGCAGGTGCTTAATATGTTAATGCCGTGGGTCCACATGGAACTAGTTGGCTCCTCGTGCAGGTCTTCATCTAGCTTACAGTCCTGATCTGTAGGGGGCTCACACATCTCTTTACTTCTATTAGTCTCTTTTATCTAAATTCTAGGCCTGTCTCAGAGCCCGACTGATTCACTTCCAGGTTTTCTCCACTTTCTCTTACTCCTAGCAGTCCATATTAATCTTTATAATTAGACAGTGTTCCATTGAATTAGGCGCATGATTAATCTTATGAGTTCTTGGTATAACTCTTCAAATAGGATATCATCTTTTTTCTCTATGACTTGTTTGAATGTACAGTTGTTACCATAGCGATGAACTCATAGTTCAGGAGCTTTCTGCTTATTGATGCTTTACCAGGATTTTGAAATTCTAGGTTGCCTTCCGTAGTTTCCTGTCTCTCTTGGCTCTTGTCTGAGGGAAGGTGAAAGATAAGCTTACAATTTGAACTAAGGACAAAATTAGGTTCTGGGAACGGGAAGGGAATTTCTTAATGACAGGATCGTGTCCCCCTGAGGGATCACCATTTGGTCAGCTAGTAACTGCGTTTCATTGCTGCTCAAATTTCAGCTTCCAGTGAAAAGAAACTAATTGGCCACCTCAGGCCACATGTTCACCCTCACCCCTGAAATATCTCCCCAAGCGAAAAGGAGGCTGGTGTCAGCAAAGTGAGTTGGAGATAAGGTAAAGGGGATAGTGTTGAGTGACTCGAGGGCCTGGGAAGACCCTGGAACTGACGGGAGAAGAAAATAAGAATGGACTACAAGGCAACTGAGAAAGGGGTGATGTGGTGGGTCAGACTTGGGTGTGACACAGGTACGGGGGAGAATGAGGCTGCTCCGGCTTGCTTCTCTAGTCACTAATTCACCCTTACCCGTAGGAATGACAGTAAGCCAAGTGCTGTTCGTCTTGTGCCAAGCCTTCATTGGCAAGGAGAAGGGAGGCCGGAGGGCATCAAGCTGCAGAGAGAGTGTATTAGATGTCAGAAAGGTTAGCAATGGCCTGACTGCCAATTCTTTGAACTGTCGAAGCCGTTAGAGATTATGAACAAAGGAATGCCCCATTCAGACTTACTTCTTTACAAAGCCACTCTGGGTCGAATGTGTTATTTTCAAAGAAATATCTTGGGAGCTAATGTACCATGCGTGTGGGAAGTGATGTGGTAGTGAAAATGGAGGGAAGGGAGGAGGTGAAGTTTAGAGACTAAAGATTCTCTTTCCTTTTGAGAGAGAAGGGAAACCTTTAATGGGGTACAGGTAGCATAGGCATGTTTAGTATTAGGACTCACTCAGATATCCGGTGCATCTTTTTAGAAGTTATTTATTTGGTAGAGCTACTCTGATTGATGTTTTAGAAGTCAGTACTGAAAATCACTTAGAGTTGTTGCCATATTGCAGTGCCCTGTGCAATGGGTATTTACAAATATTCGTCAGAAGTTACCTTGCCTTTCACAGTGCCTTTCTGCCTCCGCTTGTGTGATCCTGTGTGTTCCTTCTCTGCATTTGCCCTGCAGTCAGTTGACTTGTGGGGTTGGTTTTCTTTTCCTGACTGTAAGTTCCAGAAACACAAGGGTTGTGTTTAGGTTGTCACATTGTTCATGGTCTTACTTTAACTTCTCCTGAAAGCAAAGCCTGGGAAGAAGAGGACTTGGGTCACGGAAGTAATCCCAGAAGTAGGAAAGGCGGAAGAGCCCAACCCAGATGTAGGGCTTAGTGTGTTACCACTCTGTAGCTGCCTCTCAGGAACCACGAAGAAAGGACCTCCCTTCCCCTCCGAATGTGGAGGCCTGCATACTCCCGCCTCTGTTGGCAAGTGCCGCCAGGGCGCTGGCTTTGCTCACTTGTAGGCTGAAGGAGTGTTTCTGGGCAAAACCCTGAGGCGGAAAATGTAAAGCGACTGGGGAGGCTTTGGTTGGGATGGTGGGAATGAGCACGTTCACTACTATACCCACACTGGCTGCAGATGCGTGTCTCCACGCGTGTGTCTCCTGGGCTGAGTCTGCCTCACACAGGGAGCACGTGCCTGGTAATTACTTACTAATTAGTAAAGTCAACAAGATGATGCAAGCAAAGTGCTTTGTAATCTGCTCAGCAAAACAAGTAGCGCTCGCACTGTTAGTACTCACAATGCACTGTTAAGGCCCCCGCTCTCATTGGATCCCTTTAAACAATCCGCTGGATTCCGATGTCCTCAATATCCTATCCCAAACATTCTCTCTGGTTTATAGAGTGGCTTCAGCCACTCCCAGGGTGACTCAGTCCCCTTGCTGATCAGATGGGGCTGACTCATTGCTCACCTGTTCTCTTAGCATTGGTGTAGTCCTGGCTATTGCTGAGCTGTTTCATCTCACCAGAGTAAGGAATGGGACTTATTCCAAAGATTCTGCACTGCCTTGTGTTTGAGACTTCTAGTATTGCCAGAACCGTAACATTTCTGTCTCTAGGAGTTTATCCCCGAGGGGACCACACCAGTCTCTCCTGCACTAGAACAAGCCGTTCACCAATTCCCGTTAGTCACTGGCTATCATGCTGGGATCTTCAGGGAAATGTTTTCCTTTTAGAAATCTCATAGGAGGTGTGTTAATTCCACCTTACCAATTGGCCTCCCTGAAAACACTGATTCCATAAGTTTAAATGGGGGCCCAGGAATCTTTTTCTGATAGTACTGATTGATTCTGTCTCTAGAGAAGCGGCAGGTGAGCATAGGGTAGTGCTTGGGTCCTTGCTTCTGGGAGGGTGAGTGATTGAGGGTCAGTGATGCACCCCTAATCATGATATCCTTGTTCCTTTAGGAGTTTAGCAACCTGGAAAAGTGCACATGTTAATTGCACAGTCGGTTCATGAACAGCTATTGATTTCCATTTCTATTTCCTGTCTGTTGTCTCTTTAGGAATAAGGTCAAACTCTATTCCTTATGTGTAATATTTTTGCAAGTGGATGTCCAGTATTTGACCTAAGTCCTTTAGCACAGAAATTAGGTAAAAATCAATAAGAAAATGGCTTCAATATAGCTTAGACTCCCTAGAGAAAGAAACTTTATATTAACTAGTATTGAAGATTGTTTTTGCTGTTAATAGTATTCCTAGACTATTTTAGCATCTTGTCTGTATCTACATATAGAACTATTGTTTGTATATAAAGAATGTTTTGCACAGAGGTTTGTCCTCTTGGGGTATATCTTTTGTTTTCAAAAGAGTTTCAGGAAACAACAGTCATACAGCCAGCCAGCAGTCATCCGGGTATACATTAGCAAATCCCGAGTGTTGCTTTCTAATACAGAGGCTCCGTTCAATGAAGAGGAATACCTTGCATCTTTAAATGAGATCTGAAGTTGGCTCACTGAAGTCCTAACTCTCTCATTCTATGTGAAGTATTGTGAAAAGAGTATTGGATGGTCTCCGTTTACTCTTTTAGAGCGCTACGTGCTGATCTTCATTAGATCTACCAGGGAAGAAATGTATTTGCTTGTGGAAATGAGAGAGTCTTTTTATCCTGAAGTCTCTGCCAGCACGCCTCGAGTTGGATTATAGTAATTGGGCACACTCAGATGTATTGGAGTTGGCAACTTTCCATTTTTGGGGGGTAAAAAATTTATTAATAAAAATAAGTTTGCCAGGTTTGGCCCAAGAGATAAAATATGAAGGAAGACTTATGTGGACCTTGCCCTGTAGAGCTTACCATTGTGAGAGTCAATCAAATTATTATGCAAATATATGGTTAGGCACCAAGAAGTAATTTTCTACATCTGCACAATAAAAATACTAGATCAGAAAGTAGTAAAGACATATAATAGTGAAATCTGATTAGGAGCTACATAGCATCTAAAAGATAAATGAATTAGAGAAAGTGGACTAGGAAGAGCATTATGGACAGAGCATTATGGAGAGTCCATCTCTAAGTATAAATTGCAAGGAACATGAAACATCTAGAATTATCTATCTACAATATGATATTCCCATATTCTTTATCTGTTACTGGAGATTGGAAATATACAAGGGTGAAAATCAGCAAGTAATGAAAAAATTGGTGGAACTGACAAATCTGATTGATATGTAGAGAAAATAATTTACAATTATTGACCAAGTAAAACTAAAGATATTTTAGTCAAAAGTGTCTTTTTTAAAAAGAAAACTTTGATTTTTAAGTTGGAAGTTGATCCAAAGTTGAAAGGAATAGCAATATGTGATGATTGGAACCAATTATTTCTACTTCAATTTTTGTGCTGGTTGGTGCTTTGTGCTCGATTATAAGAAATAGGAAAACAGTGAACTGTCTCTGCAAACATGAAACTGTTGAAGGGCTGGAAGAATAGTACAGTAGGGAGAGCACTTGCCTAACAAGTGCAAGGCCCTGAGTTCGATTCCATAGGACTAGGGAGTGAGAACCTGTCTCAAAGAAAATGTTGAGTAAACTTTTTGAATACTAATTATTAAAGTGGAGACATATAACCAAAATGATGTAGAATGAGAAATCAGATAAACTCAAACTTTTAAAATTTTGTGATAATGTAGGAAATCATTTTTCCATGAAGAAACTGAAAGAATACCAGGTAGTCCAAGCGCAGGAGGGAGTGTGGCCCCGTGAACGCTGAGTAGGTAAACAGAATCTAACTCTTTTGGGATGTTAGATACTTGCAGGATTTTTGTCTTTTAAGTGCAGTGGGGAAAGGGCAGTGACAAGATCTTATGTGGGAAATGGCCTGGGGCGGGTGGAGAAGAGGCCACTACAGAAAGAGAAACTCTGGTCATGTAGATAGCCCAGATGAGAGTGGCTTGGCCTCAGATGGAGGAGGTGGTGTAGATGGAGGACAGAAGACAAGATGCGTAAGTTATTTGGGATAAGAAGCTGAAGGACTGGTAATACATTTGCTGTGGGAATTGAGGGAGCAGGGCGGTTCAGATAACTTGCCCGTGCCTTCCATGAACCATCAGCTAAGTGGAAAGTTTTTACGGAGCTAGGAAATTCTTTTTTCTAGTAACTTAATTATAGACGGTTGTAATTTTGAGACAAACACAAAACCCTGAGGTAAAGTATGGCTCTTTCACAAATTATCACCTCCAGTGGTTTAGCACTATCCGGAGGCCAATAAAAATACTTTAATGCCTGGTTGGTTTTGCTGTTTTAAATTCCGCCACACTTCCCAAGAGAATGCCACCAAAAGATGACCCTCCAGGCTGACTCAGCACAAAGCTCAGAATCCTAGCAAAGTAGACACACTTCATTTTTAGAAGTTGCACTTAATATGAGAAACCAAGATCACAATTATGTCATAGAACTAATTGAGGCAAACAATGGGAATTAGAGAGGAGGAGGAGGCTGTGGGAGGGTCAAAAGGGGAGAAGGGAAGGTTTTGTAATTTTGCCAAGATATGTATATACACAAAATACTCAAAATCAGTGTAGACATCATGTATTGGCATCTCTACATACCAATAAAATGGGGAAAAATAAAAATAAGACTTAAATGGATTGTGTGTATGTTTGGAATCATAGAACTTAAAGAGAAACATTTTTTATGAGCACACAATTAAATTCCGCATTTCTCTGTTGAGAATAAATTTTATTTTGAATTACATAGTGGTGATCGTGTGGAGGTAGTGCCAACATCATTGGCCATGGTGGTGTGCATGGTGACAATTGCAGCATGTGCGGTAATGATGGTGGTGGTGGCAATGTTGGCGGTCATGTGGGTGATGATGGCAGTTGAAGTGACAGTACTGGTGATGTTGGAGGCCTCCCATGCTCATTAGTATTGAGGACCATAGTTGAGAAGTACGTTGCATGTCCCAATGTCTCAGCCTGGGCTGGTATGCAAGTTTAGAATGGAGTTGGCAGAATATTGTTGCCTACCTTTCGTCGTTGACCCCTCTTGAAGCAAATATTTCACGTAGATGTGCTAGTCACTTTCCAATTATTGTTGTTGGTGAGAAGGGTCGCCACAACAATAGTTGGCAGAAGTGCTTCCATGTGGTACACCTCAGAGTGTAGGCCAGCTCCCTGGCACTGCTGTACACGGGGTTTGAACACTATTCCTCAAGATTGTGGAGAGAATAGAATTTGAAACAGCTAGCTACTGTTCTAATTCTCTTTTCATTGCTTTACTTCTTCAGTTGTTTTGGTGTTTCCTTTTCTCTTCTACATGACCTTTCTCTTTTTCAGGCCAGAGCTTTCAATCTAATTGTCTCCAGTTGACTCATTCTTTCTGGCAGTGTGACCTTGGGCAGTTCTCTGCCTTCGTGCCTTGCTTTGTTTTCTTTTTCTCCGTAATACTGAGCATTTGGTGTCCTCTAGACCATCACTAGTGTGTTTCTGTGCATCCTTGTCTCTCCCGCTGGGAGAATACCTGCTCCCTGAGGACAGGCTTTGCTCTGTCTGCTGCTTTGCTCTCAGTACCTGCAATAACACCTGGTACATAGTCAGTGCTTAAAAATATTTGTGAAATTAATGGAGGATGTTATTTTATTGACCTTTTCTTATGTCAGAGGGATGTAGTTATGCTCCTCTTACATAGTTACCTTGAGGATTAGACAAAAATAATGTAAATAAGCCACCTGGTATACCCAGCCTGGCATAGTAATACCTACTGAATTTTTACGTTCATGTCAAACTTTCTCTTTCCTACAACTTCTTTCTCCTTGGTATTTAGAGTAATAATTTTGGGTATCTTCTCTCCTTGGTGATATTCCTCTATTTTTTTATTGCTTGTCTTTCTTCTCTTAACTTGTTGGTTCCAAAGACCTGCTCAAAGGACCTGATTGCTTTTCTTTTTCAGATTATTAACAAGATTACTATTATTATCATTATTAACAGAGTACATTGCTTCTAATTATGTAGTAATTCTTTTGTGCTATTTTTATGATAAATTCATGAATTATATTTAATATAGTTGGCTGTTGTGCCACTCATTATTCATAAATTGTCATTTCATGAGTTATTCTGTGAAGTAATGTTAATTATCTTCACTTGACGGAGAGGAAACTGAGGTTTAGAGAAGCTAATATTTTGCCCAAGAATACACAACTGGTAAGTTACAGATTGAAGATCATTCTGGCATCTGGTTTCTTCTGACTTTTTATCCATTCATCCAAAACAGCACATGAACCATCCATTAGGCACTATGCTAGCCTTTATTTGCACAGAGAGGAAAACAGTGGTGCAGAACCTGTCCATATGACCCTAACTGTGACCACTATGATCACTGCAAACACTGTCACTGAAGCTCTTCTGGCACCATATCGAGTGCCCTAGTTCTTAGGCAAACCCTGGCCAGCTTATTTTACTTCTCTGTTTTAGCCTTATCTCAATCTTATCTTAATCTTATCTTATCTGAATTCACACTCAAGGCTCCTGGTTGCTTTTATTTTTGAAAATTACTAGTCTCTACCTCTCTGCTTAGTCTCTCCCATTATAATATCGGCTCCTTTGCCTTGATCCTCAGTGGACTGAAACGTCTCTAAGCTGTGTGTTGGTTAGTTTTATCATCCGTTTAAGATCTCATTGGATTTTAAGCTTCCTTAGGCATAGTCTCTGCTTGTTATGTTAATATTTCCTCCACATGACACGTAGTGGACATTTAGAGGATCAGTAAATTGAAGTACCCCTGATGCTGTAGTCTAGGCGTGTCCAACCTGAGACCCACAGTTTTTTGATTTTTGTTTTTATGTTTTTGTTCTTGATTTTTCTTTAATTTCATAATAAAAATTAAGACATTTTACTACGAATATACATTAACCATAGTATATTTTTTATAAATGGCCCAAGAGAATTCCTCTTCATTTAGAAAAGTAAGAGCCAAAACCCTAATGACAGGCCACAGGTTAGACACTCCTGCTTTAGACTACAGTTTTCAAAATTACTCTGTCAGTTTATCTAATTATGGAAAACTATGTTAATATATTACACGTGGGTTCTGTGAATCTCTGCAATATATACTATATTTTATACAAAGCATATTTCTGCTTGCTTTCATTAGCATTGTCTAGTAGCTTATATGTTTGATTGAAAAAAGTATATTTTTCTTCAAGATTTAAGTTCAGACAGAATAGTAACTATAGATAATTATGTTCCATAATAGTTCCTTTTTATGAATAACCTGCTGACTTAATTTCTGATTTAGTAAGATACTCAGCCTTTTAATAAAGATAACTATAATTCAAAATATTTATTATGTAATAGTATGTTAACTGCAGTATAAAAGTTGGATGTTATGTAACAGATATGACTGAGCCACAGAATTTGACAAAACAAAATTCTTAGGTCCAAGTCTGGGACATAAACATCTGCTAGTGGTGAGGTTTCTTTGTTTTAACTTTTTAAAAAATTAAAATGATATGCCTTTTTGGAGTCTTTTTTTGTTTTATTGGGTACTCAAGTGAAAAAAACAGCTTGACCACTTAACCCAGCATTGCCTGTAACATTCGTTACATGTTAGAAGACAGGGTGATGCTCGCAAAAGCTGACTTGGGTGAGTATGTGGTACCTTTGGTAACACTGTATTGGATCACATTCATTCATTCACAAATTATTGAATTTGTACCAGATACCAAGGATTTAGCAGTACAGAAAGCAGACAGAATTAATCTCTTACGCATTTTAATGTGAAAATTCCAATTAGCCGATGCAACTTCAGGTAGTAAGAAGCACTAAGAACGTGAATGAGATCACGTGCCAGAATGGGGGAGCTGCTTCTGGTTGGGGAGGTGGGAAAGGCCTCCTTGGGGAAGTGGCATGTGAGCTGAGCTGTTGCTTACGTGGACTCACCAAGGTGTCAAGAACGGGAGTGGATGAGATAAAGGCTATTCCTAGGAGCTCCCGGCCTATGAAAAGCTGGGAGAGGCTGAATAGTGAGAAATGTGTGTGGCTAACTTCTAGCTCAAGAGGAAGGCTTGATCCCAAAGCTTGGTCAAGTGTTGACCTCTTGGTACAAAGGTCAGAATGGGGCTAGAAAAGAATGGTACAGATTCCAAATTTCAGGGAGCAGGAGCGGGCAAAGATGGCCAGTGATCAAACCTACAGGAAATTGCCACCCACCCTTTCCTCTGCTGGCACAGACAGGAATCTTAACACTCCCAAACCAGCTGTTACATGGGCTTTGGCTGGACCTTCAGTAAAACCAGGAAACAAGTCTCCACAGCTCCCACACAGCTCAAACATCAAGGGCTAAGCCAGAGCTGAAGAATCTGTAACACTTGAGCACCTGTGATCACAGACCTGGGGAGCTCCTTTAGAGTCTGAAAAGAATTGGAGCTAGAGTTGTGAACGGGCAGTTTTTAAGGGGCTCAGAATATTCGGAAGGGGGGAGGGCAGTGGCCTTTCCTTTGTATAATAGATAAAATTCTTTATGCAAAACAAGTATACAGCTGGCCATACTTATTTGTGCACAGACCTAGTGAAGAGCAGTCTATACCCAGGGACAGCAAGTGCAAAGGTGAGCAGGGAATGAGCACTGTTACATTAAATAAAGGGACCAGAGCAGGGAGTGCAGAGTGTGAGGACAGACTGAGAGTGGTATAGATGGGGAAGACCAGGAAGCTGGCAGCATGAAAACACTGCAATGTGTGCCAGGCTGTTGTGAGGAGCCTGGGGTTCATGCTCAAGCCAGCAGGACACCAGTAGGGGTTTATAGCAAGGTGCACCCCGATCTATAGTCACCAGCTTCAAATGTACCTTGTTGAAAGGTTTCTTTTAAATGGATGTAATGTAATTTTTCTTTGTATTTTATAGAATAGACCAGAGGGCTGTGATTTGGCCAAAGGATGCTTTCGAAACACAGCAGGATTCAAATGAGGTAGGTGCAATTACTGCAATTACTGCTGGTTATAGGAACATAAATTAGCCAATCATGAAACCTATTATTCTTTTCATAGTGCTGAAACCTGTCATGCTTGTACTTCTTTGTTCATTTGGTAACATACTTCTTTGCTCTGGAGCAAACACATTTAATGTACTGTTTTCACCATGTCTTGGATGTAACTCAAGTCCAACAGTCATTTCCTCCTATCTGCTTTTCTTTTTTTCTTCCTTCCTTCCGTCCTTCTTTCCTTCCTTCCTTCCTTTCTTTCTTTTCTTCCTGCCTTCCTTTTTTTTGAGACAGGTGTTGGTCTGTAGTCCAGGTTGGTCCTGATCTCATGAAGTAGCCCAGGCTGACTTGAACTCATAGCAATCCTCCTACCTCAGCCTCCCAAGTGCTGGGATTACAGGCATGTGTCACTACATCCAGTTTAGGTGGTGCTGGAGGATCGAACTTAGGGTCTTGCACTTGCCCGGCAAGGGCTATGTCCCCTGTGCTATTCTTCCAACCCTAACATCTTCCAAGTTTGATTTAGGATTGAATAACCCTAGCTGTAAGAGTTAAGATTATACAATAATCTCTTAATTATCCTCATCTCCATCACTCTAGCTTTCTCACTGGCTTTTGCAGTCTAAAACATCATTAAACTTAACTGTTTACCTACTGATCACAATTTAATTTGGTGTTTGCAGCATGGTCTTCTTAGTATACTTTGAGATAAGAGGCCATGTTGCGCCACTCAAATGGTTTATCACTAGACATCACAACATTAGTTAGCCTTAGATTTTCTTTGGAATACGTAATGGGATTCTAAAGTTGGAAATGAATACAATGTAATTGGAGTACTGGCTCTTAGGAATGCCTTGGATTAAGACATCAATTTGAAAGATGCTGCCTGCCGGGTTTTTCTTGTCCTCATTGAATTAGAGCAGTAGGTGGCATGTGGTATGTCTGATTAGGATATACCACAAGCAAAGATACCATAGAAAATAAATAAAAAGATATGATACTCAGAGATTTAGAAATGATTAACTTAATGCAAATTGTTTAATTGGCAGAGCATAAATCTCCCTTGCCTCTTAGCTACCACTATAAAAGGCATTTGCTTAAATGTAGGTGATTTTCTTTATCTTTACTTGACAGAAGTTGGCAAAAATGGGTAGCCCAGGGTAAAGCAGGTGTCTAGTTAATCCCAGTTAAATAGCTGAAGTTGCAAAAATATTCTAAAGATAAGGAGACAGAACACTGTTTGATATTTGTGTGTGTGTGAGCATAGCAACAGGCTTCGAATTTCGCTGTCTCAGGGTTACAACACTGAAAAAGAGTTTAAAAGAAAGAAGCAAGAGGCTGAATCAGTGACAACCGCTCCCTGCTCCCCCTTGAGCAAGCGAAACATGAGTTGTGAAGAAGCCCTGGCTTATTTTGACATAGGTGACTAGAAAAATGAGGTGATTATAAGAATCAATTTGCGATAGTTTTCAAGTACTTGGGAGAAATCATGATTTTTTTTTAAAGCTGGAAACTCATGAGGTTGCTGAGATTTCTTAAGCATTCTCAAATCACAATGTTGTGAAGCTCTGTTTGAAAATCTGCTCTCGTGAGTTGCTTCGCTCTATTGGTAAATGACGCGAAACATGCCACCTAGCTGCCCTGGCATTACATGAGCTCGTGAGCACTGGGTGGAGAAAGCACAGGTGGTGCCATATTTTAAATGTGTTCACCTCCAGCAAAGGGGACACTGAAGATTCAGACTGAACCAACACAGTAAGCACGAGCTGCGAGTGGTTTTGTCCCATTTGGAATCAACGGTATGTGCACATCCACATTCCTACATGTAGCTTCTGTTGTCACCAGAACTTGGGGTACTGAAAGAGACTTTAGGGAAACCCATGGGGGTAGTATGAGTGGGGCAGAGGCCTTACAGGGAGAGTTGGTATGACTGCATTCATTGGTAGAAACATCCTGTTAAGTGAAAATCTAAAGTGTGTTTTTCCTTGCATTTCTCATACTGACTGAACTCTAAATTCTTTTGTGCAAAACCACCTGGTAATATTTCTCTGGGCAACACAGCTCTGGGAGAAAAATAGATGGGAAACATTGCTTTAGTATTCTAATGGAATTAGGAAAAAACATACAGAAATGTGCACAAATTATAAGCAGGCAGCTGGAGGAATTCTTGGGAAGTATGTAACCAGCATTTAGATTAAGAAACAACATAGCCAGCATCCCAGATGTCTCTAACTCCCTCTAGTCACGGCTCCCTTGTGAAGACAACTGCCAGTAGACTGTCCGGATTTCTTTTCACCTGTTTTTGAGACGTTTACACATGAACCTCTTTGTGTTTGTTTTACTGTTCAGTGTTACCTTTGTGAGGTTTGTCCATGTTTGCTCTGCACTTGTTGCTTGTTCTCTTGCTGTGGCCTGTTTTATGGCTGTCTCTAGTTTCCATTATGATCAGTTGTCTGGATTGGAATTGTTTTTCATTATAAGCTGTTTTCTAGCCTCTTTGTGTAGCTGACTTTTTACACAAGTCTTCCTTATATGGGCAAATGGATACATAAATTAGTTTTGTTCTGTTGTGCTAGTGCTCTTCATCCAATTACTCTGTTCCTTTCTCCTATTTCTTAACCCATCCCCAGCATTATACTTTTCTAATATAACTGCTGATTCCATACCTAAACTCTTTCTTCCACATCAAGCCCCAAAAATGAGTCTCTTGAACATCATAGGAAAATGATCCAAAAACATTCTTTCAGATATTTCCCCTGGACCCTGATAGTCTGTATAAATAATAACAGTTATGTAGCATCATGTGTGTTACACTTTCCCCACAGTTCGCAACTATCATTTGGTCTTACTTCAATGCGCTCTCCAAGATGAATGGGGCTCAGCTGTAGTTTTGTTCCAGGGTGAGCACTTGACCTGAGATCTATTCAGCCCCTCAGTGTGGTAAATGATACATGGTATGATGTGCGTGTCCTTTTTCTTCATAGACTGAAAAGTTTTTTTTTAAACTTCCTATTTTCACTTGGCATCAGTATACGTTTGACTCCTGGCAATATCATTTATATTTCTGACAGTCTAGAGTTTGCAGATTTTATCGTGGGTCTCTGGTAGGACTTGGGTCTCCATTGTGTGTGTGTGTGTGAGACCAGGGTGGGGGTATTGGAATTTGTTTCTGAAAAACTAAATAATTCTCCTCTTACCATTCATCTGAGATTCCTGACTCTACCCCTGTAAATTATATTTGTTGGTCTCCTGAATCCAGATTGGAAGTATCCTACCCTGAAGGTAGAGAGATGAGGTAGATATTTAGAAGGTTTAAAATTCCCAATCCTTGCCCTTCATTATTCCACCACATTCATGTAATTAGTAAGCATTCAATAGATCTGAAAGATTCTTGAAAGATAAGATGAGAAAAAACAATTTTTTTATTCTCTGCATCATTGTCAGTATCATTCTTGATTTAAGTAGCAATTAGAAAACTAACAGCTATGTCAAGGAAACTAAATGATCCCCCGTTCCCTGAGCAAATGTGCCCTATCAGACACACAAACCAACTCCTAGACTGCAGACCATAAGGCATCACATTAACTTCATTTGTAAAATGTTAAAGAAGTTTTGAATTAGGTTAATTAACTCTAGGACGCCTATTGGTTTTTAACACTCATCGATTCTACTTTTTCTTCATTTTCCTGGTGCTTGGGGAAATTTAGTCCTATGTTCCCATGAGGGAACAGATGAGGCAAACGGTCTCAGAGTTTCTCAGGGGTAAAGCATCCTCATGGCCATTAATCTAAAAGCCAAGTTGGGGGATCGAATAGTAAGTAGTGCTATAAAAGTGACACATGTGCTTAACCTAGTTATTAATCAGTTTATGAGAAGGGACACACATAACCACATAATCATAAAGAAAGAATGGGAGTGACTGAAGATTAGAAATAAATGCTACATGAATTTAAGTACTTTGATTCTGTCATTATATTTGCTTAAGAAAACTCTTACATTCTTATTTTATAAAAAAAAACCTATCATTTCAAAGTTTGTTTTTGGCCTCTATGCTCATTTCCTTATCACATAGATATTAGAACATATTCTGATTCACCTTTTGCATAAAGCAAGTGTCCATTGAAAAAGAAGTTGCTTCCATGTCAGTTCTACCTATGATTTTAATATACTAAAGGCAAGGTCATTCGCAAGACAGCTGGCCCTCAAGCAGAAGTTTATCTTTTGTGCCATTGTACATAGATGTCTTATTTCTTTCCCTTTTGAAGTTTGCTGGCTATAACATTTTGGTGCTGGCATGGACCCATTTGCAATTTATCTTCTCCAGGATATAGGAGCCAATTTATATATCTAAAGAAAAAAAAATCCTGCCCTATCTTAATTGGTTTACCCAACAGAGATATGTCCAGCTGAGAAGAGGGGATGCTCTATCATAGAAGAGAAAATGCATTAACTCTGTCTCTGCTATCAATAAACTCCAATAAACTCTACTGGTGAGGATTTCAGCGTAGCTAAGACTTAAAAGGTCACTGGGGGAAATGCTTCCGGATAGGTGTACTGACAGGTGGATGTCCCCAGAATCAGACTGTAGAGACAGCTGCCTGTTTCCCCACATGTAGCTCCCAATAGTTAAAAAAAATATTTAAGGTGATTGATTTTAAGAATATGGAGAAATCTAGAGTGTTTATATGATTAAGAAGATAGAAATTCTGTTGCAGGATGTAATAGAAGAGATGGGAGTTTGTATTTAGAGTGTTTGAGATTGTAGACCTTTATAGCAACCTTCTGAGAAAGTCAGTCATAGCTAAGTGAAGCAGGATTCACAGGGAGAGATTATGGTGCCAAATACTCATAGGGTTATCAATCCGGATGTTGAAGTAACTTCAGTATGAAAACACCATTGCTGCAGAGGAAGAGCCAATGCAGATAGAAGCCACTGGGTCATGTAGATCTGGGCCATACCATGAGAGGTGATTTTGTAGGGGAGAAGAAATTAGTTAGCAGTGAAGATCAAAAGACAATAGTAATAATCTGTCCTTTCACCCTTCTGCTCTCTTTTTGACGCTGAGGTGGAGAGTAGGAAAAATGAATGGTGTTTAAGGGTAGAAAAAATTCTCCATTAATAAAAAATCCAACAGTCAACATTGGCTGTACCACTTCACCAAAAGCTCTAATATATCTGAAAGAAGCAATTTGTCAAAACCTCTTTGATATTATGCTATTCCTTTTTTTATGGGTGCTTTGAGTTAGTGGATAACATATCCTTAATGAAAGGATAAAATATCCTTAATGAAAAGTACATTGTTGCAACTTTATTCTGAGAACTTCATTATGGGTCTTCTTTGCATTGGTAGGTAGAGTCCCAACATTTTGGCTGTTAATCGATCTTATAGGACATCCTAGAGATATGTCATTCTTCTTTGGCTGTTTGGAAGTTTGTTTTCATTTTATGAGACAGAGCAGATAGATATCCAGATTCAGTATGACATTGTGACTCTTTTTGCTGAAGCACCATAGAAAGTGCAGATGCTCAGGGTAATAAAGAATTCAGTCTTGTGCTCTGCTGTCTTTTGGCTGAAGTTCTACCAGATGAGGCCCACACTATGAGGAATTCCATTGGAATTTTCAAGAAGAGCCTATGTTATAAGAAACAGCTCCAATAAATTGTTAGCATGAAATAACTGCTTACCAATGGCCTCATACCAATACAAGTTTAACCTCTAATCTTTAATCTTAGTACTTATTGCACAAAGGCAGCATCTGTTTGCATTTGGAAGCATAAAGGAGACAATTTTTTCATTAAATTAACATGAAAAAGTAATCATTTCTCACATACTACTGTTGTCCCTCTTTGTTAAATTATGCTAGTCATAATGTTATCCACAGTGTTAGATAATTTTTCCTTTTAAAGTCTATGAAAAATTCTTTAGTATTTTAATTTTATTAAAAGTAGAAAAACTGCGTGTTTTCAGTGTCCTCTTGGGGTCTGCATGCATGTGTCATGTGTCAATGTTAGTGTTTGTCCCATGTGAAATTGGCTGTTTTTTATTAAACCCTGTGGTTGTCATCTAGGTATTTTGGTCTCAAGCAGTATCTGATCTCAAGACAATAGAAGTAGCCTTGATAACCTTGGTTCCAGGATCTCTGACCGATACCAAAACCTATGAATGCCCAAGTCCAATATGTAAAATGACATAACATTGCATGTAACTTAGGTCTGTCCTCTTAAGTATTTATCTCTTATTTACTAATAATAATTAATATGAAGTAAACATTGTGTAAATATTTGTTATATAATATTGCTTATATGAAACAATTCTGTACATATTAAGTAGAGACACAATTTTCTTTTTTCCCATTTTATTGATATGTATATGTGCAAAATTTAAGGTTTATGGGGGCTGGAGGGATGGCTCAGCGGAGCAAGTGCTAAACCAAGCCTAAGTACCGAGTTTGATTCCCCAGCACCACATAAGCTGGGCGTGGTGGCACACGCCTCTAATCCCAGCACTTGGGTGGCTGAGACAGGAGGATTGCCATGAGTTCAAGGCCAGCCTGGGCTCTGAAGTGAATTCAGGACCAGCCTGGACCACAGAGCGAGACCCTGTCTCAAAAAATATATTAAGTGTATAATGGAGTTGAGCCTTTTATGCACATATGTATCTTGTCAAGGTGACAAGGGCTTTCCCACTCTCCTTCTGTCCCTCCCCTCCTCTCCTTCCCTTTTCCCCTACCCAGCCCCCCTGTTTCACTTTGTTTTTCATCTTAAGTTCCACAGGAGTTGTGCTCTGGGACTCTCCTATCAGAGAGACCATTCGATGTTTCACCTTATGCTTCTGACTCACTTCACTAAGCATGATGTTCTCAAGTTTCTTCCATTTGCCTGTAAAACCCTCCACATTGCTGGACTTTATTGATGCATAGTATTCCATTGTGTATAAATACCACAATTTTTGTATCTACTGGTCTGTTGATGGGTACTTTGGTGACTTCCATATTTTAGCTATTGTCAGTTGTGCCGTTATGAACATGGGCATACAAATATCTCTGATATGTGTTGTTTTGACCTCTTTTGGATACATTACCAGGAGGGGTATCGCTGGATTGAAGGGGACTTTTATTTCTAGTCTTTTGAGAACTCTCCATACTGCTTTCCAAAGGGGTTATACAAATTTACATTCCCACCAGCAGTGCAGGAGGGTTCCTTTCTCCCAGCAGCCATGCCAGCACTGATTATTATTTGACTTGTTGATGTAGGCCATTCTCACTGGGATGAGATGGTATCTTAGCATTATTTTGATTTGCATTTCTCCTATGGCTAGAGATGTTGAACATCTTTTCATGTATCTATTTCAGAATGCCTTTTGCATTTCTTCATGAGTGAACTGTCTCTTCATTTCATTTGTCAACTTTTCCATAGGATCCTTTATTTTGCTAGACTTACTTTTCTTCAGCTCCTTGTATATTGTAGTTATCAGCTTCTTATCTGAGATGTTCGTGGTAAATATTTTTTCCCACTCTCTTGGTTCTCTTTTTACAATGTTGGTAGTTTTCCTTTGCTGTGCAGAAACTTTTTAATCTTTCTTTAATAATTTTTATCCTGGCCTGGATCCATGACCATGAAACTCACAAGTTTAGATAAATGATTGCACTTACTGTTTAATTGAGATGTGTTTTATCCTTACAATTGTTTTAATTTTGAGAAAGTGTTCAAGTGAAAGATTCCTTTAGTTCTTTGACGTTCCCAAAACCATTCCTGAGTGATATTATTTCTTCAAGAGTGGGCAGCTATGTTTTTCTGCTTAAATGCAAAACCAACCTAAGGATTGGGCATTAGTTCTGGACTGATTGAGAATCTAATTTTTTCAACATATCTGTAATTTTCTCATATAACTTAAAGTCAATTCAACCTTGTTTTATAATAAAAGGATGTTACCAATATACACTTGAACATTTGCACTCAGGATAGTGTCTGGGCATGGCTACATCCAGGATTTAAAAACTTAGGAGATCCATATCTTTCCATCTCTTGTCTCTTTTCTTCAATAGTGGCACTATCTTTTGGTCAGTTTCTTCCTAATGACACCATGTTCTTACACTAATTAAATTCCAACGTATATGAGTGTTCTATTACTGTGTAACAAATTATGAAAAGCTCAGTGGCATTAAATACCCACTTTTTAGCTTACAAGTATGTAAGTCAGAAATCCAAGTAGAGCCAATGTTTTCACAGCCCTGAACTCAGATCACTGGGTTCCTACCTGGAGATTCTTCTAGAGAAGTGTACACATCCAAGCTCATTCATGTCATTGCCTCATCTTAGTTCCTTGTGGTTGTAGGATCTGTGGTCCCTGCTCTCTTGCTTCTTGTCAGCTTGGTAACGGTCAGCTTCTAGAGTCTGCCACATTTTTTCTATGTATGTGAGTGTTCCCTTTATCTTATAAACAGTGACAGCACACCAAATCCTTCTCATGGGTTGAGTCTCTCTGGTGTCTTCTGCTGTCACCTGAAAGAAATTCTCCTTTAATGAACTCGCTTGATCAGGCCTTACTCACCCTAATTGCTGTATCCTTGGTCAGGTGATTTAGGACTAAATCTCTTTATAGCAGAATTACTGTTTTATGGAATAGGCAAGACAAATAATCTTGGAAGCCATTTTTAGGGTTCTGCCTCTCACACGGTAGAATCAGAATCATTCTTATTAGCTGTAAAATTAGAAACTTGTGAAAGGATCTTTCCTCACATTTCATTTATTTGGGTTGGGGAATTTGCTCATTCTTGAACTACTTATTGACCTTGGGATTTGGAATAAGTTAATTGGCTAGACACGGCCCATCTTCCCCACTTTGAAGCTGGGAGTGATGTTCTCGGAAGATGGATAATTGGATGCTGGCCCCTGGAAGCATGATCTCTAAAGTAATTTTCCTCTCTGCTGGACCACTGCAGGTTGCTGCTTGGCATTTTTTCTTGTTTATGGTTTCTGGAGTTGAGATTAAATGACTTTGATTCCTACCAAAGTTTCTTTCTCAGCTGGAACATATCCTATGATTCATTTAATTTTAGGTATATTTTGTAGTGGGTGTCAACAAGAAGGCCCCACATCCAACATGGGCCTAGGTAAGTCCTAATTTTCATTCCCATTTGAATGAACTTCACAGCAGAGAGATTCTAAACTGCTTCCAGGTCTTGTTTATTTTGCTTATCCTTCAGAGCCAGTTATCAAGCCTGACTTCTTGTTTCCAGGGAAACCAGGTCTAGACTCCTCATCCTCAGGGGAATCTTTAGAGTAGTGTTGGCAGAAAAGTGGAAGTCATGCCAGCTACAGTTCATATTCTCTCTGGTCTGAGAATTAAGTTGCAAAAACATCTGAGGTATTGAGCAAGAAAAAGATATGGCAAGACTTGTCATAGCTGACGCACGTGTGCCTGTCTTCTGTTTGCCAGCCTGTCAACTGCAGTGCTGTTGTGTCCTCAGCCTCTGCTTTCCCCTGGCGCAGCCCCTCTGTCCTTTCACTTGTTGCTCATGTTTCCATTTATCCCTATTCATGCTACAGGTTTCCAACCCTCTCACACAGGCTAGAGAGAGCCACATCCAGATCATGACTCCCAAGAGCCATCCTGTGTTGGAGTTTTCATTGCCTTGCTTACAAAAAAGGAAAACACAGAACAGAGATTTGAGTGAGCTTTTCATGAAGTTAAAGCCTATGAACAAATCTGATTTAGAGATTGTTCTTAAAATTCTCAATTTGCCAAAATATCCAAGAGAGGTTGTGTTTCTTTTTCTACATACTCTGACCTGATGACTTATAAATTTAACAGTTTTAGCATATATATTCCACTATCTTTCACTCCTGCTAAGTTTTGAAAAAATAGTACTGCTGTTCTCATAACCAAATTATTTCTAAGTGTTGTGATATTTTGGATACTTTTTCTAATAAATAATTCTTTCAGTAGTGCTTATTGAGATACAAATGTATATCTAGTTTCAGGGAAAGGCAGGGAGCCGAGCGGTATTAGAAGAATGAGTTGCCATCCCCACTTTTCAGAGATTTAGAGTGACGCATGTCACTTTTGGACTTAGTGACCTAGTGACTAGCTTTCTTAGAACTGCCACATTGCCCTTTTTACTGATAGGCTATCATCAACTAACTTAAGCCTATGCAACTAAACTTTTAGTGCAGGAAAAAAGCTGAGTTTTCTTGTGCTCCAACAAAATATTTGTCTTTTAGGAATTGGCTAATGCCTTCCGGGTGACTTGCCATCTTTAAAGGCTTAGACATGACATTTATTTCACATGACATGTGATTTTATGATTTCCAGGAGAAGAGTTGAAATTAAGAAACTGAGGGGTTAAGGGAGTATCACCAGAAACAATAAAGGAGCCAGCATAGTTAGGCGAGATTTCCAGGGACACAGAATGAGCCGGAAAAAAGGGCACACTGGCCCTCAACTGTGGTCCCCACCCCCTTTTAACCCAATTCAGTTTTTAAGCAAAGTATTTTTCAGGGCTGAAAGAAAATAGAACAAAAATAGCTACAAAAAATATCCATATGAGCAACAGCACAGTAGCCTTGTGGATTTCAGTCCATGAGATATATTTAATGTTCTGGAGAAAATTTTAGCTTGAAAGTACATCATCTTAACACCTTTCCTCCTGAGTACTTAGTACTAGTAACTCCAGTGAGAAATGATTTCAGTTCATCCCGTGAGTTGCAAATGAGACCTTTATCATTTTTAGAAAAAAAACACTGAACATCTCATTATCTAGAAAAATCTCAGGCCTGATTAAAAATACGAGGTTACAAAACAATAACTCTCTACATCTTGTTTTATTGTTTATCAAATAAGTTGAACAAAGCAAGAACATCACCTTGATTTAAAACTAGTACAGGACTCTCCTTTTCCATGCTGAAATCTTTGGCAGAAAGGAAATGTGATCTGTGCCATTGTGTGTTACGTCTAGTTTGGCCTTGATTAAAAAGGAGTGTGGCTGATAGGATACAAACAGGACACAGATCCTTTTGTCAGCAGCGAGCTCCTTGAAGTGAGCTGGTTCTTTTTCATTGAATTTCTCCTCTGGTGATTGCAGGAAGGTGAAGGCTGAGCATCCTACCCAAAGAGAAGCTAGGGTATGCAGGGCTGAGCTGTGTTGTGCTGCAAAGCATGCTGTATGTAAGGCACAGGGTGGCTAGAACATTAGCCCAAAGCCCAGGGCCTCTACCAAAAGGATGAATCTGGCTCTTTGTTATAGCCACACGGCTTTAGTTGATAGCCCCACTTTTCCCTGGGCTCAGGAAAAAAGGTAGAGCTAAGAAGGAAAACATAGCAGCCATTAGAGCTGGTCAAGTTCCCAGACAGTAGGACAGGCAATATTTCTCAAAGAATAGACCTTGGACCTCTTGCATCGAGATAAGTATGTCAAAAACCTACCAAATCGGAATCTCTGAGGTCGTTCCTCCTTGGGCACGCACATCTTTGTAAACTGTCTAGCAATTTTTTAGCATTTTAAAGTTTCTGAACCAGAGCACCAGGGGAAGATTGAAATTGAATATTTAGGGGTGGGGAGGTTAAGTGCCCACTAAAGAGTCTAAAAAATAAAATTAATATATTTTGACAAGCATTTTGATTGATCGGCTCTTGTTTCACACATTGTGCTAAGATCCAGAAGTGGACAGGGAGGACATAGTTCCAATCTATATGTAACTGGATCCCATAAACAAAATAGATAAGTAAACAAGATTTCATATTATACTGAGTGTTAGGAATGAAATAAAAAGCCAGATGCTTAGAGAAAAATCAGTGGTGCTCTGTTTAGTTAGATAAAACTGGCACAATAATTTGATAAAAATGGGGCCTTGTCTTAGTTACTTTACTGTTGCTAGGACCACATACTCAACATCCACAATGTAAGGGAGGAAAGATTTATTTAACTCATGGTTTTAGATGGTCTCACATGGTCTATTCGTGGGCAGCCAGCAACACAGAAGCACAGGGCAGAAGCTGGAGAGCTGCTCACAGCATTGTAGACAGAAAGCCAAGTGAGGTCAGAGTCAAGTGAAGAGTGAGTTAATGTGTAGAGAGGAAAAGGCCAAAGCTTTCCCAGGAACATGCTGTAACAATGTTTCTTCTTCTTGCCTTTAAGCTGCCAGTGGGGCCCCCACACCCAGGGTGGGTATGTCTCCCTCACTTCCTGACCCACAAGTGAATGACACAACCCTGGAAGCTCTGACCTGGGTGCCCCCCACCCAATCTCAGTAAGTTGACACAATCTCTATAGGTCAAACCCTAAGCCTCTGCTTCTTCCAGCCAAGAGCACACTGTTCCAGAGTTATCCCACTATGTCCAAATACTTGAGGCTTTGGGGGGATATTCCAAATCTAAACCAGCAGACCTTTAAACAACTGTAGCTGAATAGGATCCGGGGATCTGGGGAGGAGGGAACAAGAAGCAGGTGAACCAGCAGATGGAAAGGAAGGATATTGGATGTTTGCGGGTGAGTGTATGTTGCCAGTCCGATGGGTGTTTATATTCAGGGAACAAGAAAATGCAAGCAACAAGAGTGGTAAGTAGATGTTTTGGGATTCAGTTGTGTTCTCGGTTTGGAACAGAGTGCCTATTTGGTTTCTTTCATTTCACCAAAGGGAATTTATATACATTTATCTTCTTGAACAGATAAAAGAATGGGAAAGGGCCACTAACAGACTTTACAGGAACTCAGTATGATGAAGTGTCCCTGCTTTGTAGCTGGTGAACTGCAGACAAGAGCACCCTAAAATAGTTCTTAACCTTCCAACCTGTGTGGGCGCTTTCTACCCAACTCAACTAAAGTAGGACCCGAGTAATTGTAGAGAAGAGTAAATGAGTATTTTCTAAAATAAGAAGCATATTCTCCATTATGTAAAAGAGAAAAGTTAGATTTTAGAGAGCCACACCTAGGTTTCACAGGCTTCTCTCGGCATCTTTTTTTTTCTCTCTCTCTCTCCAGATGGGAATAATTGGAGAAGCAGAGGTAGTCATAGTTTTGACAGGATCCGGTAGCTCTTACTCAGTTTGCCTACAGATTCTAGGCACCTATGCATGAAGCCTTTGGATTTAGACCTAGAAATGTATCAGCAGGCTGACCCTAAGTGAGCTGGTGAGGTGAAAAGCAGAAAGTGGAAGTCCTAAGAGAGAGGACTGGACTGAGATAACACTCTGACCATAAGGAGTTGTTGTTCATGATTTTGCAAAGGGAAAAGTGAGTTCTATCATTAAATATCACTAAATCAGTTGTGACTGAGAAGTAAAAGGGTAGGCTTGCCCCTCTCTCCCTGGGCTCCCCATTTCTTCATAGCTCTAGAAAAACAGTAGCTGTCACTCTTTTTTCTTTTTTTTGCCTATTAGTTGTATTCCCACTACATCGGAAGTCTCATAAGTAAACAGCTGGTGTCAGTCTCACATCCCACAGTGAGTGCGGTGCTTGGTTTTTTGAAAGCTACCTGAGCCTGGACGCAGTATGATGCCATCACATCTTCAGGAGAAGCATAAACCCTGCACGTGCAGTGCAATATGCCCATGGGTCTTTCTTGGAGTGGCTCTAGGGAGCTCAGTCCTACTATGACAGGCTGACTGCTTCTGTTGTCTACTAGGAAGGCATCTACATGACACTGCTTAGCTTGTTCAAGGTGAAGGCCTCACCTTCTTGTCCTGGGTTCCTTGGTCAGCAAGAGAGGTATATCCTTTTAACTACTCATCCTACCCAAGGCGTTCATATCCCTACATCTGCTCAGGAAGATTTATGAATGCCTTGTGGTTCTGAATGGCAGTTGTTCCTGGGGAATAGAACAGGATGAGATTTAGTTCAGGACCCGTGGTGTACAGGATTTCTTCCACTCTGCTATTTGTCTTCTATTTATAGCTGTTGTTTTCCATTCTACTTGCAGATCTTGTTTTTTGAGACCTTTCTCTCTCTTATCCATTTGCCATTTCTTTTCTTTCTCATTCCTTTAAACTTAGTTCTGTCTGGTGCCTCAGAGAGAAACAAATCAGTCAGTCATTCAAATAAATATGTAGTACTCGGGGTCTTGCTTGGATTAGTACAAGTGGGAGGAGAAGGTCACAGAGGGAAACCAACACATCTGGTTAGTACTTGAAGCCATCACAGGATCATAGCATCGTACCTCACCCTCTGAGGGAGGCCAGTGGCCTCTAGATCTAAAGCACAGTGTACTCCTGCACAGGGAAACCCTTCACCATTTGTTTGCTGTTTATTTATCCATAGATACTATCTGAGCACTGACTTGGTGCCAGAGTCTTTGCGTCAATCTTCAGAATATGTGCGCCTTTGCTTCTCTCTTCCTTTCAGTCGAACAGATGCTTAGAAGTTACCCAGCCTAAGTGTTTGCGATGCAGGTGCAGAAGAGAGACCTTCAGAGGTGAAGCAGTGAGGTGAGGCCTCTGCGCCAGTGTGGAATCAGCCTCCTCACAGGACCAGAGCTGTGCCCAGTGGCTGCTGCAGGGCTCTCTTTAAACCAATTGTAAAACCTCTGTAATATAAAAGTAGTCATCTTAGCCACTTTTAAGCATAGAGTTCACTAGCATCAAGTAGACTCACAGTGTTCTACAGCCACCTCCGACATCTACATCCAATTGTCTCTTTGTTTAAAAAACTGAAATTCTGAACCTATTAGACAGTAATTCCCTCTCTTTCCCACACGACCAGCCATTGGCAACCACCATTCTAGTTTATGTCTTTAAGTATTCAACTGCACTATATATCTTAAATGGGTGGAATTATATACCGTTTATCCTTCCGTGCCTGGCTTTTTTCACTTAGCTTAATGTCTTCGGAGTTTATCCATGTGATTGCATATGTCAGACTTTTCCTTTTCAATGCCTAAAATGTTCAATCATATGTGTGTACTGCATTGGCTTATCTGTTCATGCATGTGGGGAGGGGGCTGTCATACAAAGTACTACCGATTGGGTGGCTAAACAAATTACATACGTTTCTGTTTATTTTCTCATTGTTCTGGAGGCTGAAAGTTCAATATCGAAATGCCAGCTGGTCAGTTTCTCTTAGGGCCACTCACCTCAGCTTTCGGGTAGAGGGCCCTCATATGATCTTCTCTGTGAGCATCCCTGAGGCCTCTTTTTCTTTCAATGAGGACACAAGTCGTACTGCATTAGATGCCCACACTTACAGCCTTATTTAACTATCATTGCCTCCTTGAAGGCCCTCTCTCAAAATAGTCACATCGGGAGGTAGAGCTTGAACATACGAGTTTTGGAGAGACATAATTGAGTTCACAGCACACTTCTTGACTAAGGAAATTCTATGAATATGGATATACAAATAATTGTCCCGATCCCTGTTTTCAATTCTTTTAGGTGTGTGCTCATCGATGGACTTCTTGGGTTACGTGATAATTTTAGTTTTAATATTTTCAGGGCCTGCCATACAATTTAATGCAGTGGCTGCAGCAATTTACATTCCCAGTGCATGTGTTTAGAAGAGCCTTCGCAGTAGTTTTTCTGTTGTTGAGAGGTCCCTAATTTCCCAGGAGCTCCAGGAGGAAGCTTGTCTCAATTTTTTCTTTGTCTTTTGCCTGTGAGGTGGTGGTTGGTAACTAACTCCTAAATCCTTCCAGAAACTCGATGCCCTTACTCTTTCTGCACCGCCTCTCAACAAACTTGAGCTCTTGCTCCCATACTCAGCTGCTGAAAAATCATCCCAGGAAGGAGAAAGACACCACTAGGCCTCTAGGAAGTGCTTCCTCTGAGCTGTGTCTCTCAGCCAGTGACCTCCAGGCCCCGGCAATGTTTGTGCCACATCTTGCCCTGTGTCTGGGCATGGCAGAGGAGACATCCTGAGTTGGCGAGGTGTCTGCTGCCTTCAGAATGGTTGAGCACAACAGATTTAAGACATGCCACAGCAAGCAGCTTTTAGAACACTGCTATACGTTCAGAGATCCACAGAATGGGAAAGGATGTATGTGAGTGTGTGCTTTAGTATTTTGTGGAAGGGAGTGATTGGGGTATGAAGAGATGTTGGAGTGGATGTTTTAAGTAAGGTGAGAAATGGGGGTATGTGTAGGGTGGAGGTGTGTCTGTGGAGTAAGTTGGGAAGGGGTGAGGACTGGAGGTCAGAGTGTTGTGTATGCGTGAGGTAAAGGTAGGAGTGTTGGGCAGTCATGATGGGGATGTATGTATGGAGTAGAAATAAGGATATGGAGATTGGTGTCAGTGTGTGATAGGTTGTGTGTGAGCTGTTTGCGTGTGTGTGTGGACTAGGGAGCGAGAGTGAGGCTGTGTTTGAGGAGTAAGAATGAGTGTGTATGGGGTACGAGGGTGGCGTTTGGGATTTTGAGTGTGTGTGTGTGTGTGTGTGTGGAGTATGGGTTAAGGGCATGGGCGGGTCTGAGGGGGTGAAGGTGAAGGTGCGTGGTGAGGGTGTCTGAGTTGCGTGGAGCTGAGGGGTTGGCACTTGGGTGGCATGGAATGGCATACAAGGAGGGGAGGGTGCGAGTAGGAGCTTGTGGTGTTGGAAGACAGGCTACGGTAAGGAGAAGGCCAGCTGCTCTGCCACAGTGGGCACCCTAGCTGGGACTGCAGCCGCGTGGGTGGAAGGGCTTCTGTGTCATGCGGAGCATTTCCGTTGTGGGGCAGCCCTCGGGCATGACTCACTTTCTCCTGGGCAGGGGACTTGATTTGCTGGGCATCTGCATCACGGCAGAGATGTGCGTCAGTCTGTATGACTTGTTTTTATTAAGGACGTGGGAGAAATGTAAAATGATAAGTGGTAAGACTGAGTAGGCGGTTGTGTGGTGGCTGTCGGGGGCAAACTGCCGCTGCCTCGGTGGCTCTGTTAAGCCGAAGGGCAAAGATTGTCTCCCTCCGCGGCTGCAGCCATCCCATGCGAGGGAAGTAACTTTAGAACACAAGGCGAGGACGTGGACGAGAGCCCAGAAGCCCCTCCCAGATGCCAGGCAGCCTCTGCAGCAGTAACTCTTTGTGCACTGCGGTTTGCTGGGTCTGCTGCAGCGTTTGCATCGGAGGGACAACGGCTTTTATGAATGGTAGCCTGGGAGGGGCCTAATGTCCCCGGCTCCTGATGTCAGCACAATGAATGAAGCACTTAACAGAGCGTAAAACCTCAGTACTCGGCAAGCAGAGAGCCTGCGAGATTGGCTCTCCAGATGCAGCGTCGCTTGCCCAGGTGTCACGCATAATCCATATACGTTAGGGTTTCAACGAGCCAGAAACTGAGACTACAGGTGGAATAATGCTCGTCTGATTCAGGCACAACCAGTTCCTTCCCAGAAACAGCCGCGACCTTGTCTCCCTGCCCGACCCTGGAGAAAGGCGCCCGTGGGAGCCGCGGACCCCCTGTTGGACGCCAGGCATCTGCTGCAGCTGGCCTGATGTTCTGCTTCTGCTGGCAGAATTCTTTGCTGAAGCTTCAAGCCCTTGAATCTGACTTGTGCTCTGCGTTTTTGACAACCCAGGAGGAAGCTGTCCGGGCGCAGGGCGCTAAGGACCCAGCCGCAGCGTTGACCCGGGGTGGACCTGCCGATGAGGAAGATCCTGCAGGTAGGAGACAAGGCTTGGGGCAGCATCCCGTGTTTTACTCTCCGGGTGGTTCAGCCTCTTGCTGCCTCGTCATCCGCTTGGGCACGCGAGGAAACAGTGCGATGGGAAAGCCCAGGTGTTGCCCCAAGGGAGCTGAGAGGAGCAGGGGGGATGAGGGTTTGCTGTAACACAGACCTTCCTGGGGCTGAGAGGGAGACTTACACGTGTCAGGTGAAAGCACCTGTCTCAACTTCTCTTCAGTTTCCTATGTTACACGCTGGAACAAAGCAGTGCTGTAGTATTTTATGCCAGTGGATCTGTGTACTCTGGGCTGAACTGAAACTCATGATGTTTTTGAGGTATTAAGCGATGAGGGGGGTTCAATATTACTGTTCCCTTGCTACTGTGATTGCCTATAAGATACTGGGGAAATAGGGGATTGTTCCTAATCCTATCTTTCTAGTCTGCCTTTTTTGGCATTAATTTTCGTATCCAAAAAATCTGAAAATCGAATCCCAATTTTCTGTTAGTTTCTCTAGTAGATTGCTAGCAAACAAGGCAAATTAATACTCCCGAGAAGACTTAGAGAGAAAGAAACACGAATTTAAATGAACAAAGTGGGTCAGAGGTTTGCAGACTGCTTTCTGGATGGATGGGAGGAATGGGCTTGGGTAAGCTTGCCTCATGAGAGGATGTTGACCCTCAAGGTTGGAAGGAAGACGTTGACAAAGATAAAAGGCTCCAGTATCATTCCCAATACTCCATGTAGGATGCTGCTATTTAAAATAGTCTCATGTGGTCTAAGTAGAAAAACAGACATCTCTAGTGTTGGAATATAAACCTTTAATAATACTGACCAAATGGAGCTACTAAGAGTGGCTAATTTATGTCAGTTTTTCTATGATCCACACACGGTTCAAGCACTACACATACACACACTTTCCATTTATAAAATACTCTGAAGTACTGCTAGTTATAGTAAGGACACAGGGGCCTAGTCTAACCTTGCCGGTAAGTTGTAAATTACTTCCCGTAGACTACATATCATTGCCTAGTGGCAGTCCTGTTGCCTGGTTAGCTTTCCTGCTCTGCTGGCCACTGTGTTTGGATGAGATGAAAGTAAAACTGGGCAGACACCTAGTTGGGAATTTGAGAGCTAGGGAATTTAACTTAGATTATCAGACAGTGCCCTTTTTCTACAACCACGTGTCCTGTCCTCTCTGTAAATACAGCGTACAAATCACAGAAAGAGGCTGCAAGCCAAACACAAACTAACTCTTGAGCTACATGAAGTTTTGGATTAGCTGTACAAATATTAGAAAAGAGAATTCAATATTTTATATGCTTAATATACATATATTTCTCTTTTTAAAATAAATCATGACTTTTAAAATAACAAAAATAGCTCTATATTTCCTAATTCTGTATGAGATGAATAGAATTTTGGGCAAGCTTATTAATACTTCTTATAACATGGAAGTAAATTCTGGGTTTATGTAGGGTTTCCTCACACAAAGGAGCCAGCAGTACATTTTGTATTAAGTTTCAAATGGCAAAAGTGGGCAGAGGGATCTTACAGAGGAGGCTTGTAGGTTGGATACTGAATTTTCCAAACTGTTAAGTATTCCAGAGCCTCTATAAGACAATCTAAAATATTAGTCTCTAGAAACTTCTAGAAAATAATATTTTTTTTCATAGACTTAAGAATCTCTACGTTTGCCAAGGATATTGTCAAAGCAGCAAACATTTGTAAGGTGTTTTCATGAATTAAATTATGACATAGTTTGCTCTCATTGGCTTCCATGATGTGCTTTCATAGAAAAGCCATACATTTTCTAATCCATGCATCTTAACTTGAGACCTCCTTATGGATTTATCAGATGATCTTTGACTACCTTGGATGAGTGGATGGGTAGATTTATTTCCCTGTTTTATTGATTTTTTTGGGGGGCAGGGTTTTGCATTGTTATCCAGGCTAGTCCTGAACTCACACTAGGTAGCCCCAACTGGCCTTAATCTTACAGCAATCTTCCAGCCTTGGCCTTCCAAGTACTGGGATTATAGGCATAAGCAACTACACTCTGCTATTATGTGGTGCTGGGGATCAAACTTGAGGCCTTGTGCTCCTAGGCAACTGCTTAATCACTGAGCTCTGCCCCTACTCCCATTGACTACCTTGAAACTGTAGGGTTTTTTTAATGGGTGCGTAAATTCTGGTGAGAGGCAGATTGTATAAGATTAGCACAAGTGGCCTTAGGTCCATAAAAGATTGTAGTAATTTAACGATAATTGTTTTTTTTAAATGTGGCATCTAGCCTGAACCTTACATGTGTATGCAATATTCAGTTGTTAATTACTAATGCCTGTCACTGGTATAAGAAGACAATCCACCAAGTAATTTTATAGTATTATGCAAATATAGTATTCTACCAAATATGAATAGCAAACATTCATAAATATAAATTTATGTCATGTGAATAGGTTTAAAATCACTTTGGGTTTGATTAGGTCATGACAAGTACAGTTATTTAATTTTTATATGTAGATCTAGAATAATAGTTTGAGCAAAGTATAGTAGGCTTTGTGTTTTAAGATCAAAGTACTGGACTTTAAGTTGAGTTTATGTGTTGTAAAGATCTTCTCTCAGTGGTGAGGTGCCTAACATGCTCCCCTATTCTACAAATCTAATTCTAACCTTCGCCTGCAACAAGAACACATATCATGGCACCTAGTAGGGAGACTGTGTGCTAGCCAGTGTTCTAAACCCTTCTTACACATTATAGTCACCAGAATTTTTTTCTAACATGAACATTCTTAGTTTTCATCTTTAAGTGGTTTCTTGTGTAAGTTCTGGAATCTGCCTATTTTACACATACTCCTAAGTATTGAGATCCACTGGGCAAGTGTATAGTGTCTTCAATTAAAATGTCAAGCTCTCTGTCACTCTGCTGTACCTCTGTTTCATCAATGATGAAAGACCTCGCCGACTGCATGGTACTGGTAACGCAGAGCCTTGGGCCAGTTGGTTCTGTCCACTTACTTCAGTGATTAAAGAGGATGAAGGTGCTTATTCACCAAGTCCCCATCCAGGATGGACTGGGCAGAAGAACACAGGCAAGCTGGTCAGATAAATGGGCCATTGGAGGAAAGGGATAGAGGAGGAACCAGTTGAAATTAGTGTCACATAGTTTCATTTTTAACACAGAGAGTACCACCTGATGACAAATTCTCCATCCCAGGTGATCCAGAAGAGTTGGTGACGGGACTTTTAGGTTGTAAACCACATGAGACAGAAATTGTCATAGACTTCTGAATCTTTGTATCCCTCACTTCCTCAAATTCGTGTTGAAATCTAATCCCCAATGTGATGATAATCAGAGGCAGAGCCCTGGCAAGGGAATCAGGACATGTGGATAAGCCCCTTGCAAATGAGATCAGTGTACTTTAAGATGAGTCTAGGAAGCTAGCATGCTCTTTTTCTGTCATGTGAGGATACAGCAAGAAGTTAACCATTTGCAACCCAGAAGAGGGCTCTAGAGTCTCGTCAGACTCTAACCTTGCTGTATCCTGATCTCAGACTTCCAGCCTGTAGAACCATGAGAAAGGCATTTGTCCTGTTCATAAGCCACTTGATTTAACAACCCAGACTGACTAAGACAGAAACCTACATTGCAGACTCAAAAATATTTCTAACTGGATCAACAGCTTCCAATATGGAGACAAATGTGTCCTCTGTGGAATTTATAAGCACCTATTCTGGTATCATTGCAGGGAAAAACGAAATGAGCACTATATTTGTAATTGGTTATTTTCTCTGTATACAGAAAGATTGCCATTCATTTGGCTCTGATTCACCAAGGATGATTGATGTATGGAAGTTGTAGCAAAAACTCACCAGAGATAACTGTAGACCTGTTTCTAGAAATAATGGTTCTGTAGCTGCATTTAATTCCTTTTTTTTCTAAAAGAAATTTTTATTTCTAAATTGAATGTTCCATTTGGGTAGAGCACTAATACAGTATATCTGTTTAGAGTCTACTGCTATTCTCACAAAGAATCTTTAGTTCTCTTCCTAATGTTGAATTTGAGGTGGGAAGAACCAAAGAATTTGACTCGTTCTTACCTGTTTTAAGACACTGACTACTTGACCACAAGTTTCCCCAGTAATTGAGTGCTTACTAAACTTATAAATGTGTGTTCTACACCTTAACATAAAAAATTCATATACAGAAATGTGACCTGAGAATCTCTATGCTAGAAAAGCTCTTTTGATGATTCTGTTGTACAAGGAGTTTCAGACACTTCCAGAACACAGGGATGCCATGAAATGTGTTCTTGCTGCAGGAGCCATTTATAATTGGATTTCTAGAACAGGAAAGCATCTCAGGTTTTCTACTTGGTATGTCTGATTATCCTTATAACCTGGTTCTTCATGCTATCTGGGGGTAGCCTCAGAAAAGGTTTGAAGGTCAATGAATGGCTGTCTTTATTACTTCAGTCTCATAAGTGCACTGAATTCCCATGGATCTTTTTGAACTTTATTCCTATGGGATTTCATATATGTGTGTCAATTTGTGTGTGATCTTAAACACTTCTAGCAAGCTTTTATTCCAGTATTTACCAGCAGTTGGTTAACCAAAACAATGGATATTACTGTGGAAAGAAGTACTTCAGTTATGTCTATTAATTTGATTTCTTTGAAATGCTAATTTTCAGTTGGGGCCTCTTTTCTCTTTCCTGGGGACATTTGGCAATATCTGGAGATGTATTTAGTTGTCACAACTATGGATTGGGCACTGCTGGCATCTAGTGAGTAGAGACCAACAACTGTGCTAAATGTCTTGCTGGGCCAATTTCCACCCCCAGTAATCATCCAACCCAAAGTGTCAGTTGTGCTGAGGTTCTGCCGTCCTAACCTAACATCTTGAAACGAGTAACACTGACATTAGCTGATAATGACCTCTACATTTGTGGTAGATATTATTGCATGAATTTTCTAACTTTATCTTCACATGGTAGATTTCATTGTTATCCTCAGATTAAAGATGTAGAAATAAACTGAGCAAGTTTGTACCACTCCTGAGGATGCCACCATTCCACCAAGTAGTGGGAGCTTGGAAGGAAAGGGGAAAAGGCAGAGTGCTGTTTCTCCGCTTTTGATTATGCAGTCTAAACCCTTGAAGTCTTTGCATTCTGATATCGAGGCATTTGAAGTTGATTAAGCTGATTTCCAGCCTATGTGTACTCTATATAAACAATACACTTGGAAAATCACTTTTATCATCTATCTCTAGACTAGAGACACACATTTGTAGTTGATTAACCTGTCTCTGCCCAATGGATTCCATAGTCCTTTTAGATCTTGTGATCTTGGCTCTCTGTAATCCTCTGTACCTTCATGATTAAATTGTCTGACTAGTAAATGTATTCCAGATGAGTAATTAGTTAAATTTTATTCATAAATACGTGTAGGAGAAGTATAGTTTAGTAAAATGTCACCATTAGGGGGAATTGGGTGAAGTGTTTAAGAAATCTGTTTTTATTACCATGTGAATCTGCAATCATCTCAACTAAAAATTAATAATACCTGTTTTATAAAAATAATTACAAAAGTAATATGTGTGAGATTGTTTCCAAGTTCTTACAATTATACAGTATTTTTTCTAGATTTTCTGATAAACCACTGTATTTTGTAAGCGCTTGAAATTACATTCCCTATCAAGCTAAGATTAATGCTTATTATTTGTTAACAGTGGATGCATTTTCTCCAACTTCACTGCCTCCTGACCTCCAGTGCATGTCATCAGCCACTTTTGAGACTTTCAGTGTTTTATGGTCTTGCTCTGTGATGCCTTCATGTTTTATTTGTTGAAAAATATCAACACCATCAACAAATTCAGACTTACCACTCTGTACTTCTTCTGTGTCATTTCTGAAATGTAAAATCAGATTAATCCTGAATTCATTTGCAAGAAGGATTGCTCCTGACATGTCTGCCATAAAGGTCTTATTTCATCTCTGCCTTTTGCTGAATATTGTTAAGTATATTTTATATTCATTATGAAACATGATTCAATCATTGTTTGGCTTTGTTTTTAAACAAGCTTGTTATGAAAACCATGCCAATGTCTTTAAAATTAAAATATTTGTGTTTATTGGCTTTTTTTTGTTTCTAAACACGAGGCCTTGTAGGATGTTTTGTGCTAGTTGGGTGATCTTGGGCAGGTTACTTAATCACTCCATGCCTTAGTCTTCTTTTTTTTGTTTTCAAATGGAAGAGGGTATCCTTCCTTTGGAAATTTTTGGTGAGAATAAAATAGCAAAACAAAAATTTTAACACACTGCACTTTGTAAATGCTCAATATTTGTCAGATATCATTATTTCTAAAATGAGGCATCCTTGCCCTATTCCCATTGGTAATGCTTACATTTGTCCTCAAATATGTACTCTATAATAACTTCTAACTATAGTCAGAAGATAGAAATGACATTTTGTACTATTCATACTCTAGCTCCTTTTTAAGTCTTGCATATGATTGACATTACACTAGTTCCTTTTAGCAAAGTGTATTTATAACAGCAATAATCTATAGCGCTGATGGCTGAATAATTACCCCCTATTAAAGATTATGCTACATTTGCCATAATAAAGATCTATCCTGTGCTTCACTTATGATATAACTTGATTGGAAAAATTCTACTAATAATTTTCTAATGGTTTTATAACCATCTTCATAGTTTATGATGAAGAGAGTTATCCCTTGTTTTCCAAAGAAATCATTTCTTAAATAATTTCAAGATTTATGGATGACAGTGTGACTCTCTGAAACATTTCTACAACTTCCATTAAAAAAGAAACAAAATAGACTATAGTCCAAATTGCCACACAATTATTTACAGGTTTTAAAAAATTCACTTTTAAAGGAGATCAGGTACTATGTTATTATCTACGTTACTTCATTTGTGTCCACTGTCCACTATACTCTCCACAAATGAAGGTGCTGAGTTTGAAGAGGCTTGCCAGACTCATGATGCATCAGCTGTGGACGAATGTCCGCACAGACCTAGCTTCAGAATATAGGCTCTTAACCAGTAGATGTATAGTCATATTTTTAGACTAATAGATTTTTAAGAAATGGTTTTATGTTTAGAGAAATTTGAGAAAATAGTACACAGTTCTCAGTTAACGTACTACTGCTACATACGTTTTTTTCTATATATTGTAGTCAGATAAAAATGTATTTCATTGGGTTACTTTGGTATCAATTTTTCATGTCTATGAAGACTATAGTCTGCAGGTGAACAGACAATATTCCTGGCTGTGTGAGGTCTGTTAGTTCTCTGGACACCTCCCAGGCCCAGAGTTTAGTGCCAACCTCTCTGAGCTCTTCTGGCTCTCTGAGAATCGTATGTCCCTATTGCTCTATTTCTGTTCAGCTGTTGGCCCAACTTCTTTAATTGAGTTGACTAATTCAATCAAACTAATGGACACTTGAGATTAAGAATTCTAACTATACTTTCAGCCTCATTTTAGATGAGCCTAGAAAAGACGCAGCTAAGCGTATGAGAAAACCAAACCATAAAAAAAATAAATTAAAAACGAGAGAGGGAAGAAAGAAAGGTGATGAACTTTGTGGGAGAGAAGGGAAAAGGGGAGGGTGAGAGGAAGGAAAGAGAAAAAGGACAGAAAATGTAAATTTTTAAAAAGTGTGCTAGGGCTAGTGTTGCAGCTTTGTGGCAGAGCACTTAGTCAAAGGCTGGGATTGGATCCTAAGTACCACAAACAAACCAAAAACAAACAAAAGAATAGAAAAGGTGTAGCCCATGTTGAAGATTAGAATTTACTTCCTCAAGTTTCCTATTTGCTTTGATTATTCAGTTTTCCTTGTTTCCCAAAGTACTTCTGCTCATAAATGTAAACTCCTTTTTGAAAATGGCTCTTGTCATCTTAATAGCAGATTTTTATAAGCTGCACCACTGAGGTGATCAGTTGAGCAGGAATTGACTAGAAGATCCTAGGGAAACAATTAGGTTGAAGAATGGAGTACGAGCTTTGTCTGTATACCCAGGGGTGTGTCCAGGTCCCTGATTCTGACATAGATGACATTTACTCTTTTTGCTGGTACTACAGCTCATATAGGGCATTGCTCAGCCTGATTCTTATCTAAGTTGTTGGCTTTGCTTTGATAAAACAGAAATGAGGGGTGTTCAGAGATAAGACATTGTTCATTGACTATTTTCCTTGGTTATTTCTCAGATCCAACCAAATTATGGCACTGCTGATCAAACAGATGACAACACTGGGGTTTAAATCTAGGTGTCCCGTGATTTTACTCATGGTGGCACCTTGCCTTTGGGGATCTACAGGGCTTCTGTCGTAACTCGCAGCTGTGCTTTTTTTGTGGACAAACTTCCTACCCCCTTAGCACCTAACATTTCTACTGGCTGCTCACGGTTGCTGGCACCCAGTAGCCTCTGTGGAGTGCCAGCCTCTCGTGCTGAGTCAGCCAACTGGCTCAACCCAGCATCCCCATTCCCTGCTCTCATTCTAGCAATGTGAGACAATTCTTCTTCCCAGTGATCTCTAGCCAAGCAAGTTCCTCTGTTTCCTCAGCAGTAGTTATATTGGGATAACTTGGGGTTTACCCATGTTTTCTCTGCTGATTTGTCCTTAACCTATTAGCACCTTCTGCACTCAAATTTTACCTACTTAAAAGTGAATCCATCACGTAGCCATCAGATGCTTTTTGCAGCCCTGTTTGTGTGACACTGTCATCACCTTCTTTGCTCTGTCCTGAAACAGGTCAGATATTTGAATCTTATTAGAATCACAGACGTATTTTTGACTTTAACTTTTTAAAACTAACAGAGTCTGTGCCAGCCCATACACTGATCTTTTATAGCATACATTAAACCTTCAGGTGTGGGAGGATTCAAATCATTTAATCTCTTCTTGTGAGATACCTCTTGAAAGACAGGAACTTTTCTTACTGTCCTACAATTCTGGCAGAAGACTGCCATGAATTTCAGAGCATAGAAGAGCCTCTAGGCTGCTCTAGGCGGATAAATGACTGATTTCTATAAACTTAACAGAATTGAAGCAGAGGTCCACAAACAGGAGCTGTAACCTGTGAGATGAGGCACAGTTGTATCATAATAAGACCTCACACAGATCACCTGTAAGATCTGCTAAAATACCCCCCCAGACCATGGGCCCTGATTTTCCCATGGACATATAAGATTGGGAGGAAATAACAAAGTTGCATCCAGTATATGAAACAGTTCCACAAGTCTGCCTGAGTGGATCGTTTATTAATTGACCCTGCCAATCCAGTCTCCTGACTAACCAAGCAGTTGATGTCATGCTGGCTGTAACAGAATTGAGAAAAAAAAAAAAAAAAAGACTAACACAGGCTGTTGTTTAGCATTTTGGAATATACGTGGATGCACCCCATGGGCCCACCATGGTGGGCAAAATCAGGAGTGCAAGTTAACAGGTGTACTCATTTCAATCTCAGCAGTCCCTCTCAAGTTTTTGCAGAGACTTTTAAATTTTGAATGGCTTTAAAAACTCAAAATAGAAAGATACACTTTTAAATCTGACTACTTCATTTAAAAGCTGTAATATAGCTTCTGCCTGAAGCTGCAGCAGATATGAGGAGGTCTCTGGGCCTCGTGCATACGGATGAGCATTGTTTCTCATCTCTGCGTTCCCTCCTGCTCAGTGGCTGGCCTGCCAGAGATGCTTCTGCTTCCATTGTTTGAGATATGGAGTCTTTTCCTGTAGGCGCTTTTCAAACCTTCCTTGAATGCAGTTAGCTGGCAAGGTTATACAACCTTCTCTCCTGAATTTTCAATGGAGTGCATTGAAAAATCTGCCCCATCCGGTTGGGATGAAGATTAAATACACTCAAAAACTCTCAGAACAGTTGGGAAGACATAATGAGTCACTCCTTAAGTATTAGATGTTATTATTTACAAATAAGGACTAATCGAAAGAATAGATTGATTATTGTTTCCTATATTAACCCCACACAGGCTCCTGTTAGGTGAAACAATATTCAACTTCCTTATTTTTATAGTAATAATCATTAAAATGATAGCTCTCATGGATATATACCAGTTTCTATGGCTTATCCTAATGTTTCACCAAGTGTGTTATACAAGGAATACCTACATGCACATTGTCAGTTTTAAAAGAAATTTATTTTAACATGTGTTCATCTAAAAGTGTAACCAGTGCATCAAATTTATGACTTGGTGGCCATCATTACTCACTATGATATGATACAAGAATGATATTCACATAAAATAGGTTTATGACAAAAATTTAGGTTTAATTTTTCATTTCATGTTATCTTTATGTAGGCTAAGGAGGTAGGGATGATAACTCTACATTTCACAGATGAAAAAAATGAGGTTGAAAAGGACCAATATTTTCAAATTCTCTCTTAGCCAGTAGACTTAGGATTCAAATTAATACTATTTTCAGTTTATTATGCTTCAGTTGAGATGCCTTATTACTTTTCTCCTCAAAAATTATTTCACCCCCTAATATTACTTCAACTGTTCTTTTTCTTTCTATAAAACTGAAGTATTTGTTACAAAAAATTCAGGAAAAACAAAGATGCAAAGATTTTATTGCTACCCTTTTTAACAATTTTAGGTGTACAATACAGTTAGCTATAAGTAGGTCTCCAATTTCTTTTCTCTCATACTCCTTTGTGTAAGACGGGTCAAAGAAGAAAACAAAGAAGTTGGAAAATGGACAGGAGCCCTACAGAAAGTAGAGGCATACCAGACACTTAGCTTCCAGAACCCACAGTGTCACAGCATGGGACCTGGCAAGCTATCCCTTCCTGTGGAAGAAAAAGTAATGTGTCCCACCCAGGGAGCCCTCTGGAGCCACCTGAGGTTAACATTGCCATAAGCTTCTTCTTTAGGAAAGCAAGGTCCAGAAGCATGGGCTCTGTTCCCAGGATGGCAGCAGCACTGGTTCCAAATCTGCGCTGACATCTTCTGAGAGTTCAGTGATTCTGTGTACACAAATGCACACACACACATACACATGCCAGCTGTTTTCATTAAACTCCTTCTTAAGTCAAATGGTGAATGTGGACAAAGAACTCAGGCTCTACCACATTTTTGACTCTGGCTTTTCACCTGGTTGCTTTGGGACTGGTTGAGTTTGTGACTGGGAGGGAAGGGGAGAGGTCAGGGTGTTAATTAGGTAGCGTTGGTAAGTTATGTTAGTTTCCACAGAAAACAGAGCCATGTAAATGGGGGTTTGCAATTGCTATAAACCCATTCATAGTGATCTGTGATTCTATGAAGAATCTTGGGATTCTGTGGGTTTCAGAGACGGAGCTCCTTTCCCAGCGCTGCTTCATGGTCATGTAGCTAGGAACCTTAGTGCTTCCATCTAGCACTGTGTATAAAACCAAACAGAGATCTCTGTTTATTTTTACCCATGGCTGAGCTGAAGATCTCTAGACCTTTCCCATTTCAATAGAAAGCTACATGTTAATTTTTTTTCCCTGATTATCAGAACATGCTCCTAAGAAACAGGTAACATGTGGGGCTGGAGGAATGGTACAGTGGTTAGAGCACTGGCTTGACAACCACAGAGCCCTGAGTTGAATTCCTTAGTACCACATATGCTGGGCATGGTAGTGAACATCCCAGCACTTGGGAGGTTGAGGCAGGAGGATTGCCAGGAGTTCAAGGCCAGCCTGGGCTCCAGTGATTTCAGAACCAGCCTGGACTACGGAGCAAAACCCTGTATTAAAAAAAAAAAAAAAAAAAAAAAAAGGAAAAGAAAAGAAAGAAATAGGAGGTAACCTGAATTAAAAAAAAGTATTTCCTCCTAGAGTCTAATTGGTTTAAGGAAAGGATTTGGTAGGAACCCATGTATCTCCTGGTAGATTTTGAAAGTGACTGCTCTTATGTGCTATGTTTTATTATTGGTTGGTGCATCTTACTTCTATTTCTCCTCAATATTTTTGCCAAACTGCAGCCAACTGCCCTGCCGTCCCCAAGTCTTGTCTCACCTCAGCAACCTCAGCCCTGACAGAAATGCTATCAGTGGGCTTCAGAGGAGCGGTGGGAGGTGTTATCTACCCTCCCGATGCACAGCCCACTGGCAGAACCAGCAGAAAGCACAGGAGGACGTAATCAGCCCTTTGATGTTACACAAAGCAAATTGCATTTCCAGCTCTAGAGAATAAGGAATCATTCTAAATCTGACTAAGATTCATCTGGTACCAAATTGTGAGAAATGTTTATTTTGGAAAAGTGAATTGTCTGTATTTTCTTACTCTGCCTATTCACCCGGAAAGTCTTCGTTGTCTACTTTGTTTAGGAAAGCGAGCATAAGAGGAAGCTGTGAGGGGTGTCCTGACTCATCTGCTAGGCAAAGCTGAGGGGAGTTTGCTTGTTTGGGTTACTTCTTGAACAACTCTGTTCAGAGCCAAGGATGGCCACTCTCAGTGTCCTAATGACCCTCTGCTGGCGCTCCTCACTCTCCTGTTCTCACCTCCAGAGCACAGCCATTTTCTGGACTGACCTGGGGAAGGGAGCTAATGAACTAAGGTTTTTGTTTTGGTTTGTCTCTTGGTTTGTTTTCTCTCTATGTGGTGTAGGCTGGCCTTGGACTTGCTATGTAGCCCAGACTGGCCTCAATCTCAGTCTTCCTGCCTCAGCCTCCAGAGTGCTGGAATTACAGGCATGTAATGCCATACCCAGCTTCTACTGCATTAATTTAAAGAGGAATGGTTACAATGGGAGTTTAGGCACCTGTTAATCTACCTGCAGAGAGGATGTTATTTGGAGCAGGTTTTCTTTTGTCCAGAATAAAATGCTAAATAAAAATTTGAAGAAAATGGAATTTATTCCTCATCCTACTTGCTTTGTGATTACTAGGTAACTTCGTTTATCTTTTAGTATATTTATTGGTACACATGAATGTATTCTTATTATGTAAAATGGAATTATTTCTGATTTGTTTTGAAATCTGTGGTTTCTGTTTAGCATTTCTGAACATCATTTCCTGCTGCTAGGCAGAGCTGTCCATTATTTTTGAAGACTGCTGGGTAATTTTCTCCCTGGGGCTCTTCTTCCCTTTCTTTCCCATTTGTTTCTTCTCTTCCTTACTTCCTTTCCCCCTTCTTTCCCTGACAATCCTGCTAGCCCTTTTCTTCCTCATAATGCATAATCTTTTATTTGGCATCATGTTGGGGTATTTTTATTCACTTATACTTTGCATGTGTCAGAGAATATGCCGCAAATGCTGTGAAATAAAATGAATTACTTTCGGGGCTGTGCTGAGCGAATAATTCGTAGTGAAAGAATTTGCTTCCATTTTTTGTTGTTGGCAGCTTTGGGATATTTTCTGTCTGGGTTCTGTGAAAAGAAACAGGACGGTGTTTTGAAAGCTTTTCATATCCCCAGAAGGAAGAAATGACAGAGAGGCTAGGCCTTGTAATGAATGTTTGTAATCTTTATTTAGGAACATGACAGTCTCAAGCCCTCTGTCACCTCTAAGACTTGATATTTTATCTTGTTCCCTCAGACCCTATGCCAACCCACAAAGATGGGCAAAATGAAGCTGACAGCACTCCAGAAGACCTCCAGTCTGTCGGGACCAGCCGGCTGCTCTATCACATCACCGATGGCGACAACCCGCTGCTGTCACCGCGGTGTTCCATCTTCACCCAAAGCCAGAGATTCAACTTAGACCCCGAGTCAGCCCCATCTCCACCCAGCGCGCAGCAGTTTATGATGTAAGAAAATCGTGCTTTATCACCTTCATTTCTTATGGTTCTTAAAATACTACCTTTACAACCTGTAGTGAAATATCTCTGAAATTTTGCTGATACATCTTCTGAATGCAACGGTGAGACCTGAATCATAAACAAAAGTTCGTGTGCTTTCTAGTTGAGAATGCTGTTTCAATACTCAAGCCTCAAGAGGCAGACAGGCTGTCCTAGGAACGCACATGTTTGGATTTCTGGTAAAATAACCAGAATTTTATGTATGTGTGCATGGGCAGATATCAGGATTATCACTCTTAATTAGCTCAATACTCTTTCAGCAATGGCATCATTGAATAAATTATGGGAGCATTAAAGAATTGTCTACCTTAATTTATTCTTAGATTCCAGAAAAATGGTAGTATTTAATAGCTTTCTCTCCAAATTGCAAAGATAAATAGATTGAAATGTAGGTATCTATCTCTCTCTATTTCAAATTAAGTGCCTGTTCTCCTCCACTCTCCATCTGGAATTTGTATCTGGGAGTGGGATGAGATTGAGGAATTATGTGTTATTTCTTTTTGGGTCCAACAAATAATTTTCCTGCATAGCTACAGTTGAGAATTACTTGGCACAAAATATGCCCAGGGAACCTATAATTTATCCCTTAGAACTAGTACTATGATTTTTCAGTTTATCCAAATCTGAGTCCTTAGTCTAATAATATCCACTAGTAGACTTCAGGGAGTTAATACCTCTGCATACAATGTGTATTACGTGAGAAAGTGTTCACATCCTCTAGAGAGGGTCTATGTCTGTCATCACACATAAAGAAGTTATTATATCAAAAACTTAACCACTTATCTAAGTCTTCCCTGGAAATGTTGATAGACACGGCTTATAAACATCCTATGAAGATAGCAACTCAGCAGGACTGTTTCTTCTAGCCTTGAATTAGGCCCTGTGAACTGTAAGAAACACATTTCCTAGACTAATATGCTGGCATTTGTAAACTCAGGTTTCTTGTGATATCATGCCTATAATGAGTTTTGTAATCAGGAGTCTCCTGTGATGAGCAGATGCTACTGTGGTCAACTCATTGGATAGTGAGCTGCCCTCTGGACTCTGCTGATCATCCTGGTTTATAGACCAAGCCGCAGTGCTTACTGAAAATCTATCATTCTTAACGTTCTCTCCCTCCTGTAACCATGGCAGGCCCCGAAGTTCTTCACGGTGCAGCTGTGGTGATGGCAAGGAGCCACAAACCATTACCCAACTCACCAAGCACATTCAGAGCCTCAAGAGAAAAATTCGGAAATTTGAAGAGAAATTTGAGCAAGAAAAAAAGTACCGGGTAAGCACTCTAGGGATTAATGCAAAAGTAGGGTGTGTCAGAGGTATTGAATCTGCCTGAATCTCTAGCCTTTTTTGGCTGCTACTCTTTGCCAAGGGATAGTTTCTTTCCCATTAGTTAGTTGAGGACATTTCATAAGCTAGTTTCCACCCTTAGTCTGTCTTGTTTAGTTCATCTCTGCTAAGATATTTCCTTGTCTTGGATTATAACTATTATTTATAAACTTATTTCATTCTTGATTTCCTTCTTTCCCTGAGGAGTCTTACTCTCACTTGTTTTTCTAGCACCAAAATTTGGAAAGCAAAGCTAATGAGGTGTGGCCTTTTCTTTAACCCTTTCCAATTTGCATTTTGACAATGACCTACTGAGGACCTTGTGGGCAGAATCTCTAATTGTGGAGCATAATGAGAAATTAGGTTTTTTTGACATAAATTTCTGGTTAACCAGTGACCATTTCTCAAGTGACATTTGTTTAGACCACTCATAAGAACAAAATGAACTACCTTTCCCTTCAGAGACACCAGTCCTGGTGCATTGCCTTACCTTTTCTTACATAAGAAACAATAGAGTCATAGGTAAGTGCCTGATGGTCAATAATACTGTTATTTATTTTCTCTCTTGGTGACCAAGCATAGAGAAAAATCATATTCACTAAGAATTGCACAAAAATGCTAGGTCTTTGGCAGAGGTCCCAGAACAGCTTGTTATTGGAATAAAAGAGAACAGGGAATAATCTCTCATACATCTTGAAATGTTTAAAGGCTCACTAAGCATTTGGTATACAGGCAATTGGAAAGTCTCTGTGAATACATGGCAAGTGCTGGGGAGTACCTGAGTGAGTACTGTTCCTCTCTTGTGTGGCCACAAATTCACCAAATGAAAAGTTTTGAAAAGTGGTTTTTGGATTTAGAAAATGAAATAAAAAATCGAATTGAGTTTCAACACATTATCAGCCAGGGTGCTGAATATTCTTTTCTTCCCCAGCGTAGGCAGTTATAGCTACACACTGTCTCATGTAGAGCAGGATGGAACTATACACGTTATTGGCTTAGACCTTTATTTTTACAGACAAGGAAACTGAGGCCCAGTGAAGACTTAAACCTTGTCTAATATTGTTGAGATCTATCACCTCAGGCATGGAACACTGAATTCAGGATGAAAAGGTTTTGTGGTGAAAGCTGTCAACAAAATGCTTCAGTGTTCACATTTTGAAATCTTCAAATACCCAGAGAGGAGCTGATTCCCCACTCATTGCTGTAATGTTAATGTGTCTGTGGTATCCTCAGATTGGACTCTACAGGGTCGGGAACATTTTTTTTTTCTACTAAGGTTCATTTGGATGTTAATGATATTATTCATGGGCCATGCAAAATTATCAATTTAAAGTTAATCTGTCATATTTGGGAAATATTTAGTTAACTCACCCCTAATGTGATGGCTGAAATTTCTTCTCTTTGTTGAGATCTTTGCCAGAAGAAATCAAATGGTTTGTCAGGTCATATATGGACATGTACCAAATGTCTCCCTTTATTGCTATAATAAATAGTAGGAAGTCCATCCCTGATTGTTAGCCCTTCTCACCTGGAAGTTGTTGATTCAGGCTGCTCTGGATTTAAGTTCAGCACAGACTTACAGGAACTTGGTGACTTTGAACTTGTTACTTCATATTTCTGAGTCTCAGTTTGCTCATCTGTAAAGTCGAGTCAGTATCAGTAGTAATTTAAGTTTGAGGGTATCAAAAGAGAGAGGGACTATATAATACTTATTTCATTATTTGGCACAATAGCCTTTTAATCTGCTTAAGCTGTATTTTGACAGGCTATCCAGTGGCAATCTCTGCCTTGACAAGATGAAGGAGGAGATTACACTTTAATTCTCCACTATATTTTTCTGCCTTCAACCAAAGATCCTGGATTACTTCTCTCCTGTATAACAGCCACCCAATTCTTGCCTATTTGGGGGAAGAATTTCTCCTAGTACCTCTTGCCTTTGTCTATAGTCTTAGAACCAGAGTAAATAGACAGACAGACAGACAGACAGACACACACACACACACACACACAAACACACTTATATGCACAGGCTCATGCACACAAACACACATACTTTTAAATTCACACATACTGAAGGATGAGTACAGGGGCAAGGAGGGAAAAGAGGTTCATGATCACTACTGCTTCAGTAGGTTAAAGTTTGGGGGTAGAAGGATAACCTTGCATGTCTTAGGGAAGAAGGCTTCCCCTTGCCCATCCTGTTGGGATGCCAATCTATGGCTAGAGGTCAGACATGTCAGCAAGTTTTGTTTCCTGTGTCTAAGGTTTCTCTTCCTGGCAGCCTGACTGTGAGACAACTGAAGAAATGGAAGTCTGTCTTGGGGAAATGACTTCCTAAAAATCACACTGCAGGGATCTAATCTAGTGAATATAGCACCCTAAGTCTTTTATCAAGAGATCTTTCTATTGTGTCTTAGGAGCCATGCGTGGCAGACCATAAATCTGCCCAACTGATATCATCAGTCACATGGTTTGGACGCCCCTTTTTAATTGCTTAGAACACACCTGAACTATGTAAGCTCTCGGTTTTTGACTGTTGGGATCTGTTACCCATAATATTTCAGTTCTGAAGGTAAAATTTTGATGATCTACACTACATATCTGAAAACTTTCATCTTATGTGAGAGATGCCATCATGTGAGCTTAATATAAACTCTTTTAAAAGATTCCCTATGGGTAGAGAAATTAAAAGTTCATCTTTGAACAATTTGAGGATTTAAATTACTTTGTCATAAAATTCAGCCTTAAATTTTTCCTAAGTCCTGTGTGCAGTGATGAAAACATTTCCTTTTTGACCCCTGGCTGAAGGTCTTAGGAATTTCTGTATATTGATTTGTTTTTTACCATATTCTAGTGGACAGAATTAGCTGTATGGGGTAGACCAAAGGAAGTACTATACAAAATGATATATTCTTAGATTATTCTCTGAGTTCTGTAGTGAAACATTGACAATACAAACTTAAATCCAGGATACTGGACAATGTACCAGGGAGTCAGAAAACGCAGTATGCATCATTCTGGCAAATAGGAGCTAGTGTCACTGTAAGTTTTTTTTTTTTTTTTGGGAGTGGGTTGCAATTATTCACACACCACTGTCCATGATTCTGAAATCAGGGCTGCTGCACGGAAACTAAGTTTCCCTAAGAATCATCTTGATATTAAGATGTAATAACAGCATTTGGGAGGCCAAAGCATGAGAATTGCAAGTTTGAGATGAATCTGGTTAATCTCAACTTTGCAAGATCCTACCTCAAACAATTAAAAGGAACTGGGAATGTGGCTGAGAGACAAGGACCTATGTTCAATCCCCAGTCCCACAAATAAAATATAATTAAATTAATTCAAAAAATGAGCAATCTCTACATCACTCTAGAACTGACAAAATTATGCAATGTTTCATCATGATCTTAATTTCATGTATATTTGATGTTCCTGTCATACATATACTGCTTTTCTTTTTCCTCAGACTTGAAACAAACATGTTTTCTACCTCTCACTAAAGACTTGCTCATGCTATGTGGACTTAAGAAAACATGATGAATGCCCTATATTTGACCACTGAAAATACACACACTTAGAGTATTATGTTTATAATAATATCACCTTAATACTGTAAAGTTCCTTAGATATCCTTAGTTGAAAGTAACCTTAACATTTAGCCTTCATTGAAGTTGCCATGTCTTTAATGATATGTAGGAGTAAGAGTAAGTATGTTTGGCTATTCATCTCTGTGAGTTTCTGTTCTCTATGGAAAGTCCACTTTTATGCTTTGAGAAAGAGTCCAGAAGTCAAATAAATGAGCCAAGCACAGTGGCCTATGCCCATATTATGCCAGGTAATTGGGAGGCTAGGGTGGGAGGACTTGGAGTTTGAATCTGGTCTTGGCAACAAAGAGAAATTCTGTCTAAAAAAATTTAAGTGCATGATTTGTATTGATAGATTCATATCCTTCTAAAATTAAAATAAAGCTCACATTTCCATAGTCAGAATGTGATTAGCTCCAAGGAGGACATACAGTCCATGTGTATTTTTTGGTGAAGATATATGCAGTATTCCTTTGAAGGTCTGGTGCTGATGCCATTAGCACTACCACTGCTGCTAGTTAAAATAAAAATAGCAACAGTAACGTGTGTGATTCTTGTTAGCATTGCTATAGTGTTTAGCATGCGCCTGAAACTATTTTCTGGTGCTTTACAGATAATAATCACAGAAACTCTGTGAAGGAGTTGCTCTTATAATCCTCATTTAGTGGATGAAGCCATGAAGCACAAAATGACTAAATGATACGCTCTTGGTCTCACCCGAGGTTAAGTTTGAGTGTTATGCTAGCCCCAGTAGAATACTGTGTCTATAGATTAGTGACTAGACTAGAAATCTGGCAGATGTTATAGACCCGAGATATTGACTTGACTTCTTAGAACTAGTATCAGCTTTCTGAGCACTTGGAGTCTCTTTCTTTCTGCTTGGAGGGTGTGACTGATGAGTCTCCAGTTTATCCATATTATTCAGTAGGCTGTGATTGTAAAGCATGTATACAAGACACAGGCAAGGTCTTAAGAATCGATTTACATTACCAGGCAGTCACTGGCTCTGGTACAGAGAATGGGCTGGAAGCAGCGGGGTGCGGGTGTGGGTGGCCTACAGTGTGAATGAGAGGTAAACAGATGCTGGCATGGTTAGGAGTGTGTGAAAATGCTGGGTGACCAGACGTGTTTATAAATAATGCGGTGGCAAGGGTGAACGCATGGAGGTGGTCAGGATTCTGCTCTGTCTTCCAGAAGCAGCTCCATCAGCTGGAGTCTCATGCATGAATAGCTTTCCCAACTCCGCATATTTTCAACTATGTTTGTGTTGTTTGGTTGTTTAAATTTTTGGTATTTTTTTCTCTCTTCCTCTCCTCTTCCCTCTCTTATACCTCCATTTTTCTCTCTTTGTAGCCTTCACATGGTGACAAAACTTCTAATCCTGAAGTCCTGAAATGGATGAATGATTTGGCTAAAGGTCGTAAACAGCTGAAAGGTAAATGCCAGCCAAAGGTCTCTTTTCTTAGAAAAGAAGCAGTTAAAATAGTGCAAAATGCTCCAGAGCATATTTGTTTCATTACCACCTTTTCTCTCTTGAACTTAATTTCCTGCTTAGATCGGAGGCCCCATTTGAAATAAATGGCTCTGGATCACCATTACCACTGAGACTTGAAAACCCTCTTTTTTTTTTTTTTAAGAGATGGAGAACTTCCAGCCCCAAATGGGATGATTTATTTACTTCAAAGCTCAGAACATTTCAGCCTGTGGAGCTTTGACCTCCCTGGTTACTGGATTCTTGGATGTTATGAACAAAGGGGGCCTGAAGTCATTTACATATCCCATGCACAGATAAAGATGTTTATGCTCAGAGGGAAAGGTTACATGGCTTCAGTGTGGTAAGCCATTGGTTAGACTTAATTCTCCTAAACCTCAGTCCAGGTCTCTTCTTCTTCTGTCCTTCCCTGGCGATACTGGCGTGTTAATTAACTCAAAAATGGATTTTTAAAGAACTGTTATTATTTAACAATAAAAAATACTTCCTTCATCCCTCCACATTCTGATTTCAATACTTAGACAAGGGGCTTTTTTGATACTTCTGAAAAGATAGTGATTAAGAGCCACAAAAGTATTAGTCTAGTGGTATTAAACTGTAATGATGGAGCACATTTATAAATTGTGCAGTTTTTAAACACTATGCCAGAGTTTAACTAAAGAACAAATGTCAAAGAAAATGAGCTATGTAATTGAGAAATCAATATACATAGCCTCAAACAACCAGTCCCCTAGCATATCCTGACACATAATTCCCTGACAAGTCCCAGGGGGCTTTTTATTTTTAATTATATAGGTTTATATAAAGCCACATTGTGATAACACGGAACCCTAGACTTTAAATGTGGGCAAAAGAACCAACTGTGCATTGTGTCATGGTAGGGCTGGAATTCTCACCTCCCTGTTCCCATCTCAACTTGTCTGTCTTGGGATGTCGACAAATGTAGTGCCTAGAAAAAGTATTTGTATTTCTGTAGGGGTATTTTTTGAACACACTACTTTTAAAATGTGCATCAGTGAATTTCAGGTCGTTAGCGGGTGGGAACTTTGGGTCACATACCACTGATTTTCCTCTAGAACTCCTCTGCAGAATCTAAACCAGTTATGGATACACATGCTCCTCTGCCTCCATGGGTCCCCAGCTACAGCCTTGCTTTCACATCTGGTTGAGTGTTTATTACATTATGATACTGACCTTGCCCCATAGAGAATCATCCTTAGCACTGTTGCTTTCTACAAGATTAGCTTTAGGGAGGGGATTCCCGCAAGGTTGTTTTTTATTAGGGTCAATATGTCTTGCCCGTGGTAATTCATGGCATTTCTCTTAGAACTAAAGCTGAAACTATCAGAAGAACAAGGGAGTGCTCCCAAAGGCTCCGTGAAAAACCCATCCTGTGAGCAAATCACAGTCCCCAGAGAAAGTGGGAATCCAGAAGCTGCAGGACCTGAGCCAAGCTCCTCTGGAGAAGAGGCTTCAGATGCTGTAGTGATGTGCCTGCAGGAGAAGAGCGAGCAGCAGCTTCCCCCAGAGGAGTCTAAGGTATCACACCTCACCACTTTATCGTATGACCCAACTTTCCACCAGCTTGTCAGAGCACTTTGTGACCACATAAACACTGTTAGGAGAAGGGATCCAAAATTTCAACCCGGTGATTTCCTAATTGGTTAACTAATGGCCATGACTTATGGATGTGGTCTGAAGATTATAGCTTGTGCCACTGTTCTGGAGATAATAGTGTGGCATATTGATAGAAAGTAAATGGCAAAGATACAGATTATATTATTGCTCTGTTCCCCTCAATTTTTCTTCCTCCGTGAATTAGCAAATGATCCCAAAACTAAAGAATAAGTGTATTGTCAAAAAGGAGCCAGCTCTCGTTAGAGTTCTTTCTCCGTATGCTGTAATGATGCAGGGATGAGGCACAGATAGTAAGGAAAGGGATTTGATTTGTGTGGAATTATTAAGTTGGAATGAAAGACTTGAGTTTTCTATTTAGACATCTTAATTTTGAAATCTCTGCAAGATATCCAGATAAAATTGTCTGTTAAATGTTAAGCTATGTGATCCTGAAGCTTAAGGAAAAGATATACTCTATTTTATAATGAAGTTTAGTCAGCATTTAGAGTTAGCATCCTCTCTCCTCCTCTAATGTGATGACAGAGGAGTGTGTTGGGGGAAGCCCTTCCTGGATCACCTCTAAGACTGATTTCAGTTCCTCAAGAGTTATATCTGCGTCATAACTTCTCTATCCTACATGGTGTTTCCTGTCCTTGCATGGGAAGGCTGTTTACCATTCATGATCCTGTGGTGTTGTACATACTAGACGCTGAATGCATGTTTGTTGAGTAAAGAGATGAATGGGTAGCTGGAAGAAAAAAATGAATAGATTAAAATTTACAATGAGGTCTTCTTGGGGAGAATGATGCTTTTAATTAATATGTTCTATTATATATTACTCAGTCTTAATAGCATGGTAATTTATACCAGATCCCAAAAAGCTCACAGTATGCTCCTTGGCTAGTCAGTAACATCTCCTTAGGTACCATATCTTAAAACTGAAATCGACAGGGTAATTTCATCAGGTGTCATTGCTTTAGTGCTAAAAGCATATTGAATATTAAAACTTTCACGATGAAGAATGATGTCAGGAGAGATTTTAATTCTGACTCAGATTTTTGCATTCATGTTTAGTCAGAGCCCATACTAAAAGCTGATAAAGCCTTAAGCATTGCCTTACTGCTTCAGATACTGCTAATGAGCAATTTCCTTTCCTTTTTATCTGTGGTTGATTTTTAGAGATAATCATATCTGCTCCAGAGTAGATGTTGTGCCCTAGAAATAAGTGCATTTTCCTTCCTTCCTAATGCTACATGTGGCTGGCTGTGTAAAGTATGCAATTAATATGTAACTTTTGACTTCTGTTATGTGGAGGAAACCATGTTGAGTAAACAGCCAGAGAGAGCTACCCTGGGTATAAATGAGTTGTCATGTTTTCAAGATAAGTTTAAGCAGATAAATCCCAAAACACAATTACCCTTACTTCCTGTTTTGTTCTTTTTTAAATCAGGAAGAGTAAAGCTAAGAGAAGGCTAAGGAAGACAGAGCTCCCATAGAATAGAATTTGAGAAGATCTGATGATAGCTTGACAATTTTGCCCTACAAAAAACTCCTAGCCCTCTGACTTGGGTTATTTGAATCATTAAATGTTGGAAAAAATTGCCTGAAAGCAACCTTGCTCTCTCAGACAGTATAACTACTTAGTGATCATCCCACGTGCTACTTTCTGGGCCCTTCTCAGAAAATTGTTTGGGGGGTGGAAAAAAGTCCATTATCTTCTAATACTCTTATCAATGTGCTTGTTTTCTTTTATCCCCATAGAACGGATGCTGTGTATTCTTTCTCCATAAGGAACATATAAATAACATCATTCTCTCTAGTCACCCCCCATAAATAATCTTTATCTTAAGGAAAGAATAGTTGCATTCTTTTTTTCAGGCTGGTGAGCAATAGAAAAACGTACACTCTAGCTTTGGAAATCAAGTCTGGGAAGATTTTCCCTTGTCTAAAAATTACTTGGGCTGGCCACTGAACCATCATGTTTATCTTTGGGAATGATTTTGATAACGATCCTAAGAGCAGAATCACACCATCCTCAGAATGAATGAGGAGTGCATCCGTGCTACCTAGGTCTGTGGAAAATTGTTTTCTAAAATGGCATGCATTATTCCAGCTTCCCTTTTATCATTCTTTTTTTTTCTCTTAGAGGATTTTATTTAGCTTTTCTAGAATCTGAGGAATATACTAAACACAAACTCATACAAATCAGTTTGAAAAGACAAACCAATAGTAGTTACATGTATCATTTTTCAGGAATATTTTATATGATACAGAAGTTCCAATGAAATACCAAATATTAAAATGCCATGTAACACATTTGGCTTGGAATTGTTTTTCATGGAAAAATCTATCACGACAAAGGAAACATTTAAAGTGAATAGACTAGAAATTTAAAGGTCCTTGAGATTATTTATCTGATAATTAAATGGCTTTCACTGAGAGGCCATTGTTCCATAAAACTAAAAAAAATTGTTACAGCTTGCATAATAAATTTTGAGATTGTTAAAAATTAGAATGCTTTTTGCATATAAGTTTATGTTTATAGTGTGTTGTGAGGTACTGTTAGGACTTAAGGAACCATACGATATGATTTCAAGCCTCAAAATCTGGTCTACTTGGGCAGATAAGACTGAGACAGAAACAGATTCAGATGATAAGTTCAGAGAAAAGGAGAGCAGTATGGACCAGCGTAGCTTGTGATAGGGATAAAATAAGGTAACGTGAGTGAGTGCATAACTGCAAAGCTTAATACACGCTAAAACCACTTTCTTTTCCCTCATAAGTTTCTGACACATCTGAAAGGCAGTGATATTAGCATTCTTGGGTGAGTGTACTTTTTAAAAGACACCTGGGTGATCTGAGTGATTATGTTATGAGCTATTTCTACCATTTTTCCCCCTACCTGCTGAGTGCAAATCATTGGCCTAGAATGAAAGGGAGGCTTTATAGAGAAAATAAGTAACAAATTAATGCAAGATATACAATGGGAAGAAAACCAACGCAAGCAGGTGAGTGATGAGTTGGGTCACTTTGCCTAGGTTGGTAGTAAATAGATAATAGATGCTCTATTATTTGTTTTATATACAATATGACCTGTTGATACTAGTGCTTAGGGATAGCCACCTGGCAGAGGGGTAGAGAATGCATTAGTATATCAAGAAATTACAGAATCTTTTTAGTTATGAGGAACTTGGAGCAATTGAGACAAGTTTCTGTCTCTTAACTATCTTTGGCCAGCCTGCAAGGAACTCTGAAGCTCCTGTTTCTTCCCTTTGTGTTCTGAGTAGGAAATTAAGGATTCAGAGAAGTTAAGTTTTTTGTCCAAAATTAGTTTTTATCGGAGCTAACTAGCTACTGTATAGCTCAGGCATACAGTGATGAAGAGCTGCACACAGTTGGTGTTGGCGATTTATAATGATGAAGATCCAGATAAAACAGATGTTTCAGAAAGAAAAGCAGTAAGTCTTGATAATTTATTTTAAAAGAACTATTAAAGAGGAATTTTTAATAATGATATTTATGCCTTACAAATTCCTTCAGAAAGCTTTAAAGACCATCTTTCCAGACGTGGGTCTATACTTTAAGAATTTTTTTTCTAGTACTTACATGTCCTGTCTATGGTACATAGGGTATCATACAGATTTCTTTTTTCTAATTATCCAATTATAATCTTTTATTTTGAGGCCTCAAGACTTTTAAAGTTTTGCCTGCTAAAGGGGGTAACATGTTTTTGTTCTTCTCTGAGTAAGAATGATAATTCATTTTGTTTTTTATTCAGGTAACTAAGCAAGACAAGAACCTCATAAAGCCTCTCTATGATCGATATAGAATCATCAAGCAAATTTTGTCAACACCTTCCCTTATCCCAACCATTGTAAGTGAAGAGAGTTACATTAAGTAGAAGCCTGTACTGGTGCTTTTGCATTGATGTTTAGCTAGCACTATGTCAACTATGTCATAGTCAGCCCTCTGAGTTACAGATCAGCCATTTTGGCCGTGTACATCACTACCATCACCAGTTGCTATTTCAATAAGTACAAATTTGGTCTTCCCTTGCTTCTATCCTATGCTTAACGGTGGCTTGTAAGTTAGAACTATTGTAAAACAGGGATGGGTAGCTCTTGTATGTATGAAGCCAATTTTAAAATTTGCTTGTTACGCTGGATGAGAAGAAATGATAGATCTCAGTTTGGCCTTGTTTAATTTATAACACAGTCACATAAAATAGAGCCCCTCTGTTCAATGTGTGTTGGTTAATTTTTCTCCTTTAATAAGAAATTTGAAGTAAATTTCTTGACATAACATAGCATTGTGTTTAGTACCATTTTACTGTAGAAGATATACGTAGATTTATTACAATACAAAATAGAAGTGACAATGAATTAGGCTACTTTCAATAAAGATAATCTCTGGGAATGCACAAGTGAAGCACTATAAATCCTACTCCATTGATATCAAAACAGCCACTGCTTAAGATATCAATATAAAAAGAAATGTGTTAATTTAAGTATAATTAAGTACATTTATACTTTAAAACTTTAAAAGATATTCAGGGAATAGTAATTCAGCATCCTTGACATTTTCTCATTGAGGAAGTATAATTTAAAGTAAGAAAAAAATCAGGCAAAACCTTTTGGCTCTCTTAATTATCAAAAGAGTACAAGGAGTAACCCCACTTTGCCTTGGCTTTAAAGAGCTCCTTACTAAATTTTGTTAAGTTTGTAAGTATCCTCATATCTGAAGGTCCCACACTGGGACCTGGCTTGGACTGTTCTGGATAACAAGTCTCTATAGTCCACCTGGAGCCAAGAAAGTCTGAAAGGAAGGAGCACCTTGGCAATGCAATCCAGCCTGGACCCTAGATAGTCTCTGCCTGAGTTTTGGCCCAGTAAATGTAAGTGAACTTGGTAAACATTCTATCCTGGTTCTCTGTAAGCATACAGATCAACCTTTTAGTTTTCATGTTATCTCTTCTTTGGTTTTTCTCATTTTTACATTTTCAAGAGGTACTTAGAATTTTGTGACTTTTTAAAAACTCTGTGATAAGCAGGAGGAAGAGGACTCTGATGAAGACTGTCCACAGGGAGGCCAACAACCTTCTTTTCCAGATCCAGGGTCTTGTCTTCCTGTAGGCGACCACCTCACCTTTTCTAATGAGATGGAGCCTATTAGGGCCCTGCTGCCAGATGAAAAGAAAGAAGTAAGACAACCAGCTGTCTCCATGTCCAATTTGCATGAGGCTACCATGTGAGTATGAGACCCAAGTGTGAAGTCTCTTTTTCACTTCTGATCTAGGGTACATTATATGTACAAAAAAGTTGAGAGCTGTTAGAGTCTCTCAAAGGTGCATCCAACACAGTTGCTTAAGGTATAATCTAGTTTGTTCTCTTTAACTGGAGAACTGAAAAGACACGGCTCTGAGGGGCCACAGCTTGTGGGAGAGTGCTAAAAGTATCATGTATGTTAACATTCAGTTTGCTGTCATCAGACCTCTTTTCACAATCTTCTGGCAGCAGTCTAACTCTTGGCCATGTATGAAACACAGCTGGCCCTTTAAAAGCTAAAGGAAAAACCAACAACAACCTTCTGTCCCATTCTGTTACATTTAGATGAAATACAGCTTTTCTAGACTTGGAATTCTGTTGGTCCTACAAAAATGAGTTGCTCTTGGTCTCCTAATGGCTCTTCAGACAGGAGCTATTTGGATTATCATTACTGGTGGCAGACGTTTCTTTTAGTCATTTGGCCTTCTTTTGTTTGTACATTACATCCCAGATTATGAGATTTCAACATGTATTAGTCAAGTGGATTATGTCCAAAAATAGAGTCGAGGTAAAATGAAGGATTAAGTTATAAGGTAAAATCGAATCTATTTGGAAGCAAAAATAGGAGGTGTAAATGTCTGCATTTACATACGTGCGTGCACATTGTCTCAAACAACTATTCTAACTTTTGGGGGGAGGAAATGAACTTATTTTGAAATTATGGAATCTTTCTTAAGAAAATGCTTATAATACCAGAATTCACAGACTTCAAAAACCATATAGTTCTGGGAATAAAACAAGTAGAGTTTGTAGCAAAACTCAGCTTTTTTCTGGGTCTTTGTTTTATTCCTGAGGTTTTGCCATCTTCTATAGGCTAAAGGATTTTTTTTTCATTAAAATCTCTTCCTCTTGTGTCTTATGTTCAGTTTTTCACCAAATACCAATAAATACAGCTTCAAAATTTATGTCCTACCAGGTTCCCCATTTATTCAGTCACCTGCACCATTTCTTATCATAGGTCTAATCCACAGACTTCTTATCTGTCCTTTCTCCTTACCTGTGGCATCGTTACCATCAGAGCATTTTCCATATTTGAGTTGTCCCTAGGGTCGGACTCTATGTACACTCTCCTCAAAAGATTCTTTTATGATGAGTAGACTTTTCAAGCATAATCCGCCTTTTGTTGTTGAACAGATAAATCTGCTCCTGGTCTCCCAATTATGCAACTGCTCAGTAATACAAATACGTATTTTACCTGATATAGGCCTGTACTTCTTGACCATCTCCGAGAAACTAGGGCTGACAAGAAGAGACTGAGAAAAGCCCTAAGAGAATTTGAAGAGCAATTTTTTAAACAAACAGGAAGGTAAGTGTGAATAGAGAAGTTTTTTTAAAGCACGCATTTCCTACAAAACTATTATAATTCAGAATGTGCTTCCATGTTTTTGCAAGAATAGTGACTTTAGACAAGACATAAGTCATTTCCATACCAACTTAGACTCAGGACTTTTCTTAGGAAACATTTTGATAAAACTGTTTTTGGGGATATTTTATGAGAGGCTATAGCTATCAAGTATATTAATCTGTAAGAAATAAAGTCTAAAAATCCCTAAGCTTTTGTAATAAATCTTATTGTTGCTATTTTAAAAACTATTTTTCAGTTCATATAACTCCAATGCACTTGGATTCCTACTTGTGTACATTATTTGCTATATTTTTTAAAAGATATTAAATATGACTTTACTTTAAATGTCTCCTATGAACTTTAGTATCTTCCCTTAATAATTTTATTTCAGAATTTGCTCAAAAGTTCATAGCCATTCTTTCTATTCCTTATGTGTTTCGGTTCTATCATCTCTCTATCCTTTACTTTAATGTCTCAACCCAAAAAATGCACTCAACTGGTTTCCTGTTAGTGTTTTACCAATAAAACTACAGACATAATCAGGAGATACAAGTTACTGATCCACTTTTGAAAGAGAGAGCCAAGTCACTTAGATGTCCTGAAACTTAGCTTCCACCGTCATAAGCTAAAATAATTTGACTCCTCAGTAAATTTAAGAAGTTACAGCTTTCACGCAGAGTATCAGTCTTAAAAACTGTAATAAAGGGTATCATTTTCCCAAAGTCACAAAGTTATTAAGTGACAAAGACAAGATTAAACTTTTTTTTTGTGGGAGCATACACGGCATGGAGAATGCATGGTATTCCTCTCCATCTAGGTACCTGCTGCCTTCCATGAAGTACTTCCTCTTTAGTAGCATGAGGATTGCCCTGATGGGGATGAATTATTTTCTAAAAGCATTTAAAAACAGTGAAGTTTGTCTACATACCTCTTAGTCTTTGGCAATTTTGCCTATTCACTAGAAATGAGAAAATTTTGTATTCAGCAAATCAAGGTATAATCCAATCAGTTTTCCTCCTGGAATCTTCAGTTCTAGTTGATTGCTGCATGTCTTATTTTTTCTTTTGATGTAAATTAATCTAGTGATAAATGTTACATTAATTTTAGATGATGTTATTTTCCCTACTGTTTTCTTCCATAGAACCTTCTTGGATTTTGTCTGGCTATCTGCTATAGAATGGTTTGTACATATGTAACTTGCATTAAGAGTCTCAGTATCTGCCTCTTTAAATTGAAGGATTTCTGTGGGAACTTAACATTGAAAGAAATATTTAGGGAGATATTTTCACTATCCTAAATCTAGTCATTGCATATGTGAAGTTAATCACTTTAAGACATGCATATATACTTTGATAGCTTTGAGTTCCCTGAAACAATTTGTATTTTTACCTATTTGAATTCTAGAAGTTTACATTAAGAACTCTAGTTTGAGAAGATCCCAACGTGTGTTTTCCTGCCTAGTGGATCTAGTGTTATTTGACATACCTTTGACATATCAAGGAGGTTAACTAGATTCTACGTATAACAACCCACTGCATCAGAGATTCCTAAATCCACCTCAAGTATTCCTATTATTTGGCTAAAAGGTTGTATCACCCTCTTGTGGTGGTACATTTCATATAAATGCAAACTGAAATCAAATAAAATCTAACAATTGAACAAAGAAGGTATGTAGACTCTTACATGCTTTTTCTAAGATATTTTACTGGGAAGGCTGAATAATGCCTAAGGTAAAATAATGAGGTGATTAGACTTTTAGAAGTTTATGGTCTGCAAATGTAAGATCATACAGGAGTCAGATTGCACAGGTATGCATTGTTCTGTGTCTAGTCTTAATAGAATTCATGTGCAGAAGAGAACTACTGTAATTTAGACTTAGCTCAGTGATTCTTCCACACATTGGCAGTAGTAGGTATAATTACACAAAAGTCTGGAAGTGTTTCAAGTAAGATGACCAGCTTTGGGATGTTTTTCTCTCATAACTATAAGTTGATGAGTTATTTGGGTAATGAAATTTCTGTGGTATTTTCAGGTTTACATTTTTAACCAGTATCAGTAGAAGGGTTGAATATTCTGTGTTAGGTGTTGGGAAGATGGTGAGGACTGAGAGAATGACCAGAAAAGAAATGCCTTGAAGGTGCTAGTTCCTGTTTAGTTAGATCTTATGCTTGCACCACTGTTAACATATCTAAGCACTGTATTACACATTTCCAAAACGATTGTGACATTCAAGTTCTTAAGGGCACTATTATTTAGAAACATAGAAAAGAGCATAAATGATGGAGAAAGGGAGGTAAAGAAGACATATACAAAAACAAGTGAAACTTATTACTCTGTACTTCCTTATGTATGATTCATATAAGGATAAAGACTTAATTCATTGTGAATTAACAGTTTGTATTTTCTCTGTTACAGAAGTCCACAAAAAGAAGATAGGATACCCATGGCTGATGAGTACTATGAATATAAGCACATCAAAGCCAAACTGAGACTATTAGAAGTCCTCATCAGCAAGCAAGATACGGCCAAAACTATTTGAAGGTCAGGAAATCTCTATGACCACTTTCCCCAAGATACAAATCAAGGTTATTTTCTTCTGCCATTTGTGCTAACTAGTTTTGACACAGTGAAAATGGAAGCACTTTAGTGGATGTATTAGCAGCTTTTAAGAAGGGATAGCAAATTTAACTATATACAAAGAGAAGGGATTTAAATGAGGGAAAAATACAATACTAACCATTTAATTGGGAAAATTTTTTCAAATAATCAGCCAAAGGATAAAGGTCAGTCAATACAATAGTTTAAGAAATGTAGTATTTTTTCAAGTCTAAATAACACATAGCCAGGCCACTTGTTAGGGAAAGTTTATTTAGTGTCCAAAAATTGTTTATGGTGATGTATGGTAAAGAACATGATTTTTAAAAAAATCAGAAAAGACACTTCACTTTTCATATAGGAAGGAAAACAGCTAGTAAGACAGTAATTTATTTGAAATTTCTAATTGATTTTTAAGTGACAACAACTACAGCTTGTTCTTTAAGTCTGTTATATGTTCAGTACCATAAAATATTATAGAATGTGTCATTGCTAATTTTATTTCTATATAAAAATAACACAGTAATTTATCAGTTATTTGCGGTTTTACATTTCTAGTTACCAAAGTTCATTCTGACAGCATGTAATTTGTGAATTATCTTTGTCTATAACAGATGTTTATATTAAAATACTGTATTAAAATTTTAAAATAGGTATTTTGGATAGATGTGTCTGCAGTATATAATTTAACGTGACCATAGTATTAATGCTAATCTTTTTGTTACTAAAATTAAATAACTATTTTTCCATTGGGAATATGCATTTTTTTCTTAATGTTCCAAGGTCTCTACTTTGTTAAGTGAAAAAGAAAACTTCCTCATGAGCTATAATTAATCTTCATTCTGTATGAACTGAGAAGTTTGGAAACTGCTTGCCTTGGTATCTTTGAAAAGAAGCTAAAATGTTTTATTTGCTTCATTAACACTAGTGTATCTTGTTTTGCGTTGTTTTGTATTAAAAGACATTTATTTTGTTTTTGTAAAAACAAGTAAAGGGTTGACATTTTCTTTCATGTTTCAATCATGTTCGTATTTCTATTTTCTGTAATGTGTAAGCATCATGTTAGAGAAATTTACATTTTCACATAGTTTAGATGGGAAGAATATGGATGATTTCAGAAGCAGATTATATTTCAAAGGCTTATTTTTTGTAATTACTTGGTATTTTATAACTTTGATGAATGAGAATAATGTTCCTTCATAAATTTGTTTAATTGAAGTCATCTACTTGTAACAGGACGGATACACAACTACTTGAGGTTTACAAATTACATCTTTGATAAGGGAAATGGTTTCATGACATGTATACAATTGCTATTAAAATGTAACTATATATTATATATGATTGTAAATATTTTATACAACAATACAAATAAAATATTTTTCTATTATATTTATTATGTTGAAACACAGTAGTTGCTTCCTGTTAGCTAATATAAATAACATAAATAACACTGTCAAACAACAAGTTGGAAGTGCTGACAATTTCTAGGCTTCAAGATTTAACTCATGCTGCAATTACACCCTTTCATGCGGTCTGGAGTTATCCCAATATTTGTCCAGTAGATTAAAATGAATGCATATATAAACACCATTTATAAGCCATTATTTTGTAGTTTGCTAAAGCAGTCTATATAGTTGTGTTGTTATGTTTGGCATAAATGAAAAATAAACATTGCAGCATCTAGGCAAGTAAAGTGTCAAACGGAGAACTTAGGATATTTCATCACTGATAGTAGTGGGAAGGATGGGGAATAGGAGACACTAAGATGGCTCTGGATGAAATTTGAAAAGTGGTGTAATAGTTTGCTCTTGGTGGTAGCGGCATGTGCATGCTTCAGTGTAAAACATCGGATGATGAAAACGGACAACACAGAATTAATGTTCCTAAGAGAAGAAAAGGGGCTAAGAACAAGAGAAGTGGGCATTAACGTCCAACACTGATATTACAGGTTTTACAGCTGGGATCTTTCTTTGCATTTGCAGTAGACAAACTCATGAGCTGATGACCAGTGATTTCTGCCACGGTGCCCAGAGAAAGATCCACAGGATCAGTGTAAATGACTTCTAAAATGACATCCTGGGCATGGTGGTAGACCAGCACCCCATCTTCTTCTGTACAGGTCAAAAATTTATTATCCTTGGAATTTAGCTGAGGAAGGCGCTGCTTACAAAATTCATCTCCTGGTGATCCCACAGGGGCAATAACAAGAATCACATAATGATAAGCAGTGTACATACAGTAGAAGTCCCCAAAGTATAAGTTAGTGTTGGGGTTAAAAAGTTTTTCTGCTTCAATCTCAAACCTGTATCTTCCATAAGGTGAATCCTGGGGTGGCTTCCCAGTATTGAATTCAGTGCTGCAGCTGAAGAAGATGCCTTCTAGTTTTCCACTGATAGGAGAGCCATGGCTACCACTGTTATCCTTAACAGAAGGCTGCATAGCATTCCCATGGTGCTCTCTGGAAGAGGAAAGACAGAGTCAATACTTAATACAACAACAGTAAATTTACTGATTTCTAGATTTGAGTGGTTCAAAAGTCAACCATCTAGGTAAAGTCTTGAATGCTTATCCCACTATGAGATTGAGGGTAATACATCTTTTGACACTACCTATACTGGCTGTATTATACCTGGAATTTAAAGTAAAGACGGTCCACTCCTATTCCTGGGAAAGTTGGAAGTAAATTTCCTGGATGTAAAAAATCAAACTGTGGTCAGAAATCTTACATCCATTTTCTATTTAATGGATCCTTACAAGTAGATTTCTAAAAAGGAAACTTGATAAAATATTGATATTTTGTTGATAAATATTTTGAATATTTCTTTAAAGTATGCTAGTATTTGCTTATAAACTGAGTAATGTGTACCTGGGGAAGGTGCCATCCCATCCTAATGCTTCAAAACTATGGTTGCTAGAGCAATAGACCCCGTGCACCTTCGTCTTGAGAGTCTGGAAGACTTTTATATGCTGTGGCTGAGGGATCACCACAACTCTTGGCATCATCTGACTTGCCTTGAGGAACTCAGTCCTCTCCACTTCCTGTACTATCAAGACAGTGGAAGCTGTTGTCCTAATCCCACTGCCATCAGTGGTTGACTCTGCCGTACCCAGAAGCCTATATTCATTGCGAAGTCATACAAATACTTGCATGAGCCATTATAGACAACAATGAAAAATGCAACTACCCCAGAGACTACTTAGAGCTTCCCTATAGCCAAACTCAAAACATTTATCCAACTGACACATCCTAAGCGAAAAATCTTTTTATAGAAAATCTATTTCATACAACGGAAAAGAGCAAATATTACATCAGATGCACAGATACTAACATAAATATATAAAAAGAGAAGGCACCTCAAAGGAAAAGAGTAATTCTCCAGAAACAGATTACAACTTGAAAGAATTTCATGAAATGCCTTAAAATGAATCTAACATAGTGATCCTAAGGATACTTGGTAACATGGCTGAGAATGTAGATTTAAAAAATACAATAAATTCACCAAAGATATAGAAATCATAAAAAGAACCAATCAAATATTAGATCTAAAAATTACTTCAATGAAATAAAACTATGGACAGCTTACTCAATAAAATAAGCTAGAGAGTTTCTAAACTTGATGATAGGTCTTTTGAATTAATTTGTAAGAAAAGAAAAAAAGAAAAATGAAAATAAGCCACGCACAGTGGCTTACATCTGTAATCCCAGCACACTGGAGGTTGAGACTTTCAGCCGGTTCAAGGTGAGTTGGGACTAGAGAGAGTGTTCAAGACCAGCCTGAACTAAAAAATGTTAGACCTTATCTCACAGAAATGAAGAACGAAGAAAAAATAGGGGAGCAGGAAGAGGAGTAAGAGAAAGCTTATGAGACTTATAGGCTACTGTGAAGCAAATATTCATACTATAGGAATTTTCCAAATTAACAAAAGAGAAAGATATTGAAAACAGTTGAAATTTCCCCAAATCTTCAGATACGGAATCAGATATAAGAAGCTCAAAGTACTCCAAATAGAACCAACCAAACAGACCCTTCTTAAATCGGTATTATAGTCTATAGTCATGTGCCAAGAGAACAAGACAGATTTTTGAAAAGAGCAAGAACAAAGTATCAAGTCACGTATATGGGAGTTCCCACGAGACAGTACATTTCTCAGCAGAAACTTTACAGGCCAGGAGTGATTGAGATGGTCTGTTCAGAATATGCCGATGTAAAAGCTACCAACCAAAAATATTATGCCCAGAAAAATTATCCTCTAAATATGAAGGAAATAAGTCTTTCCTAAAGAAGAAGAAACAGAAAATTCATCACAACTAGACTTGCCCTACAAGAAATATTTAGAGGAATCCTACACTAGGATGATGATAACTACCATCCTGAAAAAACAGAGACTATAAAATTCAAAGAAAAATACAGAGAAGAGAATCAAACAATTTTATACATAGAAAAATCTCAAAAAACTGTTAGATCCTATGAATACATTTAGTAAAGCTGCAGCATGCAAAATGAACATACAAGAACAGCAGCATTTTAACAGACCAATAATGAACTTGGTAAAAGAGAAATGAAAGCAATCTTATTTATGATAGCTACAAGAACATATTTAGTAATAAACTTAACCAAGAAGTACAAGGTCTCCCCAATGAAAATTATAAAACACAAATCAATTATAGAGGATACAAAAATGGAAATACCTACCATATTTATGGATCAGAAGAGTTAAATGTTACCAAAACAATCACATTACCCATAGCAATCTACAAATGGCTCAAATAACTAAATGTAAAATCCAAAACTTTAAAACATATGAGAAAAGTTTGAAGATATCTTTTACATAGAAGCCTAAGCCATACACAATAAAAACAAAAATAGACAAATGGGACCGCATGGAACTATGGAATAGTCAAGGAAATAACAAGAGAAGTCTACAAAATGAGAGAAAATATTTGCAAAATATTCTTCTGAAAAGGGCATAATATCCAGAACATACAACGACTTTTAAAAGCTGAATATCAAAACACCTAATAATCCAATAACTAGTTAAAAAGTAAAGTTATTAAATACATACTTCTCAAAAGATATACTAAAAAATGCTCACACTCACTAATTACCAGGAAAATGCAAACAAAATCACAATGAGGTATCTTACCTAAGAGAGTTATCATGAAGAAGACAAAATACAAATGCTGGCAAGGACATAGAATAATTGAGCTCATATACTGATGGTGGGAATGTAAACCAGTGTGCAGCTATTATGGAAAACGGAGGAATTCCTTAAAAATTAAAAAAACAGAACTACCATATGATCCATTAATTCCATTACTGGGTATACAGCCAAAGGAGATTAAATCATTATACAAGAAAGATGCTTGCAGTTCCATGTCTACTGCAGCACTATCCATAGTAGCTAAAGTATGGAATCAACTGAGATGCCTATCAGTGGATGAATGACAAAACACACTATATGTACACAACTGAAGATTAGTCACTAGAAGAATAAAATCCTGTCATTCACAGCAACATGGATGGAACTAGAAGTCATATGTTAAGTGAAATATGCCAGCCACCGATAAATATTACATGTTCTAATTCATTTGTGAAAACTAGCTAAGTCAATATCAGAAGAACAAAGTGGAACTATAGAATAGAATAACATAAGCTGACTTTGTGTTTTAGTTTGTCCCCATTAATATTTCTAGGTAGGTTGTCAGTTTTTCCCACACCAAGTCTAGAACATAAGAGGTAACAACGAAAGGCCAAGGAACTCATCCTGTGTTGTTCCTCAAGTCTCAGGGTGCCTAACTGATCTGCCTTCTTCTCTCTAGTGTCGTATCTTTTGTATATAATGTCAGAATTGTACTTAGTGAGAAGAAATGGGAGAGGCATTATCCATTCCATTTTACAACTGGTCAAAATTTCTTATCCTTGTTTCACTATCCTTAACAAAACCAATTATATTAAATAATAACATCAGCAAAAATATAGGCAAGAATTTAGACTAGAAAAATGCATTCTACCCTCCCTAACAGAACCTCAGCAAAGAGGGTATCTAATCTGATAGCTAAAGTACTGGAATTCCTACCTGTGTCTACCAACAGGTCTACCAACGACAGTGGGCTCTTGAAAAGAAACTTTCAGATACAGAAAAGTTTAAGGACAGGCTAAACTAGTGAACATGAACAAGTGAGAAAATGGTTTTTTCATCTAAGGTAAGGAAAAGCAATGTTTGTTTTGAGATTTTTTTTCTCACAGTAAGAAATGAGAATAGTTTATTCACTATGGATTGGATCAGAATTTACCTAAGATTTTTCATAACTTAAATGATATAAAAAGTTTATCAGGTAGTTGAAAGTTTCCTTTGGAGTTGAACATTCAAAATAAATGAGCTTTTAAATATATACTAATCAAAGAACTGTGTTGTACCTAGAATTCACATAAAAAGAAAATTAAAATCAAGATGGAATGAAACAGTCTTTTTTTTAAAAAAAGCAATGCCAAAAATGTATATCCATGCCTTGGCATGTATGTTTATCTTTATTATTTCAAGATACAATTTTCTCAGATATATTATTTAATTACATGGATTTTATGACTATCATTATGGAAAATCAAAGGTAAATTTCTTTTGCATTGAATAAATCTTTCATGCTAACAGCTCAGAATCAAATTATACAATGCATATAATAACTATATCCATTTTCCAAGTGTTTTGTTTCTAATCTTTCATCTTCTTGTAAGCCTTCTTGAAAAACAGATGAAGCAAATTTTAGCATATAGAAAGGCCAGCTCCCATAGGACACAAAAAAACATAAGGGAAATACTGACCTCCAGTGGCCACCTACATAGATACTGGCAATGTTCCAGGAATCTAAACCTTGCAACAAGATGTAATTATTCTGTTGATGATTTTTTTTGGTGAAGACAACAGCAATAGTGAAAATTCTTTGGTTTTCAAATTTTGCCCTTAAAATAATCTTTTTTTAAGTATATGTAGACATTGTCAATTAACAGCTGGAAAGTCCAATACTTTATGTTGTTTAGTTTATACTATCTGTATTCAATGAATGACATCCACAGGAATTATGTTAGATTCTAAAGTGAATACTTTTCCAGTTAAGAGAATGATGGACTAACCTTTTTACTTTTAAGATATTTAAACAAAAGTCAAAAATGCTTTTAAGAAAATATGTAAAAATATATTTCAGAGTATTTCATTTAAAGAACACAAATATCTACATACACTTCTTAATGTTTTCCTTTGTATTTTCCTAACCTTGGAGGTGACATAAATTTTGATTTAAGAGAAACTAGAGAAGTACGAAAAAAGCAAAGCTTTTTATTTTTAATACAGTTCTATCAACTTTAGATCAAAGCTTTAAAAAATAACAAATTATTGGAATTGCTGTATAAAAGTCTTAGAACAAATACAGCATCTGTCATTTTGAAAGCATTAGTTTCCCTTTAAAACACACATTTGCTTATTTATCCTCTTGAAACCTCCTTTTATGAATAAAGAAAAGTATTTCAAGTACTAAAACTATATGTGGAATAGAGTTCTTTTAACTTCTTAAGAACTGCTTCAGGAATAAAGATAGCCTATCTTAGAAAAACTAATCAATATCACTAAAATTCAAAAGCAAAGAAGATTGTATTCATGAATAATTAATTGAAGATAATGCCTAAGAGATTTCCACTGAGGCAATAGCCTGTAAATCCTACCTGACTTACCACAATATTTCACAAAATAGTCATCTTATATTCTCACATTTTTTGTATCTTAAAGAAACCCTCTAAAAGTGAGGAGGATTTAGTAAACAGTATGAAGTAGAGGATATTTGAGATACTGGGACTTAGAAAGATGTGCACATTAAATGATCATCTGTTTAACTATGAGAGACTTAGTATCTTTCAGTCAAATAGGCATCATCTGATTATGGAATAAAATAAAAAATCCTAATACAACTTTTTCTACTTATTTTTATGGGAAATAAAATCATTAGTTGTTTTGAAAAGAAATCTAGAAATGTAATTTGACAGTACTACAGTTAAAGGAAATAGCCTAGAACTTAAAATCATATTTAGTGAAACCGTAACATTTTTCTATTCTTACCGAATGTAGTCAAAATATTCTTTGTGCTGGTTACGATAAAAAACAGAAAACTTAAGCATTCGTCCCGCAATCACTTCAGCCTTCTCCAACAGTTGTGTTAGATGAACTTTTGAATAGTCTAAAAATTTAAAAAGATCTGTTAGTGAAAATATACTTTTGTAGGTAAATGGAGGCAATTTGAGACCACCATTCTTAGTGAAGTGAGTCAGAAGCAGAAGGTCAAATATTGAATGGTTTCCCTGATATGAGAAACCCAGATCACAATTATTTCATAAAACTTATTGTGGGGAAGAATGGGATCTGGAGGGGTGGGGGAAAGGAGTGGAAGAAAAGTTACAAGCATGTACTTAATATAACTGCAGATTATTCAGCACTAGGGATTTTCAATCTTGTGAACAGAAAATTGTTTAAAAGTAAAATCTTCCTGTGGAACATTTTTCCTTCTGCAAAAAGGTTTTTATTTTGGTTTATGGTTCTTAGAATATCCTTATACTTTTTTACTCTTTGGAATTTAGTATCTTGAAACAAACTTATGTTTGAAGCTCTTCATAATCCACATAATGTCTGATCAGGACCATACCAACTTTTATTAAATCATTTGATAAGATGAAAAAAGCTTATCACCTGCAAGTAGTACCAAATTGGAAAGTAGAAATAATAATGTTTGTTTTATTCTCTAAATCTCAGAGGTTGACAAGGTAGATCAAATATACTATTGAGTTGGTGCAAAAATTGAGGCTTGTCAAAATTTAATGCTTTTGCCTGGTATTCACCCAGCCAATGACTTCATGGCTAGATATCACGTTCCTACTTGGTAGTGTCTGGGTTTAAAAAGCTCCTGAAGTTCTAACACAAATATCAAAGTTACCTAAGTTTTTTTTAGCCAACTTTTTGTTTAGATAATTGTTGTCAAACTGCCACATCACAAGCTAAGGAAAAAAACTATGGTCCATAAAAATTAGTAAAACGTTCTGAAAAGACCACTCCTGTTAAACTGTGCATAGCAGCATGCTTTGCTTACTTACTGCTAAATTATCTGAAGCAAAGATTATTTAGATTAAAACACATAAGGTACCAAGCAATATGCAAAGTTAAATGCTTGGGCAAAAACCTAAAAATACATTATTCCTTTCAAAGAAATGACCATCCAAATGAAGAGGTAAATACACAATACTATTACTACAATGAATATTAAGTTTTATCTCTTTTTTAGATTACAACAAAAAGTTCGGTGGTGGTATTCTACCTTTTTATTTTCATACCTTGCATGGTACCTCACTCCCGTTATGGATTCAATAAATGCTGCATAAACAGATGTACAGATTATAAGGCAATCTACAGAAAATAGCTTTCTCAAAACTTACAGGATCAAAGTTATATGTAAAGCTTAGGCAAAATTATCCCCAATTTTTTCTGATATGCTCAAATAACATCTTGGCACATTTCAGAATTTGTCTACGACAATAAAAAGGCAAAATAATTTGCAGAAAAATTCTCCAGTATATTTAAAAGCTGTCATTTTCCCCTAACATTTATCCTATAACTTATGTAAGTAAATTATGGAATGTAAGTAAATGAAAGGGAAACTAGGAGATTACCAATGAAAATAAAGACAAAAAGCGTTTCTTAATATACATAAGAATAAAATATACTCACCATGGTTATAGAACAGAATGAATATATATTCATGCAAGCACACATGTGTGAATTTATGACAAATTTCTGAAGTGAAAATTCCAAAGATCTTTCTTAAGACAAAGACGAAATAGAATTTCCTATCTTTCCTTTATGTAAAGTGGAGTTTTAGCAAGGGAACTATGTTTTTTTTAAAGTGGGCAAACACCATGACATTATTTCATATGGCCATACAGAATATTGCATGTACAATATTATGGGTTAAGTATTACTCATCCAAAATGCTTGAAACCAGAATATTTCAGATTTTAGAATTTTTTTACTTTGAAATATTTGCATATACTTTACTGGTTAAGCATTCCGAATACAGAAATTGGAAATACTCCAAAATTTAAAAAAGTAGTATGCCATATCATTGCTCAAAAAGTTTCAGATTTCAAAGCATTTCAGATTTTGGTTTTTCAAATTAGAGACATTCACCTGTAACACAATATCAAAAGACATTGTGCCTGTGCTTTTTAGTTAAGACTGAACTTAACTTGTAGGATATAATGAAAATAAATTTTAAAATGCAGAAGAAAAAGAGTAAACAAGAGGTAGATGCCAAAGGGAAATTTTGGCTTAGGAAAAAAATGAGATGATTAAATATGAATTTCAGTGATAACATCTAACATCAGTAAAAGTTGTAAGAATTCATTACTTGTTAACATGAAGCTACTTTATTACTGATTACTAAACTATTATACTGTATTGAATATATTCTAAAACAGACTTTTCACATTTTAACATCCTGACATTTGTCTAAAACTAATTTTCACAGTATAAGTGGCACAGTTTTTTTCTTAATGCTCCATAAAATGGTGGGCCTTATAATCTATGACAGAAGAAATAAAGAAATATGGTACTACAAAAATATGGTTTCTTTTCTATAAAACGCTGAAATTTTTCGTAATCAAAGATGTTGCAATCCCTAGCAACTTCCTTATAAAACAAACAAAAAAATTGAAGGTAAAATCACAATCAAATAGATTTAAAATTTATCCATTTAATATATCAATAGAAGCTTTGTACTGAGTTGAAAATTAAGAAATCACACATGATACTGAGATAAAGTAGTAAACAAGCATGTGCTGGTTATAAAATAATGCAAGTGTGAGGCTATGGAGGATAAAGGTGATTTATTTCAAAGATGCCCTCAGATGGGTAAAATTGCTAGGCAACCTGAATAGGTGAAGCAAATTGCTTTTAAAGACTTTTTAATACATGCTCTTTTATGTTGAAACTGTCTTTCTCTACGACTTTTTATTTATTAGGAAATGGTCATCTAGAAAAAAATAAAGAAACAGATTTCCCTTTTAAGAGACAAAAGGAGAGAATGACAGATGTACTCAATTATGCCCTCAATAGCTATGTACTTCTTGAATGACTGAGTAAACAGCCAGGTAAATAAAGGAGAATGAATAGTAACATTTCCAATGGAAATACTGGAATATTCAGATATTAAGGTACAGTTCATCATGAAAGATACAGTCATTTAGAGACAGCTTCCCTTAAGCAATTCCAGCACTCAAATGAAAAGCCTAGTAACATTTATAACAAACAGAGTTATTGAGATTTGCCTCCATTCCCTGAAATTACACAAGGATGTTGTATTCCTGGCTTCCTCCCTTCAAGGTCTGCTAAAAATGAACAAAGTTAAAGAATGAAAGAAGAACTCTCTCTCACAAAATGAAGTTAAAAATACGCTGAGTATGTATTCAAATTACATCAATTTTTATTTGCAAAACTTTCACTTTTAAAGGAAAATCAAACTGGTGGCAGTAAAGAAGTGATTTATTGTTATCACTCAAGTTTTGCTACAGAGATTCTGTTCCTAATAATCAACAAAATACTCCATATTGTTATGAAATGCCATTGACAATACAAACCAATGCCTATTCACTTTATAATTACAAAATGAAATACTTTTTTCAGTAGTTAGGTTTCTAAGAACTCACTGCTAAAGCTTTTTTCCCCCTATACTTGTTCCTAGTTCTTTTACCTGCTGTGCAGAATTCTATAATTTCACTCCATTCAGATACAACGTAATCACCATCAACTTGTTTTGAGGCAGTCTGCACTGCTACTGTATATTCAGTTCTTGGACTTAAAAACCAGTGTCCACGGACAGTCATAGGCAAAGGAACAGCTTTTGCCACCAATTTTGTTGGAACATCCTAGGAAGGAAAAAAAGGATAGGAAAAAAGAACTTTGTAGATGCATAGTATTCCATTGTGTATAAATACCACAGTTTGTGTATCCATTGGTCTGTTGATGGGTATTTTGGTGACTTCCATATTTTAGCTATTGTTAGTTGTGCTGCTATGAACATGGGTATACATATATCTCTGTTATGTGTTGTTTTGGCCTCTTTTGGGTATATTCCCAGGAGGGGTGTCACTGGATCGAAGGGGATATTTATTTCTAGTCTTTTGAGAGCTCTCCATACTGCTTTCCAAAGTGGTTGTACGAATTTACATTCCCACCAGAAGTGCAGGAGGGTTCCTTTCCCCCGACAGCCTCGCCAGCACTGATTACTATTTGACTTGTTGATATAGGCCATTCTCTCTGGAGTGAGATGTTATCTTAGTGTTGTTTTGATTTGTATTTCTCTTATGGCTAGAGATGTTGAACATTTTTTCATGTATATTCTTAAATTCATCTCTCCTAAGAACATAATATTTTAGAATGATACTACTTTTTACCTTTTGGGAGATTTAAAATTTTCAGATATCTATTGACCTTTTGTACTTCTTCGTGAGTGAACTGCCTCTTCATTTCATTTGCCCACTTTTCAATAGGATCCTTTATTTTGGTAGGCTTACTTTTCTTCAGCTCCCTGTATATTGTAGTTATGAGATTCCTGTCTGAGATGTTGTTGGTGAATATTTTTCCCAGTCTTTTGGTTCTCTTTTTACAATGTTGATAGTTTTCCTTTGCTGTGCAGAAACTTTTTAATTTGACAAGACCCCTTGTGTTAATAATGGGGATAATTTCTTTTTGCTCTTGGTGTCTTGTCAAGGAAGTCTTTGCCTACCACTATGTCTTTTACATATTTGCCTAATTTGTCTTCTAGGAGGTTCAGTGTTTCACTTTTAATGTCTAGGTGTCCCAGATCACAACTCTTAATGGAACTTAAAATGAAAAAGTGAAACAGGGGAGTAGGGCAGGGAGGGAGTGATGGGTGGGTAAGGGGAGGGACAAAAGGAGAGTGGGAAAGTCCTTGTCACCTTGACAAGATAGATACACAGGTGCATGAAATGCTCAACTTCATTGTAAACCTTAAATTTTGCACTTATACATATCAATAAAATGGGGAAAAGAAGAAAGGAAGGTAAGGGCGGGAGAGAAGGACAGGCAGATATTAAAGTATAAAGAATTATAAAAAAAAGAAGAGCTTAAATTCCTGGATGACAACAGGCTTAAGACACATGCCTGTGGTCACACAGCTCAGTGATGTAAATACAATTGGATCCCAATTTTCTTAATTTCCAGCATACTTTATATATTACACGCTCTTCAAAATGAAGTGAAAAATGGGAATGAGGTATTGAACTATTTATCATTTAATGAAGTGACTTAAAATTGCTTCAAGAAGGCAAGTGTCAGCAAAGATAGTATCCACAATCAGAATTGGAAATTGGTATAAATAATAATCAATTTTCTTCTTTCACATATATCTGTAGAACATAAAATCTTTAAGATTTATACCTGCCATTTAGCATTTTTTTTTGACAGGGTCTCACTCTGTAGTTCAGGCTGGTCCTGAATTCACTGGTGTAGCCCAGGCTGGACTTGGACTCAGGAAAATCTGCATGCCTCAGCCTCCTGAGTGCTGGGATTACAAGTGCGCACCACCAAGCCTAGTTTTATGTGATGCTGGGGAATGAAAGTTGGGACCTTGCATTTGCAAAGCAAGCACTTTAACCACTGTGCCATTCCTCTGGCTCATAACTGCACATTTAGTACAAAGCAATATAACCAGACAGAACAGTTCTTCAAAAATTATTCCCAAGTTGAAATTTACTGTAACTATTTTTTAAGGACAAAATTTTTAAGCATCAATGAAAACACTAAAACATAAGAAAAATGGTCTCAATAGCTACATCTGGAAAGAGATTTATCAAAAAAGATATATGATACATGAATAAGTATCAAGTGTTAGATTTCCGGTATATGTTAAAATACCTAAGAGATACTGATTTTCATTCTCACAACAATAAAAAGAAACCAGGAAAAGCAAAAGAAAATTACTACTCAAGGCAATTTCCTGCACCAGAGTGTTCTATAAGATATATTAGGAGCTTTGTCAGCAATTGTTATAGAAAAAAATCGTGTGCTTCAACAGAAAAGTATGCATTGCCTATAGCACCTATGTTTTTGATTCTATGGGAAGTAAGTTAACTCCATAAATTATAAAAACTGGTAACAATTAAGTTATTCTTCTGTTAAGTACATGCAAATAAATTCTGTCCAGTGGAAGGAAAACATTCCTCTTTCTTCCAAACCCCATTACCCCTTCCAAACCAGCTTAGACTAATTTCATGACTCTAATTTATATCCTTCAAATTATCCTTGCAATACCTCATCAATTTCCTCATTAATGAATAAAATAAAGTCTAGTTTAGCATGTTGATTTTTATGTCCATATTATAGTCATGATATCACCCTTTTTAAAACATTATCTTTAACAAAAAGAATGGCATTTTATTTTCTTCCAAAATTTATTAGTTTTTAAATCACATATAATTTTGATTCTTCCTAATGTAAAATACTTCACATAGTTCTTTCATTTAAAGTGTTGTCATACTCAGAACCCGCCCCCAAAGTTATTCTTTTCATTAGTATGTATTTGCCTTGCACAATAGTTGCACTGAACTTGAGGGAACAGGTACAGAAACATTTAAAGTCGCAAATAAATATAAGTATTAGACACTTTACCTTGTGTTTAAACTTATTGGAGTTCTTATTCTCTTTCTTGTTCAGATCAATGAAATAGTGTGTAATACGATCTTTTGATTTTGAATCCATTTCCCATAAAATCTTAAACGAGTCACATGTAATATTGCTTATCTTGATGTTATGTGGTACAGGAAGTTCTTCCATCTCTGCTATGCCACTGTCTTGTGATTTGTTGCCTGCCAGAAAACAATGCACAGAAAGTTTCTAATAAATGAGTTGTTCCCATTTGCAAAACCATTAACAGTTTACATATTCTAAATTCAATTATCTAATTACCAAATGTGAGGTTTGATTTTGTTCCTGAAGTAATCTGAGTGTTGGTGACAGCAAAATGACTACAAGGTCATATTACCATTAAAAAGCAGAGATAAAAGATGACTTAATTCTTATATCCATATTTTCAATCTACTTTATAAAAATAAAAATACTGATAATCCATCTTTCTAATCTGTGAAAGATTAGTCTTACATGGATAGGTTCTTTCTGAAAAATCCCAAGAAACCCTCTTTTCTACGTAGATATTAATTTTGCTCTTAGTTTACACCTAAGTGTTTAAAGCCAAGTCACTTTATACATATGTTGACAATGAAGGGGTCTAGTTCAATAAAGGAAATATATTTTTAAATGTATATGAGGCAGCAATAATAGACTATAAAATTGCTCTTTCTCTTTCATTTGGAAATATAGAGACAGTATATAATAGTTATGTCTACAAACAATATTGAAGACCATTCATCTATAAACTGTTGGATCAAATATTACCCTCAATTTTCTTCCCTCCTGAGGTCTTGACAAATTTAGCACTGAAACAATATACAAAGTTGAAAGAAAAAAGATGATTGCTATAATGACTGATATGAGTACAATCTTAAACAACTAAAAGTTTTGACATGTGGTTACCATAAAGACTTTAAATTGTGTCTACATATCTACTTATAGAAAAAAATGCTATTACTTTAGCTAACATTAAAGGGCAGGATATGATGCCTGACAGGACAAATGGAGAACACATACACTTATAAAGTTTGTTTTGTATATAGAAAAGACACACTACAATCAAATTTTATTCAATCTTATGTTCCTCTGCCTTAAGTCAATATATCATTGAATGCCTTAAAATAAAAAATTGATATTCATGATAAAATTTGGCACAGCACTTATAAGCTACCTAATTTGTTCCTTAACACAGGAAAATATCAAACCTTAATAAAAATTAAAAGCAACAATAAATGTTACATTATATCAACACCTTTCACGTCCAGAGAAGACTATTCTCTTCTCCTTCATATTTCCACACTCAATCACTGACAAAAAATATTGGCTAATTCCCAACTGTATTAAATCCTTAACTCAGGCTGTCTCATCTCAAACAGCCTTAAGCACAGAGGAACCTAGCGACAGCTGAAAACTAATTTCAAAATAGCCTATCTTTACTTTCTTTCGTGAACAATGCTTACAATATTTTTTTCATCTGCTATAGGCCTGGCTCATTGCAGTCAAAATTAGCAAATCCATGAAATCAGGGAAAGTGGTACTGGCCCTGGCCAGTGGTTACTCTAGATGCAAAGTCATCATTATGAAGAACACTGATGATGGCACCACAGACTGATCCCACAGCCACGCTCTGGTGGCTGGAATTGCAAAGTGACAGCGTGGGCAAGAAGAACTCTGCCAAAAATTCAAAGATCAAGTCTTTTGGGGAAGTGTGTAACAGCCACTACCTCTTGCCCAACTCTGTGGCTATTCCCTTGGACAAAGCTGTTGTCAACAAGATGTTTTCAAAGACCCTGCTCTTAAATGCAAAACCTGACAGGACGCAAAGGTCAATTTTCAAGAGGGATACACGACAAAAACAAACTGTCATTTCAGAAGCTTCAATTTTAGATGTTTTTAATGTTTCCATTATTAAAAATTTTAAAATAAAATCTTCTCTTAGAAACTTCTGACACTAGTTTCTCCATATTCTCTCTTTTCAAAACTCAAAAATAAATTCCTACCCTTTACTACCCTCTCTGGTTTCACAGAATTCCCAAATTGCTTCTGTCTCGAAACATTTCAGAAATCAAGATAAGAAATTAAGTGGAATTTTTAAAATGACACCAAGAAAGGGAAAGGCAGTAACACTTAGATATTAATTTTTGTTTTATTTTGAAAAGTTCACATTTGTGTTATTCTGATTAAAGCTATCTTTAAGACATTAGTAATATTGATGAAAAACTCTGGATTCAAATGGTAATAATTTCTGTTACTCATTTGCATAGAAAGTATGTTTATATTTATTTCATAACTGAGTGAAAAAATGTTATTTAGAATCATATGGAGAATAATGAATGCTATTTTTATTTTGATTCCACTTCATAAAAACAATTTTAACATATTAGCACTATTTTGTCACTTAAAACTTTCAGTATTATTTTATTCAACTTAAAGTAACAACTGGCATATATTTCACAAAATAGTATACTAAGATTTCTACATTCATCTTCTAATTGTTAAAACTTGAGGGGAAAATGGTTATCTGAATTCAAAAGTGGAAATCTTTGTTTAATTCATATTTTTCCCATTGGGAGCAATATAAAGCTTTTGTTATACTGACAATCATCATTTTCAAGGTATCTGTCACAATTCCAATTCTTAACAAAACCACTAGATTACCTCCACGCACCTTTCTCCTTTAAAAAAGAATATAATTTAAATAAATTCTGTAACTTTACATACAACTTCCTTCATTCTCACAATCTTTGAATCAATTTTTAACTAAGATTTTGACATAAGTGGCAGAGAACAATGATTCTGTCCTGGGAAAACTGACGACATAGCAGTGAGAGCCACATGACACTAGTGAACTTCCATTGATAGCTTCCTTTCCTTAGTAAGACTTTATTGTAAGAGTAGTATCTAGCAATACTTCTCCACAATCAAATGATTCTAACATCTGTGGCTGTAATTGTGATCAGTAACATTGAATACAGAACAAGCAAATGATTTCATATTCTTTGTGTATCTAAAGTATGAAAGTTGCTTTTGAATATACTTCAAAACCAGTTTCTAGAACAGAAATTATTGAAATGCAAGACGCAAACACTGCCAAATTATATTCCTAATATTTTATGTATGGTTCTCTCAATGAACTTAAATGTCTTCAGAGATTAACCTATTTTTGTACATTTTACAGCATCATCCAATATTTGGTCATTCTTGCCTGGGTTATTTCACTAAGCATAAAGTTGTTGAGATTCGCCTGTGTTGTATCATTACTTCATTTAATTTTACTGCTATACAATGTGCCACTGCACAGATGTATCATCTCTTACTGATCAGTTAATGGATATTTTGCTTGATTCTTCTTGGGGTATTATGAATAATGTTGCTATGAATATTAATGTACACGTTTTTGTGTACATATATTTTTAAGTTATTTCAGGTACATAAGCAGAATTACTGGGACTGGGGGTGGGGGTTTGAGACATGGTCTCACTCTGTAGCCCAGGCAGTCCTGAATTCACTGCGATAGATTATTTTAACTTTCTGAGGAAATGGCAAATGGTTTTCCAAAGAAATTTCACCGTTTGACATCACTCCAGCAGTGTGCAAGCACTTTTACCAATATTTATGTCACTTTTTTTCTACTTATCCTTTGCCCTTCCACTTTTTGACATACAAGGATATAATCTACATATCCTTCTTGGGGATGCAGCAAGAAACTTTCCTCTTGAAGCAGAAAGCAGCCTGCACCAGATACTACATCTGCTGATGCTTTGACATTAAATTTCCTAGACTCCAAAATTGTGAGAAATATCTATTGTATCAAATACCAAATATTTCAATAGTAAATTCTCTTCATTAATTTTCTACTGATAAATAATAATATGTTTAAATATTTATTAGGTCATTGTTATGAGTTACACTTTGCCTTTTTTGAGTGTGTGAGACAGCGTCTCACTCTGTAGCCAAGGCTGGTCCTGAACTCACTATGGAGTGCAGGCTGACCTTGGACTTGCGGCAATCCTCTTATCTGAGTGCTGGGATTACAGGCGTGGTCCAATTCCCTATCCCAATACATGATTTTTAAATTTATAGTATGTATTCTTTTTTCTAAAGGCCTCCAGAATTATACAAAGCTTGAGTTTATACAAAACTGTTTTTGAATGAATATAAAACCTATTCATAGTTGTAATTTATTCTTTACAATTAATCTCTAGCTTTACCTCCCAAAAACCTTTCCTCATGACTACTTTGTCTATTGATAGTCTTAGATTCACTCTCATAATTCCTTTTTTTTTTTTTTAGACAGGGCGTCACTCTAGCTCAGGCTCGTCCTGAAGTCATTGTGTAGCCCAGGCTGGCCTTAGACTCAGGACAATCCGCCTGCTTCAGCCTCCCAAGAGCTAGGATTACAGGTATGTGCCACTACATCCAGCTTTCTGTAGTGCTGGGGAATCAAACTCAGGACCTTGTGCTTGCAAGACAAGTGCTTTAACCACTGTGCCATTCCTCAATCCTCTCTCTCAGAATTCTTACTGTACTCTCTCAGTACTTGTATAAAAGCCACTGATACTTCTATTCTACACGATCTTACCTTGCATTGGTTTTGGAATTAGGGCTCTGGGATCAAATATCACTGCTACTTTTAGTTTTACAACCTTAGGGAGAATGTTAAATCATTTGTACTCAAGTGATCCACTTCAATATCAGGGAGTCTAATTTCTACTATATCAGGAGAGATAAATTTACCAGAAAGCTAATAATTTAAGCTTCAGAGACTTTCATTTGTTCTTGATATTTGTTTTTTGTATTCCTAATTATGCATTCTTTTTTCTTAATTAGAGCACCAAATGTTGCATAAAACTCAGGCAACAAAAAACCTGGCTCCATCTTTGCTTATAATAAAAATACAAATATGCAAGCCAAATACGTTTGAATTCAATACTTTTTTAACAACAACAACAAAAAACTTAGCTAAAGGATTTGTTCAACTTAGAGCAGTGGCACTGGCAGAGTTGGATCTATTTTAATCACATTCATGTTAATATTAGAAATTTTTCCTTTGGATTGTCAAATGACAAGTAGCAATGAGTGAAGAAAGTGTAGGAGTTTGGCTCCAGAACAAAGTTTATCCTGGAAGCATAAAAGGACAAAGTGTTTCTAGTGGTAAGTAACCTTAAAAAGAATTGTTTCTCAAATGAATGTATCAATTCCATTATTATCAATCTAGGAAAAAGTGATATAAATTTTTACTTTTTATTATGTCAATAAATACATTTATGTAAATTTTATTTTTAAATAGAATGATTTAGAAAGTGTAACTTATTATATGCCATATTTTAGGAATTTTCTTGACATTTTTCCCTTTCATCATGAAAAAAATTTATGCAAAACATTTTCAAAATGAAAGACACAGGCATATCACAGATATCAGAATGCACAAAAGTACTTATTTCAATAGTGAATTTCTTTGAAATACAAATGCTACATATATTTTAGATAAAAATGAGGAAGATATACATTTTCTTTGTAGTAGGAATATAAGAAATGGCAAATTAAAACATACTTGCTACTGAAAATTATTCTTATTTTATATCATTCCAATTTTCACAGAGCATGCCTATCTATTGCTTTGTAATGTATTTTTAAAATGGAAACCCTACTTGGATTCAGGAAATTTTTATAAGACTGATCAGCTCCCTGAAATCTATCTTCCTAAATTTAGCCATCTTCAGTAACTTCTTTCTCATAACGTATACTTCCAGTTCAATCACACAATTTACATTTTTTCAATCAGAGATGTCAGAAATATTAATTCCATTTCTAGTTTTTAATCTAGCTTAATTATGTTAGATATTATTCCTAATTGCTATATAAGTGGTTAAACTCATTGAGTTCAATATCCTAGTGCCTTCATAATGGAATGTCAGAATATTTTTGTACAGTTAATATTTATTCCTCCTATGGTTTGAAAGTAGTTTGTACCCTCAACGGCTCATGTGTTAGAACGATGGTCAAATGTTAGAAGGAGGCTCATACGCATTTGGTGTGGCACTGTCAAGAGATGATGGGACCTAGTGGGGAGGTGACTGAGTCACTGGGAGCATTGCCCTTGGAAGTGATTAAGGTAATTCTTGTGAGATTGTGGTTACTTCTCACAAGACAACTGTTACAAAAGATCAAGAATGCCTCCTCCTTGGTCTCTGATTTCCTGTCTTGCTATGCAATCTCTCTGTCACAGGAGTTGCTGCCATGACACTATCTGCTGTGATAAGCCAGGCAGGCACTTGACAGCAACACCAGGACATCTAAACTTTCAGTCTCCAAAATCATAAAGTATATAAACTTCTTTTACAAATTACCCCACCCTACATATTCTCTGATAGCAAAGGAAAGTGGACTAAAAAAGTTTTACCTAAGCGTTTACTTTTGGTCACGCTTCTTAAAAAACTTTCTTCTTCAAGTGTGAATTCAGAACCAGAAACATAAGCATCACTTGGAAATGTGTTGGAAAAGGAAATTCTCAGGAGGTACCAAAAATCTAACCAATCAAAAACTCAGGGACGGGTGTAGCAAGTTGTGTTTTCACAGGATGTCTATATGGTAAATTCTGAGAACCAATAACAAATGACTGTAAAATTTTAACTACAGAATTAAAAGGCTCAGCAAATACTATTAATTAACTTTTGTATTTATTTTTAAACTATTTAAAAATTGTAGTAAGAGTAGCATATTTTACCTAATTTTTAATGTAAACAATGAAATTTTGCCTGTTGGTCCACAAAATTGTACAAGGTGTAGGAAGATGTGACTCCTTCATGTTTGTTTAAATTGAAGCCAGTAAGTATACACTCAAGTAAAATTTTATACTTTATTGATTCCCTATAGCATTCAATTAGTTTCAGACAAGGATCATATGCATCTGGTTGGTCCTTCTCACTGGAACAAATAGGTGAAGGGCTTAGTATGAGTTCTGCATACTTCTCTAATTAGTAATGAAGTTACTCTAAATTTGGAATACAGTTATACTTTTTTTCAGTACAAGTAATAATTACCTATAAAACCAGAAAAGTATCTCTAGATAAAAGTAGAGAATATTAACCAAATGTAACATGAATAGACTGAAATTAATTTAGTTTAATATGTCTCAGGCCTTACTGTTAATTAGTACCAGCTAATTCTTCATCTAATAATGGCCACCTTTGTAACTATGTTCACTATGCAAAAATTTTATTACAGCTCTCAGAAATGCAGCTAAAATTAAATGATGGACATCATTAGGATTTACACTGCAGTAATAAAACGTGACAAATTTACATGGGGTTTTATGTTAAAAAGTTTTATAAAATAGTGAAATGCTCTTTAATAGTTTCATAATTATGCAGAAAAACACAGATTAGCTAAAGTTATTGTAAATCTGACAATTAAAATGTACTTAGAATGTTACACAAGTGGGGAAATTCCTGTATTTCTGATATTGCAGCCAAAATACGAAACAAGTAAGCTGTTGTTTAACAACAAAAAGGAACTAAAACATTGACACATGCCTGAAATTCAGAAAATAAAATTATTCAACACAGATTCTTAATCAATTCAAATGCTGAGATTATGTAAAATCTTCTGATTTAACAGAATGACAATATGATGCCCGATTTCTCCATCTGCTTTTGTGGAAGTTTTTTATATAGGTAAATTAAAAATGGTAAAACACAACAGAGAAGAAATCAGTTTTTAATAAGCCATAAACTAAGCTGTCAGAAACACTGCAACTATATTAACAGAAATAAATACTCTACAATAGTGGTAGCTCCTATAGAAACTGTTGCTAGATTTCATGGGTAGTATTATTCACTAGTAAGGATTAGATAGAAAGATCTCAAAAGTTTTGGATAATTGTCCTTTAAGTTGTAGTTGGGTTTTTTCCTCTTAGTTAACTGTAATGTATGGTAGAAATTTTCAAAACTCATTAGTTTAGTATCTGGAAGCAATGTCTAGATGATTAAGATACAATATGTGAATGTACCAGTTCCCAAGGTAGAAGTAACTATTATGTATCACAAATACATACTAATAAAACCAAAATTAAAAAGTTATAAGTAAGGTACTCTAAAATATTTTAAAATAAAAACAGTTTATTAATTAAAAAGCTTTGATAAATGTCTTTCAAATATAAATCACTTGGTGACTGAGCCCACTCAGTCAGGCAAAAGGGAACTCGAGAGGGGGAGTGCGGATTGAGGAACACATGGACTCTTGCAAGGGCAAAAGACAGTGCAAAAGATGCTTTATTATCTACAGCCTTCCTTTTATACCCACCTTGCCTTCCAGCTTTTTAACACAGCAGTCCCGTGTTTCAACACCTGACTTAAATTTCAAACAGTAAACAAGGAAAACAACACCTGACTTAAATTTCAAACACTAAACACTTCTTCATGGAAAGGAACTTGGCCAAGGTCAGCAATGCTGAGGCTCTTGGGCCCTGAGGGCTCCAACAACTTGGCAAACCAATTTACCTAGTTCTTTAAGAAGCTGGAAAAACTAAATTTAACAATGCAGACATATTATTTTCAAGCTTATAAATCCTGATAGATTTCAGTAATTAAATCAAAACTTACACTTAGGATTCATCATGCAAAAAAATTAACTGTTTGAAATTTCAATAAACATAGGCACAAAAGGATGAGTTTCTATCACCAAATGTCTTAGAATATTAGATACACTATTTTAACATCAAACAATGAAAGGTGAACTGGCTGATAAATCCATTTTATCAGTTTCTGCGAAATGGAGCGTTTTCTCCTTCATGATTCAATTTTGATAAAAAAGAAATGTTAACTGTTTCTCATTAGCTTGGGTTAATTTATTTGAAGAATATTCTAATAAGGCAAAATGAGTTAAAAACATTGCTTTGCCACAACTTGATTATATGAATTAGAATTTTCTACTCATAGTGCAGTAAAAATAAAAATGTAGAAATCAAGTGTACGTTAAGGTGAATATAAAATAGCAACTTTCAAGCATAAATGCTAATTGAAATGCCTCACTATACCAGATTAATTTTACCTGAAAACTATTACATTTAGAATTACAGAATATATACTAATGAAATGCTATTTTTACTTTTTATAAATGGACTCTTGTAAAAAAATTAGTTTCTCTACAAGTTAGAAAGTTTGAAATCTACAAAATATAAAAGTATAAGAAACCGTTAGCCATGGCACAATCTAGCTAGTCCTAATTAGTTTTCACCTTAATTTCCCATCAGACACACTTGTTTAATTGAGCAATAACAAAATGTTTGTTCTCCCAGAACATTCGTGATTTTATTCCCTTAGATAAGCTTATGTCTCTGCCAGAAATGTGCTTTTCTTACTTCTTACAAATTTTAATTTTACTTTTAATATTCAGAAATATGTTGTTTCCTAGACTCAAGAGAATTATTTTTCTTCTATATTCCAGTATAATATCTATCACATAGTAATATATTTATATGTTTAAAGATAGTTTCCTTAGAGAAATTGTCTCTTTTAATCCTCAAATGCAGGATTCAAGTTATATTCATTTTTGGAAGCTTTTTTCTCTCTGTTATTCATACAGAACCTAAAGTTAGTAGCATGTTCAAGTAAATAGCAAAAACAGCAGATAAATAATAAAAGGAAACAAAGAATTTTAATTAGTTAAAATTAGTACCTCTACTGAGTGATATTTTTAAGTGGCCTATAGCTACAAGTGAGGGTCTATAAGGTATCAATGTGTGAAGAAATATAAAAATGTGTGATAAATATGAAAACCAGAATTAATCATTTCAGAACTGCTAAAAGAATTTAACTGATTTTCACATCTGATGAACTTACCCCACCTTTTAATTTAATTTAAAAATATTCTGTTTTTATTAAGTATCAAAATATGACATACAGAATTTTCTAAAAATAAGTTTTTTACTAGATAAACTGTGAGGAACAGAAAGATGTATAGACCTTGACTATTTATGACAGTTAGGAGGAAAATATAATATCTATATTAAATTTTAAAAGAAACCAATATTACAATACATATTTTGAGAGTTCACATCATCTCTGACACTTGAGACATTTCGATGAATAGAATTATAAGCGAATGTGGAAACACCTACGCATAAATAACATTTCTTGTGAAACTTCGTTATATGAAGGATAGATTTCAAGTTAAAACAAGAGCTTTTTTCTATCACTGCCTATCAGATGCAATGGTAAAGAGGGCCAAGCACAGTACACGAACACCATCCAGGGCTAATTTCCTGCCACGTGAGATTATTCAGCTTTCTACTGCTCTCTGTCTGGCTTGTATAATCTCAAACCTCTGGTAAAATACTCAAGCAAAATGAATACTCAGTTTTCCTTCAGAAATGTTCTTTTACACATCTTTATTCTTTTCAAGGGAAGTATTCTCAATCTTTTTATGTTAGTTGTCATATTGTAACTATTTCAAAGAAGTTGCTTTGTTGGTGAGCTGTTTTAATAAAAGGTCAGGTGATAATTAGTTTAAGGTTTATGGACTTCATGCTCTGATGCAACTACTCACTTCTGTTTTCATGGCAAAACTGTAGTCACATGTAAATAAATGGCACAACTATGGTCCAATAAAATTTTACTTATAAAGACAGGCAACAGTCTTGCAATCTGGACCAAGGATCATTACTTGCTAACTTTTGCTCTACAATGCAGTCATCCAAAACCTATCACATGGTAGATAATCAAAACTATTTTGATTTTTGTTGGCATTAGTAGCCAATTTTTACAATTTCAAAGACTGAAAAATTTACCAACATTCAGGCTCATGGAAGATAAAATGGTATTTTGAAGAAAATCAAAGTGTATTAAAAATGTTTGTGCCTTGTTTTTGATAGCATATTTCTAGGGAGGCTATAACTCTTTTACACTATTTTTAGATAGGAGTACTCTCACAGGCTACAGAAAACAAAAGATTTATTTACACAAATTGCCACAATAATTACCACAGATTATATATATAAAAAATCCCCAGAGCAACTTCTTTGAAATAGTTACAATAAGACAAATAAAACTAGCTCCTATTCTAAGCATGATGTTCTTTGTTCAATTCACTATCTACTGAACAATGTCAAAATAGAGATCCTTTTAGTATTTTTAACAAACCTGTATGATAGATTTATTTCATCATTTGTGTTCAAAGTTGGCCTTCCTGGGGATACAATCACTCTTTTCCTTCAAGGAAGGAGATACAAACCACACTCCAGCCAACTCAAAGGTTGAAATCAAATCAAATCCTAACTTTCATTCTGAAGTTCTAGTCTACCTAGTGGAATGTATGTTTCTATGCGTAATTCTTCTCCCCATTCTAGAACACTTTTCTCCAGCACGCAAGAAGAATTGCTGAAAATTTATTCTAATTTGAGAGGGTCTTAATGTTAAATTTCAAACATTTCAATATAACTCAGTTATTTTGCTCAAAAGGACTACAGTCTCCCAAGATTCCAATAGTATCTTTATGCACATGGCTTAAAAATCTCGATTTCACAATCTTCTCTAAGTATTACATGGTTAGTTTTATACAGTAACAGTCCTAAAAATATTATCATCAGACAAAAAGTTTTTGAGGAATGAAACAGAAGAAAAAAAGAGCCAAAAAAGAATGTGTATTCTCTCATGGGGGGGGGGGGGGTCCACAGTGAATGAATCAATAATGATAAATAATGTAAAATAATATTCTGATAATATACCTACAGGAAAGAGAAATGCCTGGGGAAAGGGTTTAGGACATACTTTGATGTCTGCTGAGACCTAAAAATTGGGATGTAAAAAACTGATGTCATCATGATGACTAATTATTATTTCCTTCTCTTTTATTTCTTTCCTCTCAGTGATTTTCCTGATTTTCAGTACTCATAGGCTTAAAATTCTAAAGTTACTGCTGATTACATTGGATTTTTCCTGAAAACTCAATCATGAATTCTTAGCAGTTGTTTGTAGGTTTTTTTATACCAGTGCCTCTCACTTGCTTTACATATAGAGACCACTTGGAAGCTTAGTTCCTTTTCTTTTTTTTCCTGCCTAGACTCTCTTACTCCTCTACACATCTGTTAGAAGCCTTCTCAAACATTGATTTTACTTCTCAATTGTTAGGTATAAAACATAGCCTACTCAGTGAGTTCGTTGTCTAGTAATATAAAATATTTTCAACAGTTAAAGAATGGGACACATGTTTTAGAGCAGTAACAATTGAATTTAATAATAGAAAATTTATAGATTCAATTTTTTAACAGGATCCAGAACTGAACCTAAGGCCTTTGCACTGAGCTACATCTCCAGTCCTTTTCATTTTTCATTTTGAGACAAAGTTGCCCAGGCTGTGTTTAATCACAGTCCTCCTGCTTCAGTCTTCCAGAACTCTGGGATTGTCCAACCAAAAGATTCTAGTAGAGAACTTTAACAGAAATGGAAAATAAACCCAAGAAGGAAGGAGGCATGTTCTACAAGGCAAATCTTAAATTAGATATACACTAAAGGCAGAAAAGGAGAATCAGGAACTAGAAGTATTATGTTTGTTGCAAAAAAATGATTTAACTATTGTTGTTACTAAAGTGCAGGACAAAATATAAAAGTAAGCAGGGAGCTGGGATTTGTGGCATATGCATGTGCCCCTAGCACCGAGGGACCTTGAGGCCGGAGGACTGTAAGTTGAAATCCTGCCTAGGCAAATTACTAAGACCCCCTCCACTAAACTAAACTAACCTAAACTAAACTAAACTAAACACTAAACTAAACTATAAAAAGGGCCGGGGATGTAGTTCAGTGGTATGTCACCATTGGGTACAAACCGTGCAGGAGACACAAAAAGCAAACAAGAAATTGTATTCGCAAAAGGTAAAGTTAAAAGTTAAACTGGACCTAAATGAGGAGAAAATATTAGCAGAAGTAAACCTAAGTGACTTGAAATTTGTCCAGACAGTCTTCTATATAGAGGGTTTTTTGATCAGCCTATCTGGAAAACAAAGCAAGTTGCCAGTGTAACTACTTATGACATGAAGTCATTCTGCCACTAGAGGGAGTCTGAACACATATTCTTTGATGCGACTTTTACTCTAATAACTTCTTGGTCTTCCTGGTAATGAATTGGAGCCGGTACCAAGAATATAACTGGTTTAAGGCAATCTGATGATTTTTAATTTTTTTCATTTCTTTTAGCTTTTATTTTGCTTTGTTATGTGCTCACTAATTAAAATTGATAGTACCTTTATAATATACTAGTGTCAAAGAAATGAATCCAACGGTCATATGACATACTACAAAAGCCTATTAAGTAATCTTTAGGGGAAAAATCATGGATAAAAATATTGTAAAGAATAGAGAGGACTCTGACACACACTACTCAAAGCGGGGGTCAAGTTCACAAGACACAAAAACAGCATAGTAAATTTTGACCTAAAAAACGAAAGCAGCTTTATGGAGTAAGAATAACAAAGATGTTACTAATGGAATAGTAAAGTAGGATCAAATGGTAAGAATACTGTAACTATGATTATTAAATTTTTCATTTTAAAATTTAAAAATGTAATCTAAATTACTCATGAAATAGAATTTCCTAATTAATAATAAATAATTGAAATTATGAAAAACAATAAAGATCTAAACCATGGTAAAGAGAAACAGTTCAACTCAAGAAAGTATAATATGTGTACAACAATATTTCAGTCACAATAACTATTATTCTCTTATATCAAGAATTGTGATATATGCTATACAAAGTAATGTTTCATCTTATTATTTCAACCATTCTGTAAGGCTGACATTAGATGTATTTTACATAAGAAACTCAGGCTAAAACAGGTTAAGTAATTTGCCTAAGGATATAAGCTATCAAGAATCAATATTTTAAGACTTCATTTGATTGAAAATGTTATTACAACTATTATGCTATGTTGCATGCTAGTGAGGCTAATAACTAACTTAAATATCTGTAATAAAGACATCGGAGATAAGAGTCATGGGTACTTTTCCTACATATTTCTTTCAGAAAATGTTATTAATGTGACCCTGTGCTACTAAGCATGTAAGTTATTTTGTTTTCCAAGTTAAAATCTGTCTAAACTACATGCCAAGCATAAATAAGTAGGTCCCAATTGATTCACAATTTAAATAGATAGGACAAGGTCCACATTTAAAGGAATCTATTTTTAAAAATACATATACAAGAGAAAGCTTTTTTCCCTTTTCTTCCATAGAAATATTGTTAGAGAAAAACATGGTAAAATCGGTTTTTGTAGGTGTAATATTTTTAAGAAATGCTCTCTTGCTAACACCATAACCTCCACAAACAGTGTCTAGGAAGCCACAAAATGCCCTACTCACAGAAATAATAAATAACTGCTTAATCTAAAAAGCCTTGGGGGTAGTATTAGTACTGTAAAAATAATTTAATTTTGTATTGTATTCCTCACTGTAACAAGGGTAGAGGGAGCTTGGATATTAGTAAAGTACCATGGAGATAAATCTTTTCTTTCAACAAGGGTATAAAGAACATGAGCGGCAGAAAAATATAGAACTCTGTGTTTGAAGCTGAGGAGCTATTTTGTGTCATCACAGGTTAGCCAGCAAGTGAAGTATCTATCAATATAAAGAAACAAACTGGAAAAGGATTTCCATATCATGGCTGCTTCATATTCAAAATTGGTTTTTTTGTTCATTTTTAAAAAATTATAAAGGGAGTTTATCATGTATGTAACAAAACCTGGGCAGAAACTTCACACACACACACACGCACACGCACACGCATGCACGCACGCACGCACCTGCAGTAAAACTCATCTGTCTAGGAGAGACTACCCATCATGCCATGATGTGTGTTTGTGTGTGTGTGTGTGTTGCTTAATTAAAAATTCAATTATGTAACCATTTCAGTTCTTGTATTCTTCCCAAGACTCCTGAATATTCTGAGAAACTATAAAGAAAAAAGAAGCATTGTGAATTGATGCTAATAATGTAAACACCAATTTATAGGAAAATGGGCAAGTTGCATACATACAAAAACAGAACACCAAAGGAAACACAAGAGGCTAACAGTTGTGTTCAACACTACACCTTTTAGTTCTGTAACACGCAAGACATTACAAAATATAAATATTTATGAATGGAAAGGGTAACATGAATATACATTTAATAATCATACTATACATACTATATTTCCCCTGTTCTACTTTATTCCACTTCTGAAAAATTAAGGCTTTCTCACATTTTTTGTTACTAAAGGGAAAAGTAAAGAATAAAGATATGTATACTTTTTTTGCCCATAAAATTATGAAAACATAGTTCTCACTGTGTACTTCACACAAACTTATCTTCTGTCATACTCTGAAATCTTTGTCTTTCTATACTACATTGTTATACAAGTAAATAGTAAGATTTGAGAAGAAAGTGAAAGTGAGTAAATAGTATCTATCTAAAAATTTCTCAGTATAAAATGATACTAAATAAAGGTTCATTTGAAAATTAAATATAACACATTACAAATTAAATTGCTGTGTAAAATAACTATAGTATCCCCCCTTAAATTATTCCTATGAAGCCAACTTTTTGGAACTGACCCACAAGAGAGGATCACTAAGATAAAAGAAAGTTAAGTTTTTAACAACTTCTCTACACAAGCCATTCCCTATTTGTGCACATCTTCTAATAAAAGAATTAGCTCTTTGTAGTTATTGGTACAAGTGATTTTATAAAATGTCTGATTAGTCTATGTTAAGTCAATAAGAGGTCTACAGATAGTAATTTTCATAGATTCTGCTTATTGCCAGTACACTCCAATTAAATGCTACATAATTTGCTCATTATGCAGGATTCATGTGAGCATAAAAAATTACAAGTAATGTAGCCACTACTCTAGTATATGGGAAAACAGTAGATGTAGCACTAATTTTTGCACACAAGACTAATATTATGAACCTCTTTATACCCAAACTTCATTTCCCAGATAAATCATTGAAACATGTGGTGAATACAATTCTAATTACTGAAATTATTGGGGTTTGAGTAACAGCAGTGAATTACCTATTTCCAAATACTGCTATAATGAGCTTTTGAGAAATCATTGAAGGTAAAAATGAAATTTACTTTATTCTTGGTTTTGTTTTGAAAGCAATCAAAACAAATAAAAACAATCCTGACATTAGAAAAATTTATTTCATGAAAGTATACATTCAAATTCAAATGACTTTCAATTAAAGTATTAAAAATCAACTTTATAAACTAATCACGTGAGTTTTAGATGGCACAAAATTATATGCTCAGATGTCATAAAATGGTACACCTACTACCTTAGTGACCAAAAGCCTACAAATAAAAATAAATAACCAGGCTTTGTGGGAATACTTACAACACATCTGTTTCAAAAATTATTTCGTGTCTTTGGTTTCAAAAGTTTGAATTTTGAGTCAAAATTCTGAAATAAAATTTATATTAACTAATGAATTGGAAGCTATTCATCAACAGAAATCTTGTGTTCATTTGATCAAACTGTACCAACAATGGCTAAATACGTTATTATCACTGAAATGATTTTGGAAACAAGACCTCGGCTGCCTTCTGTGGCTACACCGATAAACATGCCCCGTTCTGGGGCATACGAGTATCTCTACATAATTTTGGCTTAAAACGTTTCATAAGTAATAACTTTATGTAACATGAAACATTAATTTTCTTTACAGTCAAAAGTGTTCAGAGTGCTCTTGACAATCTGTAAATTGGTTTTCCTTTGTCAGATGCAGAATTTTACAATTACTTTGCCAAGCAATTACTACTCGGATGACTTCTTTACAAATTAAGTTTTATTCTGCATTCCTGAAATAAGCACTGACTCTTCAACTAGTCCAACTAATCAAGAAGCACTAGAACTATCCACACTGCACACTAGCTTATTCCTCTAAAAAGCAGAACTATGTTCAGTGAATTTCCCTCTTTTAGAGGCGGTCAACTTTAACAATAGGATAAACGATGCAATATCAACACACAATGGTGCGTATTCGCCTCCTATTCTGAATCACGGCGGGTACAGAAGGCCGATTCCCTTACAAATGTTTGACAGTCTCTGAATCACACCCCAAAACCACGAAACTAGTATCTGTCCTTGGTGCTGAAACGCATTGTTTTTCCGTTCCTTCTCCGAAAAACCGTCAAGCCCTCTCCAGTGTGAGTGTTAAAAAAGAGTCCTTGATGTGAGGACTCTGAAGATGTGAGGTTTACAAGGGAATGGGTAAGTTTGCACGCAGGGAATGCTGGCAGGTAGGTGCGAGTGGGGTGGGTGCTAGGCGCGACCGGAGGGCATCTCCCCTAGGTGCCCGAGATCCCAAAAATCGGACTGCGGCAAAGATCGGGAACGCCTGGCCGGGGCAGGACCGGCGGCCGCGGGCGGCGGGGACGCCGCAGACGCCGGCCACGTCCCGCGCCCAGGTACATACAACCCGGGTCCTTTTGTTCCTGAGGTGCGGGGTGGGCGCAGGGGGCCCGAACCCGCGCCGATCCGCACGCACGCCGGGGGACAACAAAAGACCCTGCCGCCCGAGCGGGCGGCGTCGGCCCCGCTCCGGCGCTCCCGGCCGCTCTTACCGTCCCGGTCGCAGAGCTGAATGGCCTCCAGGCTGAGGTTTTTGATCACTTCCTCACAGGGGCTGGTGGGGCTGTTGAGGGCACGATCCAGGCGCGGCACCTCCATTTTCCAAGCCCCTTCTCAAGCCCGCCGGCTTCGTATCCAGGCTGCCGCGGCGGGCCGAGCGGGGGAGAATGGCGGGAAGCGGAGGACGCGAGGCCCGGGACGGGGCGCTCGGGGCCCGAGGGGGCTGAGCCGCCGGGCTGAGACGGCAGCGGCCGAGGCGACGGCCGTGGCGGGAGCTCCGGCGGGCGTGAAGCTCTGACGGAGCCAGCGGGACCCGGAGGGAGGGCGGGAGGCGCGCGCTCGGGGCGGGAGGGGAAGCGGCGCGCGGGGAACGTGAGCGCGGGAGCGCGCGCGCGCGGGGGGTGGGCGGGGAGGGAGGACGCGCCCCCTGCTGGCGCGCGGCACCCCTCCCCCGCGCGCCGGCGCACGCGCCCCCGGCCGGTCTCGCGCGAGAAGGGCGGGAGGCGGAGGGCGTCGCGCGCCCGCGCAGAGCGCAGCCTCGCGGCGGCCTCTCTGCTCGGGGTCAGACGGAGCCCGCGCTGGCGCCCAAGCACCTGCGCCGAGGGGCGAGCACGACCAGGTTGGTTATGGAGAACGGCAGCAATGAGCAGCAAGCCCTTTATCCGGAAGCTGGAGCCGGGTGGCCACTCTACCCGCTTCTTGCGCCCCGATGCGCAGTCACACAGTCCCCAGAAACAGGTGCTACCGTGGGAGGGAGGAGTGGCGGGGCGTGGGGACGCCCGGGGGCGGGGCACCGTGGGGATTCGTTACTGCTAGCCTAGGGAGGGAAGGAGGGCCGTGCCGCGACGGCCACTTACAGCCTGCCTTGACGCTGAAGCTGCGTTCCGTCAAAGAGTATAGCACTAAATGCTCACTGTAGGCCGGCCATTGCCCTGGGCCCCCACGAAGGGGTGGGGAACAAGCTTTCCTTCATTAGTGTGGAAGGAATGTTGCAACCACGGGAAGTGAAGACTGAGTTTGCGTGTCCTCAAATTACCCTCATCCTGTGTGCCCATTGCTTTTTAACGTCAGCAGCACTTAAACTGCAGTACACTTACGGAATGGGCAGCATTTTGAAAATAAGGTACACATGGGTCACAGCCTATTGACCTCCGTTTGCATTTGCTGCTTGGGATTAGTTTTTGATTTTTGTTCCTGTCTTGTGATTAGAAATAATGACCCCCCCCCTTTTCTTAGTAGCAATAATGTTCCTTCATTATTGATTTTCCAATTTTAGACATAAATGTTAACCAATAAGGAAATGATTAACATATAAGTTGCTAAATTATACCTTTTCTAGTCACATATGTTTAGCTATAACGTGACTAAATTTAGTTAATTAAAGCTTCATAAACTAGCAGTACAAGTTTCAGGTAAAATAAGCCTGTGAAAAAAACTTGGCACAAATGCAAGTTGATAAAAATCTTAAAGATCGTTGGCTATCATAAAGTAATATGTCCTTTTTGTGAACCAGTATTGATGAAGACATTTTTTGAGTTTGGAAAAAAAAAATTCTTCTGTTAAGGTAGAGGTGTCCCTAAGAACAGGGTAAATTATCTTCTTTCGGCAGCACAACAAAACAATATACTGATGAATTTTCTGTGTTCAGAATCTTAGCTCTGTAGAACTAGAAATTGTTAGCCCATCAACAGTGGGTTTAGTCTTAAGAATATTGTCAGATTTACAAATTTCAAAAGGATTCATGTAAACTAGGATAATTGATATATAACTGAGAAATATGCTTATAGCTAAAATTACAACTCTTAAAGTTATAATTAATAACCTGTGACTAGAACAATATCTGGACGTGCAAAATTGTACTTAAGATCTATTAGGAAAGATAGATATTTAAAAAATAAAAGTATGAGAGTTAAGAAAGGAAATATGGGAGTTTGGGGTGTGCATGCAAGGATTACAACTTAGGATTGTCAGGGGAACATCCCTAAAATTATTTAATCTTCTTTTTTCTAAAGTGATTTTTATCATAAATGAATGAGAAATTATTGAAGAGTCTTAAATAAGAAATTAGCATGAACATATTTGTGGGGTAAAATATTTATTGGGGTAGAATTTTATATAATGATGCAAAGGATGATCGGATGATGTTTTGAGAAACGTTAACTATGACTGAATATAAAACCTATTTAATCCAAAGCTTTTAGGTGAGGATTTGGATAATTACATACGACATTGGAAAAGAAGATTTAATATATGAGTTTGGTAAATTGATAGTTGTAGTACTTTTGTGTGTGTGGTACTGGGAATTGAATTAAGGACTTTCACATAGTGCTACATTACTAGCTTTTTTTTTGAGACAGAATTTTGATAAATGCCTGAACATGCAGTCCTCCTTTCTTAGCCTCCCAGAGATTTGAGGTTACAAACTGTGCCACTGAAATGAAGGTTGTTAAGCTTCAAAATCAGACATTGTGGAAAAGAAAAATATGTAGAAGGTGTGATGAAAATATATAATAAATTTAAAATTTAAACTTTAAAATGTATTAAATAAAAGATACATTGCTATTAATCCCCCGCAAGATACTTCACTTCCCGTACAACACACATTATTCTTTTTATCATAATAATCTTATTAGTGTGATTGGAAATATATAAAAATTACATTCAACTTGGAGTATCGGTGCACAAACATGGCATCTTAATCATTTTTACTTCCCCTTTCCCGCCCAACTCTCCCATCTCCCACCATTCTTAGATCAGTTCTGAATTAGTTCTAGGGATCCTTTTTCAGTAATGTGTTTATTAAGTATGGTAAAAATACAGTGAATGTTGCTTCCAAGTACCATCCATGTAAAGTACCATGTCCCATATCTTTTAAAAATCTTATTTCCTCATCCACCTTACTTAGCAGATCTAGCACTGTGTGACTTCTGGCACTTCCCCAAAGCAACAATGTCTATAAAAGGAAATGTTTTCCATGTTTTCAGGACCTCAAAGCAGCCATGACACCATACCTAAAGACACTCACATAAGAGGACTTCCAAAACTGTTTAATAAAATAGCAGGAAAAATGGGATAACTACATTTAAAGCAAAGGAGTGATTTCATGGGGATTAGAGGCAGTGTGTTTTTTACTGTAATAAATAGTTTTAAATTTTAATAATTTGCATTAGTTTATTATAGCCCATATTTGTTTATGACCAGATATACATGAAGGCTAGGTCTAGTAGATCAAACAATAGAGTTTCTCCCATAGTAAAGATAAGATGTTATCATTCTACTGTAAAGACTTAGTCCAGAAGCTAGTATAAAGAAGGCAGATGTCTATAAAGTAGACGGTAGATAATGGAGAGGAAAAATCTGTTTTCTTTGACCAGGAAAGGGGCTTGAAAGCTATAAAAATATTTTTACTTAATCCTACCATCAGGATATAGCATCAAGTGTTGTGACCTTAAAATTTTAAGATTGGCATGGGAAAATTCAAGGACTGTGTTGGTCAGCTCTATGTTATTGCATGCAACACAGCATCTGACACCCACAATTTAAAAGTTTGTGGGTTTCACACCATGATCAGCTTATTCCTGAGGTAAAGACATCATGATGGAGGGCACAGTGGGGAAATTCTACTCATCTTAGGGTAAACAGAAGGCAGAGAGCAAAGGGAGGAGCTTGGAAGGGAGATACACCCTTCAAACACATGCCCCCTGGTGACACACCTGTTCCAACCAGGCCCTATACCTTCTAGCACATATTTAGCTGTGAACTCCTCAGTGGATCAGTCCAATGATGAGTATAATACCCTCATGATCCACTCACCTTCCAAAATCCTCAACTCTGTACACATGAAGTTTTGAGGAGTTCTAGACCTAAACCATATCCAACGGTGAAATTCTACCGCAGTTTTCACATCCCTGAGAGGATATCTACTGGTTAGCTGAACAGGCATCACACACTATTATTTTCCACAACTAGTGAAAGTTTCTCTGTACTCAGAGGCAACTGATTTGAGAGCCAACAGACCTTCCACGAAGTCTGATATTAAATAATCTTTTAACAAAGACTGGGTTGGACCTGTCAGGCCAAGGATATCTAAAATGCCAGATAAATTAGAATGATCTGTCACACAGCCATGAGACCCTTACTGACCTGAGAAAGCACAGACCATGTGTTTATGTAGCTTCTGACTATAAGTGAAAGGCCAGAAACAAGTAGTCATATAAAGATATCACCATGATGTCAGAGGAAACAGAGGGCACCCTTTGTATTCACCAACTCTTTGGCCCAATGGCTCAAGAAATGTAATTTCCCTTCACCTTGTATGCCTTGATACCATTGAAATGGATGTAAAAGGAGAAGATAGAAAAATTAAGACAGAAGATTTAGCCTTATAAAGTTGAACTTTACCTGAAGGAACTCATTAAAATGCCAACAAGATTAGACTAAAAATACATTTTTTATTTCTCAGTGAATGAGATTTCACAAAGATGACCAAATCAGTTTGAGATAAAATAAGAGTTTTAACCTGTTCTTTTCGTAACTGATGCCATAAAATTCAGTGTGAATACTTGAAATCCTAACACACTTAAATCATTTAATAATTATTTGAGGTGTCCACTATTACAGTGAAAATTCTACTGTTCAAGCTCCATCTCAACTAGTACATCCTTTGTAAAAATTACTCATGCCCAAACGCCTTTTATTTATGGTTCTCTTAATAATAACATTATGCTTTATAAGTTAATATGTTTGAATCAGATTCACATTTGAAAAAAATTCCAGCTATATCTTAATTCAATATCATGTCCAATATTAAGACCTTGGCAGTGTATTTTAATAATAGTAAATTAAGATCCTCATGAGCTGATCCCAGTCTTTCTCATTCTGAGCCCAACCATAGTTTCCATAAGAGTAACACAGAGACCTTGTTTTTTCTCCTCTGTTCATGATACATGACATTTTTTCTTTTATTTTTTCACGTATGTTCAAACTTCTAAGTACTTCTTGTTTCTTGAAATATTTCTAATACCACATTGTTTTAAGTCTCATTATCAGTTTGAGCTCTCATTCTTGGGCTGCACATATATCAGGTTTAATAGTGAGCTAGCATGATCTTACCATCTTGGTTTAGCATTCCAGATACTCTGTATTGCAAACTAGAAATACATTAGCTTTTCTGACATTGATAGTGCTCTGCTCACATGTCCTGAGCTTATAAATGTGGGAACACTTAGGTCTCTTTCCTTAATATTTCTTATTTTTCCTATGATATGAAATTTAAGCCTGTTTGATAGTATTTTTACAGGTAAAGTACTCTATAATTTGCTGAAATACTTAGTTGAGCTTTAGTACTTTGAATGTGTTTAGTGATACTGTTTACGACTTACCTAGACTTTACTAAAGCCAAAGCAATATAAGCACAGAGTTAATTTGGTAGACTAGCACAATGGTCCATCCAAGTGATCCACAGTATTAGGCACAACCCAGGATCGTATGGCCTGGCAGAGGGAAAAGAGAACCAAAATGAAAGAAAACTCATAAAAATGTGCTATAAATGTTTTTAAATTTCTTTTCAAAGCGCTATAAAATTTCCTAATCCCATATTATAAAACCCATGATTGGCAGAGAAAGTTGAAAGAAACTCAGTTGTTCTAAGTTATTTTGGCTTGACTTAAGTAACATCTGAAATCCTAAAGATCATATTAGATAGTGCGTATAAAAGTATTGTATGGGCTCTAGGTCAGCTTCAAAGTTAGGATGTTGTTACCTTGGGAAACAACCCATTAAGAAATGATACTAGTCAATTTCATGGTACAAATTTCTGAAAAACTTCAATAACTATTTTAAAACACTGAAAATATTTATAAAATAACATTATGGTGTAGTATCTTGAGTCTTAAAATGGGAGGTGGCTCAACATATGAAAATCAATTAATATGATGTACCATATTGAATATAATGAAGGACAAAATGGTTATGATATCATAGATATAGAAAAAATTTTACAACGGATACAGGAAAAAAACATTCAACAAAATTCAGCATCTTTTAGTAATTAGAAAACCCAACAAATAAGGGCTAGAATGACTTACATCAACTCATTAAAGTCCATATATGACAAGCCCACAGCTAATATATTGGACAATGAAAAGTTAAAATATTTTTCTCTGATTTAGAAACAAGAGAAGAATGCCCAGTGGCATCAGTTCTATTCGACAACATAGCACTGATATTGTTATCCAGATCAATTAGTCAAGAAAAAAGTATACAGATAGGAAAGGAAGGAATTAAATTGGCCTGTTTATAAATGACCTAATTTTAAATGCATACAATCCTAATGATTTCACACATAAAACTCTGGAAAAAAACATTAAGTTAATTTGCAGAATACAAAGTCATTGTAAAAAAATCGAATTGTATTTATACGGTAACAGTGAACTATCCAAAAAAGAAACCAAGAAGATAGCAATTTTTGATAGCATCAAAAAAGAGTGTGTGGGAATAAACTTATTGAAGTGAAAGATCTCTATAATGAAAGCTATAAAACATTGATAATTATCAAGTGTAAAAAATAAGTGGAAGACATTTTCATAGATTAAAAATAATATTTTGAGAAGTTCATGCTGAGTGTTTTTGACAGAAATAGAAAAAATTCTAAAATCTTTATGAAATCATGAAAGACCGCCAAGAATTAAATCTTGATCAAGGAGGAAGTTGAACACATCTAAGCATATTGAACTTCTTTCATGAATTTTCCAGCCATTTGTACTTCTTCATCTGAGAACTGCCTATTCATTTCACTTGCCTGTTTTTTAAATAAATCTTTGATTTTGAAGAGTCTATTTTTTTTTTCAGTTCTGTGTATATTTTAGTTACTAGCCTCCTGTCTGAGATGTAGGTGTTGAATTTTTTTTCCCATTCTGTTGTTTATCTCTTCATTCTGTTAATTGTTTCCTTTGTTCTTCAGGTGCTTTTTAATTTGATACAATCCCATTTGGTGATTCATAGAGTTATTTCTTTCACATCAGATGTCTGTCCTATTGAGAAACTCTTTGTCTTCAAGTGTTTTACCTATTTTGTTTAGTGTCCAGTTCAGTGTTTCAGTTTTAATATCTAGTTCTTTGATCTACTTTGATTTGATTTTGGTACATGGCAATAGGTATGCATCTAGATTAATGAATACGATGTATATCATGTATTATATACAAGGTTCAAACACATCTCTTTGTATTCTCTTTTTTTTAGGCTGTCTTTCCAAATGCTACAGTTGTATCTCAACGTTTTTATGTGCTTGCCCTCTGAATGTGCCCTATATGTCATATCTTTTTCTTAGAATACACTGTCTAAAGCTAAACATATGATGATGAGGGGGGTATTATCTGAATAGAGCTGTTCACTAACTATGGTAACTGTTTGAAGCAAGTACTTTTAAATCAGTTACCAGTTTAGTCACACTCAAAAATGTTATCAGTGTATGGTTATCAATATTCATAAAATGCTTCACACTAATTTAATATTGAAAACAACAACTTTTTAGAAGTTTTATATTTCTAAGATAAAAATGCCTATAGATCTCATTTTTTCAAATCATGGATGATATTAAAACAAACTATGCATAACACAAAAATGAAATAACTGCTGCAAAGTAGTTACATTTTATGTAGTCTCTTTGTTACTCTATAATCTCAAAGACTTTTACATCAAGATGTGTCATGAAGCTTGAGAATAAGATTTTCTATTTATGATAAGTGTCATATAACCATAAAATATCTGCAGATTCACACATTTTGTGGGAGAGATCATGAGTTAGTCTTCCATAGTGTGGAACGTGTTGAAAGTCCATAAAATGCAACAAAGAAGTCTTGTTTCAGATATTCACTGAGCAAACCTGGTATTCTTGTGTGGATTTAGTTGGTGCTGCTGTAGTAATAAAAGTTTATTTCTTTGGTGTCTCAGGTGATACATTACTTATTACAGTAAAAAGTAAATATTTAGTTTTCTTTCTAGAAAAATGTTGTGCAACTAAAATGGAGATTGAGTAAGGACTAAACATAGCCAAAGAAAAACTGACATACAAAATATTTCATAAACTCTAAGACTACAGAAAGTGTCCTAATACTCCAGTGAACCAGATCAACACATATACAGAGTTTGATTTTAATCTGTCACTGTTAGAGACAGAGCATATTTAATTCCTTTCTGCCACATACTACATTGCTACATTCTGTTGCCCTGATGTCTGTTTCATATTATTTCTCCATCTTACTCTTGATAAATCAGTCATCTTTTCCAGGCCATTTTCTGTTTTACTTCTTGTTTCATAATACATAATGCCCTAGTGGGAGGGACATAAAAATCCTTGACAAAGTAATATCTTTAAAAAGACTAATATGATTAAACTTTCTGAGCTAATACTAGTTTTTAAAATTGCCATGTAGCAGGTGTCTTAGTTACTTTCTCATTGTTGGAACTGAGCACCCAAATCCACAACTTCAGAGAGAAAAGATTTATATTACCTCACTATTTTAGAAGGTCACAATCCATTCATGAACAGTCAGGCAACTGAAAATGGTGGAACCATATGTTGGGACCATATTCTCTTCATGGCATGACAGAACAGAGACAAGTCAGGGAAGAAGGGTGGAGCTACCCTTCCGGGTACTGCCCCATTGATCTCCCCATTCAGCCTGTCTCCTAACAGTCTGCAGTATCCATAGATACATGAGCGTTTGGGTTGGCAGTCCAGACTCAAACCACACTGCAAGTAACATTATTTATTAGATATTTATTCTGAGTGCTTTAGCTCTATTCATTTCATCATCATAACAACCCTGTGAGGTAGATACTATTTTTCCACTTTTTAAAAATGAGAAAAATGATTACAAGGTTTGAATGCTTTCTCACTGTCACAGAGTTAAGATATGACAGAAGGAGTTTGGGTTCAGATCCAGTATTAGCACTCTACAAAACAACAGGACATACATCTGCATGCATGTATGAGAAAGAGAGGGAGACTATATGTGTATGTGCTTAAATCTAGTGTTCTCACTTTTTAACAAGAAAAATACTGGGTACGGCTTCACAGATTGTTGACCTTATTAAAATTTTCACCAAGAAAAATCACTGTACTTTATACCCTGAGGAAAGAAAAACATCAATACATGCTCATTTTCAGCTCATTCCACTAATGCATGATTTCATGAATTATGACCATTTGTTAACTTTTAATGCTGACAGTGATGCAAGACTAAAAATTTGAGGAATGCTCAAAGTTAAAAAGATTCATATTTCCTGCACCCCCAACATTATCAGTCTCTAGGTTTTATTAAACACGTTTTTCTTTGAAATAGAATGAATTTCTGATTTGTCTTTATAAAACAAGGACACACCTATGCTCACATTCATTGAGTGTAAAAGGAGCTCTCCTTGTGATCTTTGATTGTAGGTTAACCTAGTTACAGTTTCACCCCTTCACAGACAAAAATTCATGGATACTGTAATCTGAAGCTGGCTCTGGTATTATCTAGAGCAAATTTATAGAAAATACTGAATGAATAAGTATTAAAATACCCTTAAAATAGCAAACAGGAATCATTAGACTCATAGGTAATTTCTTTGATTATGTTTACTTAATCACTATTTTACTGTACCTGTTCAGGATATGATGAGCCAACTATCTTTAGAACAATTAATTTAAGCTATTTGCATATGTAGAAGATAACTAAGGAAAACAAAACCAGTGCCTGATAATTATGCCCAATTATCTTTTTCTGATGTGAAATAGAAATGTATCTTGATTGCTTAATCATTTGGTGTTTTCTATACATAGGAGAAGCACTAGATTGAAAGTTCTGAAATGCATGTAATGGTGTACTAGTAAACTAATTCTACAAAGCTCTGATTTATAGTACTTGCCTTTTTTTTTTTTTTCCCCTTTTCTGAAATAGGGTCTCACTCTGTAGCCCAGGCTGGCCTTGAACTCACAACAAGCCTCCTGCCTCTGCTTGTCCAGTGCTGAGATTCCAGGTGTGTGCCATCGCTCCCAGTTTATGTGGTTCTGGGAAATCAAACCCAGGGTGTATTGGTTGCTAGACAAGCACTTTAACTGCTGTGCTATGCTGCAAGCCAAGTATTTTCCATTTTTATTAATATAAGTTCTCCCATAGGCTGATTTTAAGATATCAATTGTTTAACAACTGACTGGCTCAAAAATCCTGAAAATTTAGGAATCAAGTCCAGTACATGATTCTGTGACTTTTTACTTAGCCTCAATGATGAGAAATATAGTGGATTAATTATATTACTGGGCCTGACACTTGACGCCTTATATATCCACATCCTGTGCCATGTAACCTTGTAGTGTCCTCTCCTAACTTTCTAGATTCAACCAAATGATTTGCTTTCGGATGTTAGCAGATCTGACACAAATGAAAAATTGAGAAAGATTCTGCATATTTTAATCTTTCTTTTGAATTTCTGTCGCTACTGTGAGAATAGAGATTATACCTGAATAAGCAGAGCCCAATTGCCTGTCATTATAATTAATATCATCTTGAATAAATTGACAGACCACCAATCCCAGGACAGGGCAGCCAGGATCAGCAAATCTGTCTACTTGACCTACTGCTGAGTGCAGGTGCATGAGCAAGTTGGGCTAACGTCCACACCCAGCTGAAGTCAGGTAAGCTACACAGATATGAAAGACAGTTTCTGAATTGCTATTTATTAAAATCTGTGGTCATTTACTATATGAGATTATCTTGTCAGTGGATATCTGGTAGAATGATGTTATTAGTTTGCAAGCTTTAATTGAAATGAAGAACATTTACATAGGAGGCAATGTGATTTGTAAAAACAGGAGTGTTAGAATCCGTTAAACCTGGGTTTGAGCCTGAGCTGTCATAGGTGCCTCTTACATGTGGCTAGCCCTGAGATATTTATTTAAGTTCTTTGTGCATATGTTTATTTTTCTTGCAGGGTATGTGTGTGTGTAGTTATTATCAGTGATGAGGAACACATATGGAATCAAACTGCCTTGAGTTGATTTCGAGCTGCATCATTTTAATATTCAAAAACACTTAGAATATGTATTTTCACTTAACAGCATGTATCATAAGAGCCATCTACATGAGAAATTGATAAATAAATCACCTGGTGGTGCACAGTAGGAATTCTAAATAGTAAATGTCAGGTAACATAGCTGTTGTTAAAGAAAATACTTAGTATCTTGCTAAAAATATCTATAAATTTGCTGATTCTTAATACTAACAGAGATTATCTGGGAGGGGAGCAGAATAGGTAAAATATATGTAATAATGCTCATAAGAGACTATTTAATCTCTTACGTAGGTCATTATTCTGACAGTTTCTGAAAAAAAAAACTTAATTTCAAATTAAAACTCATCAAATAACATATTTGAGTAGTCCGTTAACACAGCTAGCAGGATATGAGGTTTTTGTCTTCCTAGCCCATGTTCATGCAAGTTAGGTGCTCTGCAACCAGGTGAACTGGAGAAATTGAGGAAGTCTGCAACATTGTTTCTTGTGTGCCAGGATAAAGGCTTCTTAGGTGAACGGTTGGAAAAAAAAAAAAAAAGGTCAAGAAGAAGAAGAAGAAAAAGCTTTAAAGAGATAAAAGGCAATAAAAACCTGTGCCAAGAGGTTAACATAGAGTAAAACTCACCACACAAGAGAGAGATAAAGATTCGATACAGTTAATTGATAATCTGTAGGTAATTCAACAACGTTGTTTACTCTCAGAGTCAAAGGGAGAGGTAAGGCTTAATTCAGTAACAGGTATTTGCAATCAAGTTACTACTTGCTGGAAGAAGATGTGGGTTGTCTCTAATTAGTTACTTAATATCATGTTTGACAAATTTACTGGACTTTTTGACATTATGGTCTGCAAAATCTTCTAAACATTTTTTGGTGTCAATGAAATACTCTAGTGAGCTCGTTTTGGCCCACAAAAATCACATGTTAAATTTTCAGGGGTTTTGCAAGCACAGCCATTACAAAACAATATATTGTATGATATACAAGTGAGTTACATGAAAAATATAAAAACAATGCATCATTTTCTAATACTGTTATTGATATTCTTCAGGGTATTTACATCTATTTTATCTGTACAGAGAATATAATAAAATAAGGCTTTATTCATCTCTTTCAAACTCTGTTGAGTGACATCAAGTTGGTAGCTTAAAATGGGCCACTAGTTATAAATCAGAGAACCTCCTTCTCTTTAGCCTTAAATTAAGCCTTTATCCACATATCATGCAACAACCGCAGTTCTGCCCACCTGTGAATCCTGTACACAAGCATATTACTTTAACTATTTGTGGGACTTAAGAAATACATTTAAAACATGATTTCCCAGTAGTTGGTGTTATTGAAGATTCAGATTGTTTACTAAATCATGTCAGGGATCATAGTCCATTAAATTACTTTTTTTAATCAATTGAGAGAAATATTGTTTCCTCTTTACTTGGAGAAGTCGGTCATCAAACTTTCATCTTTTCTTTTTGCTTTACTATACTTTCTCTATTTCTGTGCTTAGAAATTTTACTTTGTTTAATCTTTAAATTATAAAAATCATTTTTGTTACAAAACTTAGTTTTTTTTTTTCAACTGGAGTATTTTCTAATCGATCTCCACTTCAACCAGTGTACTCAGGGCTACTTTGAGAAAGGGATAGGTAGGGTTAAAAGTCTGTGTAAACAAGAATGAATCTTAAACTAAGTAGAAGGAAGAGCAGCAGGAACCAGAAGTAACCTGTGTCAAGATAACTAGCTAGTAAATAAGGGTATGGACAGAAGTCCGACTTCTAGGTGC